>OZ005650.1:45061082-45398085 GCA_963930645.1 Salticus scenicus
ATTATTTTAAAGTTACAGTTAAAAACATACTAGACACAGTTATAATCACAGTGACATATAGATGCAGTTATAGCCATAATTACATATGCATATAACAGTTTCAAAAGATACTTAATATGTCAGCTGATGTGTGCAATATACATGTATGAAAAATTTGATCTTAATTGAATGATACTAAGTGGGTAAAGATTAAGTTCTTAGATTTGAGGCACATAAATAACTAATAAATAAACATTATTGCAAACTAAGTAAAATTATGCGAAAAGAAATTATATGATCGATGAAATAGTACATAAATTCAATTAAAAAACAAACAAAAGAATGTCTTTTAGAACTTCGCACGCACACGAAAAAAAAAAAAAAATCTAACGAGATTTTGTACGAAGTTTTTAGCATTATATCTCCTGGAAATATTTTGAATTTTTGCCTTTTAGTCAAAAATATTATGTTTTTACTTTACATTAAGTCTATTTTCACTCTTAATTTATGTTTGGCTGCTGAAATGCAATTGGTCAAGCTTTTATTTCAGAAAGGAAATTTTATGTTGAGCTATTTAAAAGTGGTTTAATAAATAAGTTTATTTGGTACAAGTTTACTATACACGTATATTTTGACTACTTTTCATGAAACAAAGGTGAATTTTATTTTATTTTATTTATTTATTTATTTATATTTTTTTTAAACAAATTAATTTCAAATTTCTATTTAATGAAATTAATTCGTTCAAAAGAGTGGTAAATTTTTGGTAAGTACATGTTACATTTACTATTCATTTACAACAGTGAACAGTTCAGTTGTCAAAGCTTACATACTTTTCTTTTTATCTGAGTACTAGAAAATAATTTACGTGTAATGTCTAAAAAAATAATTATGTGAAAAACAGAAACTTTTTAAACATTCCTACAGGAAATTCCTGTTTTCTGAAACTACAGAAATGTACTGTCAATCTGCATCACAATCCGTCTGAAAACATACTTTTTCTGTAACCATGTACACAAATTTTTCTTGTGCTACATATTTTATTTTATTTTTCTGTTTTGTAAAAAGTGACACATTCACCTACTCCTTGTTCAGTCTCAGCCGGTTAAACTAGAATTTTTTTTTTTCTCTTTTACATGGAGATTGTTAACGCATTTGTTCGAAAGAGCACAGATATTTACTTGCAAATCCTCTGCCGGATATTTTTTGAAATATAACATGGCTATATCTTTTTCTAAATGCCATAAGTTATACAAATGGCACGAATATTAAACAAATTGCTGCAAGTACATGTACTGTAATTTGCTGCATAAAATTTTAAATGTTAATTAATATTTATATTTAAATGATTTCAAAGTTATAAATACATCATAATAAAAAAGACCTTTAAAACAATTAAATGCATTAAATTTACTGAAATTTTTATTTTTCCGACTGAGTGAAAATAATGCCTGGACCGGGAGTCGAACCCCGGATCTTTGACTTACAAGGTCAAGGCTCTACCAATTGAGCTATCCAGGCCGACAATCGGTCGGCATTACTCACTCAGACAAGCTTTAGGCAGAAACATCTGGTCTATCATTTAGATAGCTCGACAGAAATAAGCCGCAGGTAATGGAAAACACCATTAAACAATGGGAGAAAGAAATACAATTTTTATTAAAATCACACAATCAACTGATTGGACTCCCGATCCAAGCATTATTTTCACACAGTCGGAAAAATAAAAATTTCAATAAATATGATTTTCTTCCAATCAGTTGATTGTGTGATTTTAATAAAAATTGCATTAAATTTACTTCATATATTTATTTAGTGTCTTAGTAAATTCTTTTGACTAATTGAAATTTCTTTTCCTTATAATAAACTTAAAAGTAACAAGAAGTACAAAAATAATAATTCTACAAGACTTAATCTTTTAACTGATAATTCTTAAAACTTAACTTAATACAATAAGTTTTCTCATAAATATAGTTGAGAAAATGAAACATAAGCCAATAAATGAAACAAAGGAAAATATATACACATAATATATATATATATATATATATATATATATATTCTTTTTTTGCTAATACATATAATGCTCGAACTTTTTATGGGGATCAAGGCAAGCTAAATTTATTTCTTGTAATCCTTAAAAATATGGCAAACAGTCAACAATACTCCAAAGTTTTTACTTCATTCAAAGAATAAAAGGAACAAAATTATAGTTTTCGAAAAATGGCTATTGTTCATATTGAAATGCAAATACTACTTTCATTTCTGAAAAGTTGAGTTTCTAAAAATGAGTAATGGAAACACTAAGCTGAATTTAAATAAATTCTTTGAATTCAGGAACCAATCAGTTATATTCGTCTTATTTAAACACATCATTATTTAAACTTATCTACAAAGATTTACCGAAATTCTTTTCTTTTTAAAATGATAAATAACTACTTTTCAAGAAAAATAAGTCTTACAGTGAAAAAAAAAATGTTTATAAATATTTTTAAATAAATATATTTAAAAATAAATTTAAATAATTATTTTACACTGAGAAAAACAATATACCGCCTTCATCTTTAATGAGTAAGTGATCCTTTTCTAAATCCCTGAACTAGAAATATAGATTTCCGAGCTATGTGCATAAGACACGCCAATAAACTGAATAGACGAAATGATCGAGAAATTCTAATCTACACATTACTAGATGGTGAAATAATTCTGAATATTCTGAATCTTTTGTATTGCGAGAAGTTCTTGCTTTTTTTTTTTTTTTTTTTTTTTTTTTTTAGAATTGGGTAATAAACCAAGGTTATAAATGCTGAAACCCGCCTCTTGTTTTCGCATTTATTTGCAGAGATTTTTAAATAACTTCGCCCGCAAGAATATAGGCAAATCTTCTAGAAATATGATAGGGGTTTCTAGAACTCGCTTTCAAAGAGGACTAGAATTTATAAGGACGACATGGAACTATTTTTTCTCGAGCCACAATTTAGATTCTAGATGTCATTTACAGACATTTTTCTCAGTGTATTCAGAAATGTCAATACTTTTGAATTTTTCTATTAAAAAAAAATGCTTTTTGAAATAAACTTATCAGGTTTATGAAATTATATTTCGAATCTGCCTTTGTTTAGAGAAAGTTCTTTAAGATTTCCTCCAGGCAACTGGCAAGTACCAAAATATTATTAATAGAGAAAAATAGAGAAGCACTACTTTTAGTGCTCCTCTATTTTTCTCTATCAGTAAGCTTTGTTCTCGGATTAAAAACAAATTTACTTAAAAAATCAATTTTCTTGAAGACAATACCCTAATGAACTATTAAGACAATTATGATAAATTATTTTCTATGAATAAGATTTTTAAAAAAAAAATGTGCTCTATAATCCATTATTATGCTTGTTTGGCAGAATTTTCTTCTTTTATCATGTTATCACGTGTCTGTCCATAAATTGACGTTTAATATGTATAAATAATTATATATATATATGTTTAACCTTGAAGTTAAGTTCATATATTTCCCTTGAGAGTATTTAAAATATTTTTTTTATATAAAATTTTAGTTCTTTATTAAAAAAAAAAAAAGAACTATTATATTTTATATTAAATTATCTATTTTATAAAACTTTGCGCTTTCAATGAATATTCAATTTCATTATTTCAATGAATATTCATAGTATATACCTAATAAGTGAATTTAAAGAAATAAACCATGGTCAAGATTTTTGAAGCATTCCATTATATTACAATATATAATACGAATGCAAAAAATTTCGCTATAGTAAAGACAGCATTATAAGTGAGAATATATTATAGTTTATTATTTACTTTATTACACTATCTACCAATAAGTATTTGGGTACTTTCGAATTTATACTTTTTGTCAAACGCCTAGAGAAATTCTTGAGGAATTATCTTGAAACTTTGAGAGTACAACGAACATTTTATACCTCATATATTTCAGCAAAAGTTTTATCCTGAAGAAAAAAAAGGGATCTGTAAAAAATTAAACAAAAATTAAAATGTGTTTGATCACCTTGTTAAAAGTAATGTTTCAAATGCATTTCTGCAGTAGTATGTGATTATGATTATTCTTCTAATTATTTGTGCACATTTTTATGAGGCTACAGCATATATTCATTACAGATATAACGATTGCTTTAAAAAATTAAACATCAACAACACTTTTTTACTTGCAGGGTATTAAACTCATTGCAGTATGCTGTCCCTAATACAGTATGCTAAGTTTCCTAACAATAGCTTTGCACTGGGTTTAATGCCCTGCCTGTTGTAATTAAAAAGGGGACCTTTTTTTTCTTTCTTCCTTTTTTTTAAATATTTTTTTAAATATTTTTTTTTAAAACAACCGTTATATCTCCATGGATAGATGTTGTAACCTCATAAAAAATACACAGATAATTAAAAGAAAAATTATAATAACATGCTACAACCAAAACACACTTGAAACATTACCTTTTATAGGGCGAGCCAAAATATTTTGAATTGTTTTATTTGTCCTCTTTTCCTCTTCAGGACAAAACTTTTGCTAATGCGTATGAGGTATAGCCTGTTTTTGATACTCTAAAAGTTCCAAAATAATTCCTGAAGAATTTTTCTAGATATTTGACAAAACGGTTAAAATAGAAAAAATTTCAAATACATAGATAGTGTATACCGGCATTTTCAGCATAATCTCAAACTACCATTAAAATATCACTAAATTCATCATAAGTAAATTCAGGACAGAAACGTCTTGAACAAATATGTTTAGAATTTTACTATCATTTAACATTTTACAAGTACAAAGAGTGTTATTTTATATTTTCTTATGCTTAAAAAAAAAAAAAAAAATCTTGCATATTCCTGAGAAATTTGTGGCAACTTGTTGCCCAGTAAGTACAAGCAATGTTTATAAAATGTATCAGTAGCAATAAAATTTTACATTAAACATATTACTAAGTTCGATAAATCTAAAACATTTTATGGGGGAAAAATTCTGATTATCTCTATAACTGGTTTCAAAATAATAAAAATAAGGAATGTTGTGATATATGTGAGTAACGTTAGAAAAACTTTTTCCGTTGCAGAGTGAGTAATGAAAGAAGAAACAGCTTCTTGAAAAATATCAAAATAACGAAATGTGTTTATATTATGATTGAAAAGAAGGATATTTCTTCAGTTTGAAACGTTCATTAGAGCAATGACATTTCTTCAGTTTCGCCAAAATATGTCACTTTTTATATTTATTCGTACCGACATAAAAAAAAAATGAAAAAAAAATGAAAAAAAAAAAAAAATATATATATATATAAATCCCATTGTTATGCCTTTGCTATGCTATTGAAATCTTTTCGAACAGAAAAGAAGCATAATACACATTTAATGAAACAACTGTTACACATATTCTTTGAATTAGTTTTAATATTAATAAAATGATGTTTTAGATCAAATTAAAACAGTCACCAGTGGGGTTTTTTTTATTTCGTTTTAGAAAAGAAGGGATAAGCAGCGACGTTTTAAGATAAATTTGGTTCAGGAAAAAAAGAAATTTTTTGGGAAAACTGTAGAAAGTCAGTCTTTTTTATACGGTATTTTATATTTTTACAAGTTTCAAAAGTTTTAGAAAATAAAAAGAGAGGGGAATAAAAAAAGTAATTGAAAACATGTCACTTTTCACTTTTATGTCAGAAAATATATCTAAAAAGAAGAAAAATGTATTATGTTCTTGATAAATGAATACATGATGACGTTCTTTTTTCAAAGTTTAATACTAAATAAATTTTAAGACTGACATTTTAAAAGGAGGTAAAGGGGTAGTTTTCTACATTTCACAATGTGAACGATGGGGACAAAATGTAAAGCGACAAGTTTCTTTTTTTTTCTTGCTGTAATTATCATACTTTTAAAAGGTTTAAAGCAAAATAAATTTCTTTAAATTTTGAAGTCTAAAGAAATTATGAAAAAAAATTCTTTAAAATATATAATATAAACAACTCAATATATAATTAATTAAATTAATTAAAATTCAAATGTGTACATAAAATATTTTCGCTTCAAATAAAAGTACTATGAGTATATTTAGACGCTGTTTAAATTGTGCTTAGTTTTTTTCCCTTCCAGTTTCCATAAAAACCGTTACAATTATTCCATTTTGAATGCTTTTAATTACTTATAAAACTGCTCCATGAAAATTAAATGTTGGAAGTTATAGAGGAGACATAACAAACAATAACTTTAACTGAATACATTGTCATTTTAACGTTGACACAATTACGATTTTAACACATTGTTTTTGAATTTTCAACTATTTACACTTATTTAGAAAAAATATGGATTACAAAGCTGAAACTGAACGCAGAGTATTTAAAACTAATTTATATAAATAAAAAAAATTCTATGAAGAAAATTGAACAAAATAAAAATATTGTATGATCTCAATTTTTTAAAATATGACAACTGAAAATAAATTGTTTCAATTCATGAACAAATATATTAAATTCGTATGTTTCTGTGAACTAAAATTATTTTGCTTCATAACAATTTCTAATGGTTTTAATAATGAAAAAACTATGACAATGATGAGTATTTTGTAAAAGTGGTTAAATCAAATTCTAGACCTCTAAGAAACCCATCTAAAACTAGAACTAGACAATACAGGGTGATCGACGATACAGGGTGAACATTATTGATTTTGATATATTATTCGGTTTAAATTGGTGCTGATTAGTTTTTGTGCTACATCATATAACAGGTTGCGCAGGCATGCTGCGATTTCCTCTCATTTCAGGGAAGTCTCAGCATCTTCACAGTTTACTAAACTTAGTATAAGAGATATATACTATGCAAAACTCTGCTGATTCAGTTTGAATGCATATTAACAACAGGTTGCGCTGCTCAGTTTGTAAAAATTCAGTTTGTGCGCTGAGATTTTGCTCAATTTGTAACCGTCCCTCTAAATGTTGTCTTAAACAAATCTTCACTGAAAAACACGAGGAAGACCCAGTTATCTAAATACCCAATGTTTGAAAAAATTTCATAGATTGATAATTTTTTTAATTTAATCAAATTGTTCGTTTGCAAATCTTGCTAAACTTTTGAAGAGGAATAAAAGAGTTTGCTCGAATTATGCAGAACAAAAAAAGATATGAATTTGCAAAGAATATTATCGCTAACTTTTGTCTTTATTACAATAATTTCTTTTATTAGTTCGCTAAAAAACTTACAGCCATTAGAACACATAATTATCATAAGCAAACAAGTACGAGAATTTGACAACTCATATTCCTCTAAATAAAAAAAAAAATTAAGACTTTATAAATTTTAAATTTTATTGATACAAATACAATTTTTGTTGCTGTTTATACAGTAAAGCGATACAAAAAGCCTTTTAAAAACAAACATTTTGTTTTCTTTCTTTTCTTTTTTTAACCATTATATAATACTAAAATTGCTTCTTATAGAAAATTCAATTTCTAAACTATTTTTATATGATTGTAATATACAGTAAAAAAGAGATTAAATCTAAAAATATTTATGGAACAATCATATAAATTCGGTAAATCACAAACCTAACAATAAGATTATAGAAAAAATAAAATAAAATTCTATTTCGGCAATGACAAAATTGAATTAAATGCAAGAAGTGAAAGTGAGAAAGTTTTAAACTGGCCATTTGAGGAATCACATTTCCCAAATTCACTCTTTTTTATTTCATTTTGTTACAGAGTCGTGATATGAAAGTATTATCTTCTCTGCTGTAATGAAATAAAGAAATCTTGAATCGAATATTTAACAGAACGCTTTTATCACTGATAACTTCATTTAATCAACGTTTTATAAATAGATAATTATTGGAAAATAAATCTTGTGAAATAAAATTATATAGTTCATAAAACTGTTTAAAAGAGCTTCCTTTATGAATAACAATGCATTTTTATTTATTAGATGAATCAGTGTGATTGAGATATAAAGTGATTTATGATGTTCTTTTTCAAAATTAGATAAAATAACACGAAAGCCAAAAAACATTTGTGTTAAGTATGTATATTGGTTTCTGTAGAGTTGAACAAAAACCGCGACTGTCGAAAATAATGCGGAAATATTTGATATTAAGTAGAATGATATTATAAAAAAATGTACGTTTGTTAAGTTTTACGTGTTTTACAAGTAAGCGGAAATTGCATGTGGAGAGTCAATAACTTGTATTGATAACTTAATATTGGCTAAGTCGAATTTTTTAAATTAAATATTCTAATTATTCTGTAAACGAATAATTCATATTTTACACATAAATAATTTGTAATATTCTCATATTCAGGTATAATTACCAATATAAAGCAATAGAGGAAAAAAAAAAATGAGAATAGAATATATCACAATTCAACTTACTCATTACAAATCTCATCGAAATCTAAAAATTATTTTTAACTAAATAATGTCATTTTTTACCTATTTAGTTTATACACTGCAAATAAACTGATATTTATGTCATATTTAATGATAAATTTTAAATTCACGATTCATATTAGCGATTTGCATATAATTAATTGCTAAAATAAGTGATCTCTACTGGAAACTATTCACTGTAAAATAATAATAATAATAATAATAATAATAAAGATAGGGAAATATAACAAAAATTTCCATAAATTTAATTTTTTAGTACCCAGTCACCAAAATTGCAGCATTTTTTGCAAATGTGCTATAGAGAATTTGTAATTTGTGGCGCCATCTTTTGATCATCGATTATCATAAATTATGATTTATTACCCAAATTTCATATTTAAGTTTGTGTCTAAAAAAATAGAGGATATTTTCGAAAAACAGAAGATTAAAACGTCAAAGTTATAGTTATTTTGTAAATTTGTTAAACGTTTTCTGAACCACTTTTAGGGAACTTTCGAACTATCGTCAATCTTAAATAGTACTTAAAAGAAAGAAACAGTTACCAGACGTTTAAAAAATGGCCCACCAGCGGCCGACCGGCTCTGTACTCAAAACTGGTAGACGGAGGTGCCGGGTTCGATCGCAGGTACGCTCGTCGACTTAGCTGTTCGGAGGTTTCCGTGGTTTCCTCCAAAACTTCCGTAAATACAGGCTAGGACCCCTTGGAAAGACCCCCCCATGGAGGGTACTCCCCCTAACGCCTAGGATCCTAGAGTAGTCAATCGACCTTACTCCGAAAACCAAAACCAAAACCAAACAATTTAAAAGGATATAAACTATAAAGGTAAAGCATAATGCAGAGATTTAATGCATGATTTTATTAAAGTTTATAAATATATTTTGTAATAAATTTCTTATTGAATGGAGTAGAAAGCTGATTTTTACCAACTATGTGAAAAATACCAGAGCCGAAAATCGAACCCCGGGCCTTCCGCTTAACGCGCGGATGCTCTAACCACTGAGCTACCCTGGCTGATAACCAGCTCGGCACTTCTCGGTGACCTTGCCAACGGTGACCTTGCCAACGTAAATTATGTGAGAAGTGCCGAGCTGGTTATCATCCAGGGTAGCTCAGTGGTTAGAGCATCCGCGCGTTAAGCGGAAGGCCCGGTGTTCGATTCCCGGCATTGGTATTTTTCACATAGTTGGTAAAAATCAGCTTTCTACTCCATTCTATAAGAAATTAATTTCCAGGTCGATCAATTAAAATTTCTGAATTAAAATTCGTGGCGGTTTGGAGTTATGCCATGTTCTAATTTGTCACTTGATATGGCTGCTTTAATGCAGACTCGGTGACCTTGCCAACGTAAATTATGTGAGAAGTGCCGAGCTGGTTATCAGCCAGGTTAGCTCAGTGGTCAGAGCATCCGCGCGTTAAGCGGAAGGCCCGGGGTTCGATTCCCGGCTCTGGTATTTTTCACATAGTTGGTAAAAATCAGCTTTCTACTCCATTCTATAAGAAATTAATTTCCAGGTTGATGAATTAAAATTTCTGATATTTTGTTATACTCATTATATTTTAACATATAGCAGCAAAAAAGGTTAGCTATAAGATTATATTAATTACTGATTTATTATTAGTGTGTTCCATAAACCAATCAAACAAGACAAGTACTGCTTTCTTTTACCAGTATTTATTTAAGGAATTCTTAAGGTTTTACTTAAACATTTAGCTATATTTCTAAACATATTTATTGTAGAATTCAAATATAAATTTCTTTCAAATTTCAGCTTGACATGCTTTTACAGCTTATGCTTTTACAGCATATTACTTGATTTATGTATTTTAACCAGGTTTATTACTAATGAAACATTCATTTTGTAAATAAAGAAAGTAAAATACTGGTTTGTAAAAAAAATCATCTTCTTTGAAAAACATTTAAAATATGTAACTATCAGTCTATACTTATCTGACTATAAGTTCTGCGTGAAATCATGGCGTGGATGTCAAGGAACGTCGCTCCAACTTAAATAAAACGTGTTCGATTTCTGCTCCAAATATATTGTATTTTCGATGTATTGAGTCGTTATACACTTTAAGCGAAAAATAATTTTGTAAAGTGCTCTAAATTTACACTGAAAAGTGCCGCCACCCAAAATTCAGTATTGCTACAATATCTGTAGCATGATTTTTTTCCCCCCACAGTGAACATGCTTTACAGATCGCGTGCTGCAATGCAGTAATTAAAGCTACAATGAAGTAATTACTATATGAAGTAATTGTCTATTTATTAGGATATTTGCTCTTCTCATATTTCTCTTTTATATATCTACTATGTACAGTCAGAAGCAAAATTATTGAAACACGCATCCACTTTTTTAATTTTTTTTTTTTTTTTTTTTTTTTTGATTGCTAATTTTTATCATCATTTTATATTTTTATAACATCATAAAGACAAATATCCTGACTCGACAAATATTTACTTCACAAAACAGAATTAGGTGTACATGTTTTAAATATGGATTATTGCTAGTGCGTCAATAATTTTGTTAGCGACTGTAATTGTCATATGAAATGTAGCACTGGTTATTTATTTACTTTTGATTTAAATGTCTATCTGGTAAATTGAGGGATGTTTGTATTACTTAGTCTCAGATAGAATATATTTGCTGTAATGCTGAAAATCTAAACTGTTGATTCCAAACAATATTAAATATTGCTCTTTAAAACACATTTTACGTGATATATTTTTAAACATTTAATATCTAATAGAACTTTATTTTACCATTAAACATTATATATTTTTTTAAATAGTCGACCCCTTCATTATGTATTAAAATATATTCTGAGTATTTTCTTTTTTTAATGGGGGGGGGGGGGTATTTTTCCTCTTATTCTACGTGTTTTGTGACCCCAGTGTGGTGAAATTACATTCAAACACATCTGCTGTATTAGAGTTAATTAGAAAAGTTTTATAATAATATTCTCGTAATTTCTTTTTTATTATGATATGTATATACACACACATATACATACATACATACATACACACACACACACACACACACACACACACACACACACACACACACACATATATATATATATATATATATTAACTTATTTCTTGCTTGCTGTTTTTATTACACTTTGAGAATAACTATGTAAGTAAAAAATACACTTTAGTAAATAATACTTTTTTAATATTTAAATTATAATAGTTTATTTGATATGAAACAAAGGCAAATTAATTTTATGCATATTTCCTTATAGAACGCAGGCATTGAATTTTATTCTACAATTAATCATTCTGTTTATTTTACTTGCATAGTCATTTAGTTATTTATTTTTTCTGTGTTTAATGGGTAACCTATTTATTTTTCAGAAGTTCTAGATATTTTTTTAGGAAACGAAAGTAAGTAAAAAACTATAAAAATAAATATGATTAATGCATAAAGTTTATAAAAGTTGTCTTCTGCATATATTGAATTTTCAAAAACTAAATAAAACGAATGATAATTTTTTTTTTTTTTTTTTGTTATAGAAATTTCACATTCATAAAAATAATTAAAAACATTTTTTGAGCTATAGCATAAAATAAGTTTCTAATTCAATAAAATAAATTACATAAATAATTGAATAAAACATCAATTTGGAGTTTTTTCTTATCTAGTTTTAGTGAAGATAAATAACTTAATTTGTACTATCTAAATATTTTCGTTATATATCATGTTCTAATTTTCATTAAAATGTACGTAATTTCAGAATAGGTTGAAAAAAAAAAAATGTATGAAGACTGTTATTCATCAATTGGAAAAATAAATATTTGTTTTTCCATAAATTTGCAGGACATTAATTACCGAACCAGAAAACTGTTCCATGTGCAGATGATCCAAATTTTGAATGCATATGTCTGGCGTGCCGCGACGTACAGGGTGATTATAATTAAATTTACGATTTGAAAATGCTATAATTTTAAAACTACCCATCGGAGCGATTTGATATTTTACCAGAACAATAGCGAGGCAATGAAATTTTGTTTGGGGGAGGGAAAAAGTAGTTCCAACATGTTCCTGTATATGTCATTGTCAGGGTAATGTCAAGGGAAACGACTAAATGGACTCATTAAATACTGTAATGCAGGGTTTAACCTGGCAAAAAAATTACTTTAGCATTTTAGCGAAAATAGGCAAGCACTATTTTAGCTTTTTCGAGAGTTAATTCTTTGGATGCCATTGATTTCTTTTACTTAGCTTTGTTATCCTCAGTTTTGTTTTCTATTCCTTTTGTTCATTGATGATTTTAACCAAGCATTCATATTTGTGACTTTCAAAATATGAATCAGGGAAACTATGTTTTGATTTTATCAATAGAAAAAGAGGTATTCATATCATATGTGTAAAATGAAAAAGCAATTTAAAAATCAAGTAAAGTGTAGTGGTAGATAATCGTGAAATACTAGTGCTAAAAATGCTTCTATGAAGCAAATTCTGAATTCTAACATACTTTTAAATATTTTTGCATTTAAATTCAATCATTGAAAATTAAAAATAAATCCAAATTACTATATAAATAAGGATTCCCAAAAATTTCAGTCCTTTCGTAGTTTTTGCCTGCAGATATTACAAAAAAAAAAAAAAAAAAAAAAAAAATCTGAATTATTATATAGAGATATTTTATACAGTTATCCAGTTTTAGCTTTTTAGCGAAATTCTGACCGACTTGTTTTAGCAAAATATGATACCTTTTAGCAAAATGCTAAAAAAACTAATGGCAGTTTAAACCCTGCTGTAATGTATTAGCAACACAATGGAATAGCAGGAAACAATAGAGACTTCAAGAGTTTGCTACATTTTTTTTAGCAAAAAAGACATGAATACGTGTTTACAGTGGAAAAAGTCATAGTGAAGAGAGAAAAAGAGGAGCTTCACGAAACAAATAATTTACGGATAATTAACGGCACATTTTGGAACTATTTTTTTCTCTTGCCAAAGAAAATTTTCATTGCCTCACGATTGCTCTGGTAAAATATCAAACCGTTCTAATGGATAATTTTGAAATTATAGTGTCTTGAAATCGTAACTTTAATTATAATATCACCCTGTACGTCTGTAGACATTTAGCACGACTCTTAGGATTGATATCTGAACCGTCGCTAACATTCCACAGCGCATTTTAGTGCAACATTAAGAATAAAAAAAAAAAAAAATTGAGCTAGAAAGTATTTAAAAATAGCAAAATAATTATTATCAATATAATAATAACAATAATAATAATTAATATTTACGTATAAAACGCAAATATAACAACTATATAAAACAAAAGTAAAAATTTTTATAATTACAGAACACATGATAAAAAAGCAAGTGTATAAAATTATGGTGAATTGGATAACAAAGAAAAATTCTTTAGCATACATTTATTTTTTTATTTTTATTTTTTTTAAATACTCATAGCTACAGCGAGAAAAGCATTTGAAGAAAGTAGAAGAAATTTAAGAGTGTGAGACTCAGTGTTCCGTTTTTTACATCATAAGCGTTTCTGTTATTTTATTAGATTTAAGTAATTTAATTCAAATAACCATTCATGTAATATAATAATAAATCTTATATCGAATTTTGGTTTACGTGTGTTTTATCCTGTTAACTTTATGGATGCATTAAAAATAAATTTTGTTTTCCTCTATTTTGAAAACAGTCATCTTAGTATACAAATCAATAGAAACAGTTTATTTTTCATAATATATTCAAGAAGATCGTTGTAATTTTTTATGATACAAAATTACCACGTTTCACTTTATGTTTCACATTATACTAAAGTAGAACGTAGTACGATTATTTAAGCTTAAATTTCAACATTGCTTAAAAATTTATTAACACTCTTTTTGTGTGATTAACAAAATAAATGACTACTTTTTCTTTTATACTTAAAAAGAAGATACAAAACAAATCTATAAATTTAAATAATGTTTACACACTGAAAAAGACTCGAATTTAATCTATGACGACAAAATATGCACATCAAATAACAATCGAAAATACTGGATGACTCGTGTAGTAACTATGGCTTACAATTGTATAGGGTAGGTGCTCCAGTAATTGTCATCTATCCCGAAATAATTAATAAATAAGAAGAACAATAAACTAATGTATTTTACATATAAGAATTTTAACATTCTATGTCAAACACTGGAGCAGAGGATGTTAATAACTGGTAAAATGAATAACAGACAGTGTCAAACACTGGAACATAGGGGGCCAATTACTGATAAAATGAAAAACTGGCAGTGTCAATTACTGGAACATTGAGTGGGTGTCAAATAAAAATTCATAAAAAAAAATTGTTATCAAATGTATATATTTTAACATATATGTGGTTCTGAATGTCTTTCATACCATATGTACTAACTTAAGATTTGTAAAAATATTTTCTGATGACTAGAATGTTAAAATCATCAGAGATTGCTCTAAAAGTATCAATCACTGGTGTACTTTCCCTAATTGGTAGTTTTTATTTCCCCATCATACTATAGGTATGGGGAACTTATGTAATCGTGAAAATTTTCGACCTTGGTTTTTTGACTTTTTTACACGTTTTCAGGTATGAGGAATCCGAAAATGACAAAACTTGTATGGTGTCTGTCTGTAGGGTGTCTGTTAGTGTGTTAGTCTGTTAGTGTGTTAGTCCGTTAGTTTGTTAGTCTATGTACACGATATCTCAAGAACAAATTGTCGCAGAGAGGTCAGATCAGGTTTAAAATATTACTTTCGACACTGGCAAGAACCCTATTCATTTGCAACATTCGAATTTAAAAACTTCGTAAGTTATTAGAAATTTACGATTTTCTTAACATGGGAGAATAGGACAAAAATTCACTTAAACTTGCATTAAATGGAAACCTTTTAGTGTAAAAATGTCAGACCAGTTTTAAAATAACAGTTTTGATGCCGGAAGGAGCAACAGTAACTATGCATATGTTACTTTAAAAATTTCGCAAGTTCTTGGAAATTTATAAATTTCTTAATATGGCAGTATAGGTCAAAATTTCACATAAACGTCAATCTTGAGGGATATTTTCATCGTAATGATGTCAAACCACTTTCGAAATATTATTTAGGATACTGGCATGAATGTCATAGACTATGATTTTTCCAATTTAAAAAATTCGTATTTGGAATTTACGATTTACTTAGCACGTCAGAATAAGGCAAAATTGAGCATAAACTTCCATTTTGAGGATCGTAAATACATTAGACAGCTTCGAAATTACATTTATGATATTTAAAACAGGAATAAACTACTACGTCAGAAACGCCAAAGAAAAATTATTGAGGTGCATACAGCTGTTTCGGTAGCCTAAAGCGTACCGTCTTCAGTGCAAAAAGAATTCTGAATCTGGAGAAGTGCTCTTATATATAGGAGAGGGACCGGATTTAGTTCAACCAATAGGATTACGGAAGAGGTGGGGAGTGTGGCCAATAGGAATTAAGGAATGTGTATCTGTGTAAACAGTAGAAAAATTAAGGAAATGTGGGCTGAATGTAAAATTTCCAACAATCAGACAAATAGGGAACAGCGAAATCACAATTTACAAGGTTTTTAAAATTTTTATAAATATGAAAAGCTTCAAAGAAATCGAGTTCATGAATGGATTTAGGTCTGCAAATTATTTTAGCTGAATTAAATTTAAAATTATGATTTTCCTCCCAGCAATGTTTAGAAATAGCCGATTTATTGGTTTCTTGTTTGCGGACGTAATTCATATGTTTATTTAGACGAAATTTAAGACTGCGTTTAGTTTGGCCAATATATGATAAACCACACTGACAGGTAATACTATAAATGCCCCAAGAATTATGCATATCAATAGGATCTTTTAACTGAGAAAAGGTGAGTTTATTGGAAGGCGAAAATATTCTTTTAAAATCATATTGTTTGAGAATTTTAGCTATGGTTTGACTGGTTTTAGAAAAATAGGGTAAAACAATACTGATATTAGATGTGACTGATTTAGTAGACGAAATACGAGGGAGTTGTAATTTTTGGATAGCTTTGTCTATAATGGAAGGGTCATAACCTGTGTCAATTGCGATGGCTTTCAGGTATTTGATTTCAGATTTCAATAAAATAGGATTTGAACAAATATTAAGGGAACGGTTTACAAAAGTATAGAAAGCAGCCATTTTTTGGTTAGGTGGGTGACATGAACGCGCATGGGGAGGAAGGGAGACTGCAAAATTTTTACGATAGACAGTGGTTGAAAATCCATTTACAGTGCGAGAGACGAGGGTATCAAGAAATGGAAGGGAGCCATTATTTTCTATTTCATATGTAAACTGGATATTACTGAAAATTGAATTTAAGGTTTCTAAGACATGGTCAATATTGTGATGAGATATGTCGATAAGCGTGAAGGTGTCGTCAACGTAACGGGTCCAAAAAGGAAAGATATTTTCTTAAAAAGCTTGCTTTAGAAATAGTGCGTGTAAATGTCTGCGAGAATTGGGGAGAGAGGGGAACCCATGCCTAAACCTTCAGACTGACGATAGAATTTATTTTGGAAAGAAAAAGTGGTTTGTGATAAACAAATGCGGGTAAGAGAAATTAATTCTTGTATTTCGAAAGAGGTGAAATGAAACTCTTTTAATCTATTTTCGAGACAGCAGAGGGCGCCACTTATTGGAACATTAGTGAAAAGAGATTTTACATCAAAAGAAACCATAGTGAGATTAGTGTGAGGGCAGTTTTGAATATTTTTTGCAAAATTTCTGGAATTCTTAACAGTATAACTATTAGCAGCGAGAAGTGGAGCAAAAATTGTGGTGAGAAATTTAGCTAGATTATAGGAAGCAGTACCGATATTAGAGACTATTGGACGAAATGGAATATTGGGTTTGTGAACTTTTGGTAAAGCATAAAATCTGGCACAATTAGCAATAGAAGGGATAAGATGGGATTTAGTCGAGTTCAATAACAAGGGGCAAGATTTTATAGCAGATTTAATTTTATTTAATTCTTGAGGAGAGGTGTCACGAGGCAGAGGAATGTATGGGCCATCATTAAGTAGTTCGGTAACACTTTCGATGTACTGTTTTTTATCCAAAATAACAATCTGACCACCTTTATCAGCTTTAGTAATGATGATATTTTCATTAGATTTTAATTCCTTCAAGGCGTTTTTTTCTGCAGGGCTGAGATTTGATTTAAAATTTTTAGAGTTGAAATTGGCATTATTAAGGATTAAATGACGAAGATTTTCTTTCTGTTGGTCAGTCAGTCGAGAATTTTTGAAAGCTTTTTCAACCGGTGCAATTAACTGAGGAAAAGAAGGAGGTTTAGAAATGGCAAAATTTGAATTGAGTTTGAGACCAACACTGACTGACCAACAGAAAGAAAATCTTCGTCATTTAATCCTTAAAAATGCCAATTTCAACTCTAAAAATTTTAAATCAAATCTCAGCCCTGCAGAAAAAAACTCTTTGAAGGAATTAAAATCTAATGAAAATATCATCATTACTAAAGCTGATAAAGGTGGTCAGATTGTTATTTTGGATAAAAAACAATACATCGAATGTGTTACCGAACTACTTAATGATGGCCCATACATTCCCCTGCCCCGTGACCCTTCTCCTCAAGAATTAAATAAAATTAAATCTGCTATAAAATCTTGCCCCTTGTTATTGAACTCGACTAAATCCCATCTTATCCCTTCTATTGCTAATTGTGTCAGATTTTATGCTTTACCAAAAGTTCACAAACCCAATATTCCATTTCGTCCAATAGTCTCTAATATCGGTACTGCTTCCTATAATCTAGCTAAATTTCTCACCACAATTTTTGCTCCACTTCTTGCTGCTAATAGTTATACTGTTAAGAATTCCAGAAATTTTGCAAAAAATATTCAAAACTGCCCTCAGACTAATCTCACTATGGTTTCTTTTGATGTAAAATCTCTTTTCACTAATGTTCCAACAAGTGGCGCCCTCTGCTGTCTCGAAAATAGATTAAAAGAGTTTCATTTCACCTCTTTCGAAATACAAGAATTAATTTCTCTTACCCGCATTTGTTTATCACAAACCACTTTTTCTTTCCAAAAAAAATTCTATCGTCAGTCTGAAGGTTTAGCCATGGGTTCCCCTCTCTCCCCAATTCTCGCAGACATTTACATGCACTATTTCGAAAGCAAGCTTTTTAAGAAAATATCTTTTCCTTTTTGGACCCGTTACGTTGACGACACCTTCACGCTTATCGACATATCTCATCACAATATTGACCATGTCTTAGAAACCTTAAATTCAATTGACAGTAATATCCAGTTTACATATGAAATAGAAAATAATGGCTCCCTTACATTTCTTGATACCCTCGACTCTCGCACTGTAAATGGATTTTCAACCACTGTCTATCGTAAAAATTTTGCAGTCTCCCTTCCTCCCCATGCGCGTTCATGTCACCCACCTAACCAAAAAATGGCTGCTTTCTATACTTTTGTAAACGGTGCCCTTAATATTTGTTCAAATCCTATTTTATTGAAATCTGAAATCAAATACCTGAAAGCCATCGTAATTGGCAGAGGTTATGACCCTTCCATTATAGACAAAGCTATCCAAAAATTACAACTCCCTCGTATTTCGTCTACTAAATCAGTCACATCTAATATCAGTATTGTTTTAACCTATTTTTCTGAAACCAGTCAAACCATAGCTAAAATTCTCAAACAATATGATTTTAAAATAATATTTTCGCCTTCCAATAAACTCACCTTTTCTCAGTTAAAAGATCCTATTGATATGCATAATTCTTGGGGCATTTATAGTATTTCCTGTCAGTGTGGTTTATCACATATTGGCCAAACTAAACGCAGTCTTAAATTTCGTCTAAAAGAACATATGAATTACGTCCGCAAACAAGAAACCAATAAATCGGCTATTTCTAAACATTGCTGAGAGGAAAATCCTAATTTTAAATTTAATTCAGCTAAAATAATTTGCAGACCTAAATCCATTCATGAACTCGATTCCTTTGAATCTTTTCATATTTATAAAAATTTTAAAAACCTTGTAAATTGTGATTTCGCTGTTCTCTATTTGTCTGATTGTTGGAAATTTTACATTCAGTCCACATTTCCTTAATTTTTCTACTGTTTACACAGCTACACATTCCTTAATTCCTATTGGCCACACTCCCCACCTCTTCCGTAATCCTATTGGTTGAACTAAATCCGGTCCCTCTCCTATATATAAGAGCACTTCTCTAGATTCAGAATATTTTTTTGCACTGAAGACGGTACGCTTTAGGCTACCGAAACAGCTGTATGCACCTCAATAATTTTTCTTTGGCGTTTCTGACGTCGTAGTTTATTCCTGTTTTAATATTCCAACGCCAAGTCTCCTGCTGTTATTTATGATATTTGTTTGAACATGATTCAATACAAATATTCTAATAGGAAAATTTCGTAAATTATTCGTAATTTACGATTTTATCAACATAGCGAAATTGTAAATTTTTCATATAAATATGAATTTTGAGGATTATTGCCCTGGAAATAGTAGCATGAAAACTAAACAACGGAATTGACCCTGATGAAATAAATTAATAGATTAGAATAAGATAAATATATCGAAGTGAACGGTGGATAGCCTATTAGGCGGGGATTTCATTCTGTCACTGTATCAAGCTTTGGTCAAATTCATTTCTTTTAACATGATTATAATATGTCTCGCACTAGAAATTTGTGAGAACAGAAATATGATGGGGAACTGAGCAGAGTCCACCTATGCCAACTAGTTTTGTTTTTCATCAAGTGCTTGGATCAAGTCTAAGGCCTCACAAGTGCGTAACACGTTAAGGAGATTCTTAAGGTAATTCTTAAGGAGATCCCCGTCAGGCCATCACGCGTGCTACTTAGAAGCGCTGGTATTGCGGTATAGCAATGCGTTTTTATGTTTACCGTGTTTCAATAAAATCCATTAAAATGCCTTAATGATATAATTCTGTAAAAAATAAAATTTAATTAAATTTTAAATAAATTTTCAGTAATTAATCAAAACAATGTAATTTTTTTTTAGTTTTATATAATATTTTATACTGTCAGCCACCGGTGGTTGACGCGGCCTGAACGGAAAGTTCAGTGTCAGCCATCGATGGCTGACGTTGCGCTCAACGTGTTAAATAATTGCACCAAACTGAATGCGTAGTGCGTGTTCCCCAGAAAGATTTATTATACCCAGTAGTGCTTTAATTTCAAGTGAAATCTATAATTTATTTTAAGATTTTTATACATTTAATGTATTTTTTCTTTCTTTGTGAAGTGTGTGTGGATGCAAACTCCATCTTAGATCATCTGTTAGATAACTAAATAGATAAAGTAGAGCACAAGACTATGAAGTAAAATCAAATAACCTTTTATTTAACTGAAATAATGGGAGGTAAATCTGGCCTTTTAAACTCAAGCAGTAGAAACTTTAGATAACTTAAAAAAATAAATACAAGAAATAACTTAAAATTAAAGTAATAAATATAAAGTAACTCTCACCCAGATAAGATAACATAAGTAGGTTGAAGGCTGCACTCTATGACCACTCAACAATGATAACTCAAACTTGCCGGCTGGATTCCCACTGCACGACAAATTTTACACACCGCTTTTTTATATTTTATAACTTCACTACACACATCAGACTAGCTAACTCCAATAGCTAATAACTTCATCCTTCGTATAATAATCTAACATCAGCAATGTACTACAAACTATAATTTAGTCTACCATAAGAACTAACCCATCTACACCACCATCTACACCACAGTCTTTACGAAAAATACCTTCCTATTTATCCTTCAATCCACCGACTCATATCTCTTCACTTTAACAAAACTTTAAAGCCGCTTCGCATTTGCTAACACTCCGCAACTTACTTTCTTCATTGCAGCAATATGCTGTCGCAAAACCATTCCAACCTAAAATTTCGCTGACTGCTGGTGTCGAAGCATTCAACTCTCCCATCTATTGCGTCGCTGGATTCAGCTCAATTTGAAAAACTGCGGTGACCTACCATAGTCTCAACCTTACATCTTCTTTACAGATTTTAGGAGTTTTTTGCTCTATTTTTGCTGCATTATCGGCTAATTACAATATAAAAACTCGTAACGAATTAGAATATGGAAATTAATATTATTCAACGTGATCAAAAGTAAAAAAAAAAAATAATAATAAAATCTTCCGTATGGTTTCATTTGAACTTTCGGATATTAGGTAAATTTTTAAAAAATTAAAATATATTTTAAAATAGCAAGTAATTCAGTATTTAAACAAGGGAAAATTATAACAGGGTATTTGAGTATTCCTCCCCAAGTCCGTATATCGGTGCGATAAAACGTAATGTATCAGAATTCTTTTGCGCGTCCATCTAAAAGATCTATAAATAATGAACTAAAATTTTCAAATGATGCAAATGCTATGGAAAAAATCTAAAACACTATATATTTTATAAATTTCATATTATTTTAAGATTTTTTTTTTTTTCAGACATCTACGTCCCATAATAAATAAATAAAAATGAATACATCATTTTATTCTTTCTGCAAATGAAGTATAAACGTTAACCACCCCTTTTCTATAATAATCATACCTTACAAAAACAATGTAATATATACATTTATTGTATTTTTTAAATGTTTTAAAATAGCAACACACAGTTTGAATAACTTGAATTAATGAACCACAAAATATAGAATCTTTTTAGTATCACTTATCAGAATTATAAATATCACAATCATAATATTTATAGTGTTCTCCTATGATGGCAAAGAAAATGCAAGTAACCGTGTATGTTGAGAAATAAACAATATATATGTATATATATATATATATATATATGGGGGGAGGGGCGTGTTGATGCACATTTTGTAAATGAAAAATTTTTTTGATAGGTTAGTTTAAAATAAAGGTAAAATTTTGCATTATTACTTACAAACTTTGAATAAACACCATAAAATGCAATAAACTCGCAACAATTGTTTCGGGTCGAAAAAACACACGACCCTTCATCAGGCGAACAAAGTAAGCACGAGTGCTGCAGTCAAAGCGGCAACGCAAGGTGCGTTGCCGCTTTGACTGCAGCACTCGTGCTTACTTTGTTCGCCTGATGAAGGGTCGTGTGTTTTTTCGACCCGAAACAATTGTTGCGAGTTTATTGCATTTTGTGGTGTTTATTCAAAGTTTGTAAGTAATAATTTTTACAACGCCAGTTTTGTGATGCTTCTTTATTAAAATTTTGCATTGTTAAACAGATACAGAGTTAATGGAATATTAATAAAAAAAAAAAAAAAAAAAAAAAAAAAACTGTGTTCCGATCACACTTAATTTCCACAATAAATGAGTTTAAAAAATTTAAATTTACTTAAATGTTATCAATATCTTCAAAATAGTCAATACTTAAATACTTAAATTCTGAACTAAATAAAAATTATAAATTTCAATTTCAATTGTTGAAGCACCTTTAAAAATTAATATATTTCGTTTATCCACATATTTTCTTCTTCTTTTTATCTGTTGTAAGATACAACTAAAAAATTTATCTATTGTAATATTTATACACAAATAAAAAAAGATGACATTTATTTTGAATTAAAATTTTCACACAAAGTATGCCATTTTTCACATGCATTCTTTCTAACACATAAGTTAAAAAATAGTAAATAAATGAAAACGAAAATGCAATATAAAATCCGATCTTAAATCTAATTTTTAATGTTATCATATTGGAGTATTTTTAAGAGAAAAAAAAATAATTCGCTGCGATAAAAGGAGCTGCTATTCATTATTAGGTTTGTTTATTATATCCAAATTGCTAGATTTGATTAAAACAGTTATTAATGTTTACAGAATTTATTTTTGTTGAAAAAATCACAGTAAAAAGCGATAAGTAGCGACATTTTAAGATAAATTCTGTTTAGTGAAAATTCTAAAAATTTTGTCATTAGAAAAACAGCATATTCCATACTCTATTTTATACTTTTACAAGTTCAAGAAAAAAGTTTCCAAAAAAGAAGAAGAAAAAATAGGTAGTTGAAAACATGTCAATTTTCCTTTTTTTTTTAGTAAATGATATCTAAAAGGATATGTTATGTTTTTGATAAATGGATACATGATGACATATTTTTTTGAAAGTTTAATATTGAATAAATTTTAAATTGACATTTTAAAAGCAGATAAAGGGATAGTTTCTCTTATATATCATCAAATGAACGATACTGACAATATAAAGTAATAAATTTCCTTTTACCTTAGGAGTGTTACGGATATATAAAGCTACTGAATCAAACCTATTTTTTAAAACTTTGATTAGGTAGATTTAAAAATAAAAAATTAGTTATCTTTATGGTTATTGTTAGTTACAATTAAAAAATTCTCTCATATATAAAAAAAATCTATAAGCATTTAAATTAGAATAAAAATATACTCATGAAGCACTCATGCTTCAAATAAACATGAATATATTTAAATGTTCGTTGGTTATATTTACTCCATTTTCAATAATTATATTTCTCATCAAGATAAAAAGTTGAAAATCATAAAGCAATAATAATAATAATAATAATAATAATAATAATAATAATAATTTTGAAGTATATCGAGAGTTATATACACATAAGATACTCTTGCTTCAAATAAACATGAATATATGTAAATGTTTTTTGGTTATATTTATTCCATTTTCAATAGTTTGAGAATAATTATATTTCTCATGAAGAAAAAAAGTTGAAAGTCATACAGTAAAATACATATATATATATATATAAATATAAATATAAATAAATAAATAAAAACATAATAATAATAATTTCGATGAAATACATCGAGAGTAACATACGCAAATTATACACACAAAGTACTCTCGCTTCAAATAAATATGAATACGTATTTATTCCATTTTCAATTACTAACTTATTAACTTACATTAAATTATAGTCCCCATGAAAATTAAAAGTTGAACGTCATAGAAGGAAAAAAATTAATTTTGATGAAATATATCGAAAGTTTAATGTTTACATGATTATACAATTCAAAACCAAGTGGGTTTTAATCTTTATTTAAATATTTTCACTACCTTATATTTTCGAAAAAATGTCATGACAAGGAATTTGAAACTGAAAGTACTTAAAACAAATCCAGAAAAACTCAAACCCAAATTGGTCTCGTATCCAATTTAAATTGAAAAAGTAGTTGAAAACCCGGAACGGATAAAACCGTATCCAGAATAGGTCCTTCAGCAACAACTTTCCAGAATGGATAGTTTGCGTCACTGAAACGGACGAGCTACATAGTATCTAGAACTCCATGGTATCTGTTTTGGGAGGAAAAACCACTCATTTTTGGATGTTTGAAAGTAGCAACGATATTCGGGCGCCATGGTTAAATCAGTGTAAACAGGTAAGTACGTGAAGCGAAGTCGTGAATCGTTGCCTACATATATATTATGATTTATAATGTGCATTTAAAAAAATGTAAATTATTCCAGAGAAGATTTGAGCAAAATTCAATGTGGATTATTCAACAGTTATTACATACGTATACATACGAAATGTTTACATTTTGTTTAGATCATCTACGCATTTTAGACCTTTATATATATATATATATATATATATATAATAGGTGAGTGATACAATATTTTCTACAACGACTTCATTTATTACATACAAAGATATAAAATAAGATAGTGAGTCATACATAGCAAGCTTGAAATAGTGTTGCAAAAAACCCACAATTTTTAAAAGATGGGAATAAACCCGGGAATTTTTTGGGAGATACACATAATTTTATTAGAAAACGCATAATTTTATTTATTCATTTTTACAATGTTATGATTGCAACTCGAATATTATAAGAATTCATTTTCATTTTGTCCTTCTTAGCTTTCTTTGTCCTTCTTACCTTTATTACTTTCTTCTACATGTATAAATAAAGAAAGTATTGGATTGATGAAAATTTTCGAACTCCAGTTTTCGGTGGATGTACACGTTTCGGGATGTCCTGATCACGATTTGACTGTTTTTAGAAAATGTCTGTCTGTGCGTGTCTGTCTCTCTCTGTGTGTGTGCATATCACAAATTTTGTGGACGCTTTATCTCACGAACCAATGAACGAAATTTAACCAAACTTGGTATTTAGTTGAACCCTGACATAAACTGTTGCTTATTAGATTTGTGGAACAATTTCTCAACAGGTGGCGCTGTGATCGCATATTTTTCTAAATTTTTAACATGGCAGTATAGGACAAAATTTCGTATAAATATGCATAATGAGAGTTATTTTAATCGTGTGATTGTAAAATTAATATGAATTATCGGTAATAGTAGTAGTGAACTAGGAAACAAATTTTGTGCATGTGGGACCATCGCTTCCCCCCCTGGGGGAGGGAGTAAATTTTCAATATGGAAATCTTTCGAAAGATCTCGTCAATACCTTTAAAATTAGTGGTTGAACTATAGATCTGTGATAATTTAAAACAAAGTTATCGATTTCTTAATTTTTTTACGAAAAAAAAAAAAAAAAAAAAAAAAAAAAAGAAACTGAAAAAAGTCTTATTTCTTCTGATTTGCAAAAAATTGACATGTTTCAGCATTTAGTGATAATATAATACTGTCAGATAAAAATCGTCTGCATTTATAATGGAAAATAATTTGATAATTTAACAAATAATTTTTATTGAATAAATTTTGTGTAAAATTATATAGAAGAAAGTCATGTGGTAGCCACATCATACTAGTTTATTTATTTATTTTGGTTATTTTTATTTATTTATTATTTATTTTTACAGCATTATCATTGGAACTCGAATATGATAAAGTTTTAATTTCGTTTCGTTCTTATTAGAAACAGTTTATATGTTATTTATTTATTTATTTATTTACGAGTATTTTATTTTCATTTTTGAATTTTCTTTATAGCATTGCAACTGCGATAAGAATTCATTTTCGTTTCATTCTTATCATGTATGTTTGCAATTTTGCACGAGTAATAACTAATGCAGAAATTTGCTTAAATACTTTTACATATTTTCCTAAATGATTGTTATTTTGAAAAGTGGAATAGCGTAGCTATTAAATTTTTTACGAACCCTATTATTAATTTGCTAGGCAAGTTATTAAAAAAAAATATTTAAAACACCCCACCCTTAAAATGCGTAGCTTAGGAAAAGAGATTATTATTCAAAACCACATCTTCATAAAATATTCTAAGGAACTTGGGAATACAATCAATTAAAGAAATCTAGCAAATAAAATGTTTTGATAATTTAACAGAATATTTACTTTTATGCACAACTATAAAAAATAGCAAAATTAAAATCTGACGATCAGCATTTCTTACTAGCGGCTTTGGAGTAAAATATTAATAAAATATAAACATTTCGACCTTTTCATACTTCCCCTCTTCAAAAATAAATAAATAAAATAAAATAAAATAAATAAATAAAAATAAAACTGTTTCGTTACCGACTGTTTCGATAATGATTATTATAAATTTTCTTTTTTTTTTTTTTCCCTTAAAAAAAAAAAAAAAAAAAAAAAAAAAAAAAAAAATCAAGAGCAGAATTTAGTTTAGTACGGAGGACTATTAGTTTTATTATTATTATTATTATTATTATTCAAATTATAACATCGCTTTCAAATTATTCACTTATAATTTCGATAAATTTTCGATTTCGATAAATGTCCAACTATCGTAAAACTGGTATCGTAAAAATTTGTAGTTTGAAGCATATAGTCCTCCGTACTAAAAATGAATAAGAAATATAAGAACTTTTCGATTAAATTTTGTTTGTATTTCTAGAAAATGAAATCATCATATTAATTACCTCGCAGCAAACTAAATTCTGAATAATGCTTCGAAATAGTAATTTTAAGTATGCAGAAAATAAAAATTCGTTCAAGAGCTGTTTTTACTTTTATATCTATGGTAAAATAAAGGAACATAAATGATAAAAAACTAAATAAAAGAAAACATATAAAAGAAACAATATGCTTTAACACGTTATTGCGGCCATAGCATATTCTACGCAAAAGAGGACTCGAGTCCATTGTTAAAATAAGGATGATAACCGTTGTCGTTGAGAAAAAGTAAACGATAAGAGAACACCGATTATCTGGATATTTACCAAATCCCAACCTGTCAGTCAGTTTGGCAACTCTCGAAATCTTTGAGCTCGTCTTCATTACTAATCTTAGGGAACGTGGTTACACTATAAAATAGGCTATGTAGCAACTGTCAATTTTTTTTTATTATTATTTTAAAAGTATTGAAATTTTTGAAGCATATGAAACAATTTTTTTTAACTTGAACAGTGCACACTGAAATATATATATATATATATATATATATATATATATACCTCCTTCCTCTAGAATAAATAAGTGGCCATTTTCTAAATCCCTTAACTAGAAATATAGATTTATGAGCTATGCGCATAAGGCACGTCAATAAACTGAATAGACGAAATGATCGAGAATTTCTAGTTTACACATTTCTAGATGGTGAAACAATATTCTGAATATTCCGAATCTTTTGTATTGCGAGAAATTCCCGCTTGATTTTCTAGAACTGGGTCATAAACCAAGATCATAGTTGCTGAAACCCGCTTCTTATAGTCTCATTTATTTGCATAGATTTTTAAATAACTTTGCCCTCGAGAATATAGACAAATGCTCTAGAATTCTAATAGGGGCTTCTAGAACTCGTTTTCCAAGGGGACTATAATTTATAAGGATGACATGGAACTATTTTTTTCTAAAACCACAGTTTAGATTCTATTTGTCAGTTACAGCATTTTTTCTCAATGCATATTATATATTATATTCCTGAAACAAATTCACTTATGATAGGTGAAAACTTTTTCACACAAAACAACGTGTAGTGTTATCGGTATTCCACTTTCGTCTATTTAAACATTCATTGACTGACAGAAAATTTTTAAATTTTTATTAGTGATAAGTTTTGTACATCAGCAACAGATTATTATTCGTAAAATTAATTATAGTTACTTGCAGATATTGTAAAATATGTTTGATCTCGAAAGTATAAAAAAATGATCTAGAATTTTAATAGAGGTGTAGAGAATTTTGCTAGCAAAGGAAATTAAAACTTATAAAGAATGACATGGAAATAATTTTAATAGAGCCAGAATTAATTCTCTAGATGTCAAGCGCAGAATTTTTTTTTTTCAGTGCACTTATGAGGAGTAAAATAAATTAATACCATAGTTTTTCTATTTAAACTTTTCTATGGATAAGTCCTGAATTTTAATTGTATAAATGTACTTATACTTTGAAATATATCATATTTAATTTATGTTCTTATTTAGTTTAATGATTTAAGGTCTCGTATAATACTTCGTTATAAATAGAAATGATTAGCTCTTATCCCTATTGATATTCAAACCATTTGCCATTAAACATCAATGATCACGAAAATTCGATTAAATTTACATAGAATTAAGTGATGATCTCTTTAGATGAAGGATTACTTACGCTCAGTTATAATGCAAATTTGATTATCATATAGGAATTCCTATGAATTACTATGGATGAAGAAAGATTTTTGTCCCTTTAGAAGCTATGGGTTTAATCGAGAAATTATTTTAATAAACGAATTATATTTAGAGTTACCAAAGACTCGTGGCATTAAGTCCGCTTTTAAGAATCTAATATAAGATAGTGTATTATTAGAAACAATTTATCTTCAATAATAATACATACATTCCATTTAGTTAACAGATCCATAATATAATTTGACTACAAATTTTCCAGCATAATGTCAAATATATTTTGCATTATAAATATTAAATAATTTAAAAATCCGTATAAACCAATACATAGAATATTAAATTTCATATAGAATTTATAAATATTCTTCTTAATAGTAAGGGTAATTTTAAATATTTTATATATATAAAAGATATAAATGGTAAAATAATTTTAAGTAAGACTCAAATATTGTCAGTTTTTCAATATTTTACTAATTTCATATATCTTTAAATCTATGTTAAAAGTTTACCCTCACAAATAAAATGGGTTTCTACATTTGTTGTGTTAAAAATCTGCTAAATTATTGTCAAGTTCTTTGCAGAAACTATATTATTCTTTTAATGGAATATTAAATATGATAAACATTTTCAATTAAATAACTATATAATGCATTTATTATAATTTAATTTAAATGTGTGTAATTTAATATATAGGGTTAGCAAGAAATAAGTTGCCCACTTCAGATGGCTCTAGAATCCGTCCTATTGGTCCAAATGAAGTAAAATTTTAACTACAGATAATTCAAATGATGTGCTTGACTTTTATTAAATAATAATAATAATAATAATAATAATACAAAATTCTGTCGATAGATGGCGCTATACACAAATGGTACTTATTTGCATATATTCATAATCATAAACAGCATTTGTGTTTCAGCGCATGCCTATCAGCATTATTCTTTGGATAAAAGACAATATCTACCGTCAAAGGCCATCAACTCTGCCTAATGTGAAGGGCAGCATTCGGCGCCATGTTTTAGATATTCCGGCAGAATTACTTCGGTCAGCTGTTGAAAATATGATTATGCAATTACAGCACATTGTTGAACATAAAGGGTATCATATTGAACAGTTTTATTAATGTTACTTTATTTTTCACGCATATTAAATATGGCTATGTGTATTACAGCGTCACCAACTGGCGGAATTTTGTACTATTTTTTTTTTATTTAATAAATATCAAGCAAAACATTTGAATTATCTGTAGTTAAAATTTTATGTCATTTGGACCGATAGGACGGATTCTAGAGCCCTCTGAAGTGACCAACTTATTTCTTGCTAACCCTGTATTTATAATTAAATAAATTATGAATAAATTATTATAAATAACGGACACTGTTTTGGGAAAGGCCCATGCATTTTTAGAAAGAAATAGACAATTTTAGCTGTATCGTGCTTCTAAAGGTCTTCATCTACAAGAACTAATGAACATGTCTACAGAATCCAAAATCTTGTGTGTTCAGATTGTCAATTAACAGTAAAAATGACCGGAAAAGTTTAAATTTGAATGATTACATCTGTGTGTTGCACCACGACAATATCGCTCAGCACTTCCAATAAATGGATTTTCAACCAGTAAATTTTTATCTGGGATTACTTGGCTTCCTTATTCTCCTGATTGAAGTCCTTGTGACTTTTAACACTTCCAAAGATATAAAATTTACGGAAATAATGACTGTAACTGACTAGCTAAAAGCTATTTCATTATCCAAATCCCAGCACTGCTACAATGAGAAAAAAATATATATATATACCACCTCCACCTAGAACGAATAAGTAATCATTTTCTGAAATACGAAACTAGAAATATAGATTTACGAGCTATGCGTATAAGGTAAACAAATAACCTGGGTAGACGAAATGATCGAGAATTTCTAGTCTATACTTTTCGAGATGGTGAAACAATATTACGAATATTATGGAGATTACGAATCCTTTGTAATGCGAGAAATTCTTGCTTGATTTGCTAGACTTGGGTCATAAACCAAAATTAGGGTTACTAAAACTTTCCTCTTGAGTTCACATTTATTTGGAGAGATTTTCAAATACGTTTCATCAGAATAACATACGAAAACGATCTAGAATTCTAATACTTGTTTTTAGAACTCGCTAACAAATGGAACTAGAATTTTTCAGGACGACATGGAACTATATTTACTAGAGACATAATTTAGTTTCTAGATGCCAGTCACAGAATTTTTCTCAGTGTCGGTGATTGTAAGAATTAAAGCTCCTATATGATACGAGCTGGCGCTGTGTCCGCCATTTTCTACCCCAACTGGGAAAACGTTGGCGGTAGAAAAAGCTAGGTTACCTGATTAGCGTTGTTATCGCCGCTACATGTCTACACAGATCATGTGAGCAAGAACATCTTATCACGAAACAAACAAGTTGACAATTTTAAGAACATCGCCCACATTCTCAAAACTGCAACCCTTCACATTAAAAGAAATGTAATTTTAAAGTTAATCTTAAAAGAATTTAAAAACAATAACTTAAAAAAAACAGTACATTCATATTAATTTTTTCAAAGAACTTTCAAAATAAAATGAAATAAGTTGAAAATAAGGGAAATCTTGCGCTACAAAGTTGTATTTCTGCTTCGGGTATACACGAGTTACATCTGTGATTTATAATCCACTTTTTCCTTCTTTCTGGATTAGAAGAAAATATAAACAGGCGGTGCCCTTTTCTGGAGTTATTCGTGCAATTTATTGCCGAAAAACCATCAATAATAAATCGTCAGCCGGTCTTGTGGGCTAGCAAAAGACGGAGGCTTCAGCCTATCAATGTAGGAGTTCTAGTAAGAACCATCTGACTGCGCTGTTTGGCTTCCCAAAGAAATTATTTTGATGGAACATAAAAGATAAAAATTAACCATTATTATTATTATTATTATTATTATTATTATTTTAATTTTCTGTCTATATAAAATACATATTTCAATCTGTTAGAATTTTATTTAGAAGAGGGGATAAGTTGTTATCTGTTCCTTTTTTTAAGGATTTACAGATAGATAGCATAATACTATTGTAAAATAAAGATGATCCGATTAAAAAAAAATATATATATATATTTTTTTTTATGCATTTTTGCATAAAGTAGGGGAGAGGGGAGTACAATGAACCGCTCCCTGTAATTTATTTCTTTATTTCTTTTTATAGTTTCGTATTTCGGTACATAGATAGCAGCACTGAAATGATGAAATTTAGAAAGCAAATTCGTCTAACTAACAATTTAACCATTTTATTCGCGAAGTTTAGTTTACAGTAGCCAAAAGTAAATATTTTTAGTTGAAAATTTTTTCTTTTCGTCTTTCAGTAATAATGATTTGGTACAGGCTATTTAGCACAATAAAGAGCTAAGGTCATCTATTATTATACTTAATATAATTAAAATATTTTTTAGGATGATTTTTAATTTTTTTAATCACTTGCTGTCAGAGTCCAGACAGGGTACAATGGACCATGGTCAATTTACCTCTGTTTTCGGTCATAATAAACTGATTTACGAAATCTACATTTTCGAAGTGTTGGCTATAAATTATATAGAAAAATTTCAGAGTTAACCTTAATTATATCGATTATGTCTTCAAAGATGAGTAAGAAAACAATTTACTTTGAGGTTTCTTCTTATTTATTTTTAATAACCATCCAGTTACTTTTGTATTCTTATATTTTTACAAATACCATACAGCTATAACAAACTAAATTAAATAATGCAATTAAAAAATAATAATACAAATAAATTTGACGAAAAAGACGGTTTTACATTTTGTTGGTAATAAAAACAGAAATGAAAGAAATAAAGTCACAGAAATAAAAGATAAAGAATCTGTTTTTGTGAGATTCATGCAACGAAAACTTATATAAAATCTCTACATTTTTTTGCTGTGTGAACTATGTGAGCTGTGTGAGAGTTCTGCTATATTTCTTGTAAATTTTCAAGCTATTCTAATGATGAGTTTTCTAGATCCTACAACTTCACAAGAAAACAGCAGATTTTCAGTGGCACAAAAATTGTTTAGTGTATCAGTTTATAATTTTATTGTTCATTAATTTACATCATTTGTATGAATCGAAGATATAAATAAACAAATATAAGATATTTTACATTTTATACTATTAAAAAAACATACTACATTAGTATGCCTTTTAAATTTGACCTGTGGTCCATAGTGCCCCATGTCATCGACCAGTGTATCCTGCGTACAATGGTCCATTTTCTCAGTTGTTATTAAAAAAATTATATAAAAAAAAAAAAAAAAAGAATTCGACGACAATCAATGTTACAGCGTTCTGGGAATGTGAGACGCATATCAACTTGAACAGGCTCACTTCAATTGAGAATATTTTACAGAGCTGTCTACATGTTTTTATAGCCCAGATTATTGACGCTGTTCTCACCTGCTAAAGAATAAATTTGAATTTCTCTTTTATACCCGTGCTTTATGCTAATTCTTATTTGGTAATTTACAACATCATCATAAATACATCTATTGGATTTTTGGAAAAAAAAAATCTTACAGCATTATTTTTCGATTGTCATCATTTGTCTCCCCGACTATGTTCGGGTGCTATTTCGGTTATTACAGCGAGACAAGGTGGATCAGAATAGTGTCAGTTAAAACAAAATCGACCTTTATACAGCAATTAATGTATGTATGAAACACGTATGCTAATTAGTGAAGATGAACTTAAGAAAATGCAAAAGTTCACATTTTCTTCTAAATATAAGATTGAAACATTTTATATCTTTGAAATTTGATTCAAAGAAATAAAATTTTATTCAAGTTTATAAAACAAAAGTAGCTGTTAAAAAATATTGAAAAACAAGTACGTTTCCTTTCACCATAATAAGATACTATTTCTCATGGATAATTTAATTTTTTAAATCTTTTTTATGAGATTCCAATATACAATGAAAAAAATTTCGTGAACGTAAATCCCTCTATGGTACAATCACATAAATTCCATAAATCACAATTTTAAAAATTGGATTATAAAAAAATAAAATAAACTTTTATTTTTGCCATGATAAAATTGAATTAAATGTAAGAAGCGGAAGTGAGAATGTTTTTAACTGGCCATTTGAGAAATCACATTTCCTAAATTCTATCGTTTATTTCATTTTGTAACGTTGTCGTGATATGAAAGTATTATTTTGTTCTACTGTAATGAAATAAAATCTCGAATCTCGAGATAGTTGATTGAAAGATTCTTCAACTGATAATTTCATTTAATAAAAATTCCATAAAAAATAGTTATTGAAAAATAAGTCTTTTAAAATAAAAATTATTATATACACGACTTTTTTTAAACAAAGTATTGGGACTGAGATATGATTCTGTTTTCAAAAGAATGTAGAAAAAAAAATATTTAGTCTGTATAAACGTTTACATTTAAAATATAGGTAAATTTTTGTAGAAATAATTACACCATGTCTGTGGAGATTAAGATACAATAGCCAACATTTATGTCATTTGGCTACCGGGAATTTTTTATAGAAATTATTTTATACATCTATGACAGTTTTCACTGATTTAATATGATAAACATTTTCTGGTATTAAAAAAATTAAAAGTTGCCAGCTAGGCTAATACGGTAATATTTTATATTAAATATAGTAATAATATTAGAATTAATAAAAGTCATAATGCTAAATTTACGGTGATCTTGCAGGGACAATAATGTATAAGGTGTGCCCAAATGAAAAGGAGACCTTAGCTGTAGCGGCGTTATATCAAATCCCAGTGAGTTAATGTGTTGGCTGATATATGGCATGGAGGTATTGCTACATGTACATGCGCAGTTAGCGGCTTCGCAACAATATCCTCATTGCTGGAGAGTTTTTTCCGCAGTTCGTTGCATGATGGATTCCTCCAGATCAGCAGAAAAGGTGTGCCCAAATGAAAAGGAGACTAAAGTTATATGTGAAGAAATTTTAATAACAATATTATAATTACAATTCGTGTGGTATACTACAACTATAAATAATTGCCATTTGATACACGGATTCCAGCGCGTAGAAAGGGAGTGGATGGCTCAACAGATGGATCAGGCAAACATCCAATCTCTCCGTCTTCTGATTCTCTGACAGATGCTTGGGCACCCATTGGGCACAAACTTTGCCATAACCAAGCTTTTTGTGGATTATGTGATGCGCAGTTCTTTTGCTTATCGACAGTTCAACAGCAATTCCACGTGCGGTTATCCGGCGATTCTAACGTATGAGCTCATCCACAGCCGATATTTTTGTGCTGATCTGGAGGAATCCATCATGCAACGAACTGCGGAAATAACTCTCCAGCAATGAGGATATTGATGCGAAGCCGTTAACTGCGGACGTGCATGTAGCAATGCCACCATGCCAACACATTAACTCACTGGGATTTGATATAACGCCGCTTCAACTAAGGTCTCTTTTTCATTTGGGCACACCTTATATATTTAATAAATTAATGTTTGAATGTTCAAATTATATAAAGATGATACTAAGAATAGCATTCTGTAAAAAAGAAAATTGTCTTATGTTTAAGTACATTTATATTTATTTGCCATATTACAAAAATTTCATACAACGGAATAGATAAATGTAAACGAGAGCAAATACGAATTCCCAATACAAATTATGCATTTTCTGATGAAACTTAACAGCTCAAGGCACCCTTAGATATTACTTTTAGTTAATTATTTTATTTTTCTTTTTAGATTTAACTATACAGATAAGATGAATTTCATGTCACAATTAAAACAAAAAGTATAATATTTACAAAATTGGTAGCAGTTCAGTATGCTTGTTTACTTTTGAGTGTAAGTATGTGCACAGGCATATATATCACAAACTGGGCATGATTATATACCTGCACTGTAAAAAATAGGTACTTAAAAATAAGTATATATTGTCTCAAAATAGCCCCGAAACAATAAATACTTAAATTTGAAAACCCATGTACTCATTTTTGAGTATATTAGACATGCTAAAAAATGGGGTTGACCAATAGGAATCCCAATATCCCCATGTTTGACATGTCTATGTAGTCAAAAATGAGTACATGGGTTTTCAAATTTAAGTCTTTAAATTTAAATCTTTACTTGTTTTCAAATTTAAACCTTTACTTGTTTCGGGGCTATTTTAAGACAATATATTCTTTTTTTTTTTTTTTTTTTTTTTTTTTTTTTGTAAGAACCTATTTTTTTACTGTGTATGTAAACGGTCCTCGGTTTTAATTGGTCTGTAAGTCCGCACCACGCTCATGACCGCGCATGAATGGGTTATTAATCATGACTATATTTTTATTTATTTTTATTTATTTTATTTTTTTATTTATTTTTTCTTTTGTATGACTGGTATGATCAAGAAGCTAGCACTACCGCTCAGCACAATACAGGAGCAGGATTTACCTATCAGCATTCTTAGGTCCGAACAGATGAAATCCAAAACTCCAGAATCCCAGGAAGGGATCCAAAAGATTGAACCCTCGCAATCGGGCCTCGCAAGCCACCTCACGTTTGTAGTGCTCATTCGAATCTTGATCATGCACCTGATAATTAAACTTCATTTATTACTGCTCCCCCCCCCCTTTATTTTCCTCTACTGTTAAAACTTAAAATCACTAAATAAATCATTAATCAGCAATTAATTTACTAAGATTCCTTTTTTTTACTCCTCCCCCCTGCAGTTTCTTTCGGGATAGTGCAAGGAGGTGTCAGTGCCACATACTCAACAACTAGCTTTCATCCTCCTACTCAGTGAGTCCTCCGGTCCTTGTTCACTTCGGCCCTGTTCCCCTCACCAAAAAAATTTCTTTTTTCTTTCTTTTTTTTTTTTTTTTTTTGAGCCCCTTGGTTTTCCTGAACCGGACCCTTAAGTGGGTAAGGTGACCAGGAGCCAAGCTTGAGTGGCTCTCCCCCCCCCCTTTTTTTTTGTTTGATTGAGCCCCTTGGTACTCCTGAACCGGACCCTTAAGTGGGTAAGGTGACCGGGAGCCAAGCATGAGTGGCTCTCCCTCCCCCATTTTAACAACAGTGCACAACTATCCTCTTGGCTGCCATTGCGATTCACCCCCCACCCCGGCAAAATTAAAAAAAAAAACCTTTTTTTTTTAAACTTCCTCTCTGGCTCTAGGCTAGTTGCGCACATATTCAAAATTCTTATATTGCATCCAGGAAGCGTGTCTGTGCGCTCCGTTCCTTGGGCAATCTGGAGGTGTGGTTTGCCAGTCGAGCATTATGTGTCATGAAGCAGAAGTCGCAAACCTGCCATTCCAGAGCTGTCGATAGAAGTCACATTTTGTTACCTATCAGAAAAGGAGCCAGCAGTCTCCCTGTTCGAAGTCAGAAGCCTGAACGAGTCATCGGACACAGCTCATTCTATGTAGCGACTAGATAACTATCTGGCAGTAGGAAGCTATCATGCAGTGATCTGGCGATTAATTCGCTCCGGCGGACAGCATCCAACCCGTTAAGCTTGGCTCGTCCAGGCAGGCAGGGGCTGTCCAAAGGTTTCGATGAGAACCTATTTTTTACAGTGTGCAAAGTTACAGTATGAACTGTAAAATAGTTCTGCTAATATAGTCTGTAAATAATGAAAAATAATGTGTGATTTTCCTTTTTTTTTTTTTTTGATTTTTTTTTTTACAATGTTTTAATGTGATAGGTAAGTTGATTATTTTTTGAGAATACTATAGACATTTTCTCAAAAAATGCTAGTAGTATAGAAGATGAAAGAGATAAATTGCAGAAATAAAAGATGACAAAGTGAAATGTTCAAGACAACAGTATATTTCTCTCCTCGACAGAAATATCGTACGAAGGTCATAAATAATAAGTAAAAATCTTTGAATAAACACCATAAAATGCCAAAAGCTCTCAAAAATTGTTTCGGGTCATACTAAAACTCCACCTTTCGTCAGGCGAACAAAGTAGGCACGGGGACACCTTTGTTTTGTAATACTCTTGTCTGCTATGCTCTTCTAATGAAGGATCGTGTATAATTTCAAACTGAAACAACTGTTGTGAATTTATTTCATTTTATAGTGTTTATTAAGATATTTTTACTTATTACTTTTGAACGCCAATTCTCTGGTGTAATTTTATTTTTATTTGTGTACGAAGATTGCTCATTGCAAATTCGGCATCCAGAGACCCACCGCCATTTTTTTCACGAAGAAAAATTTACCGATAGAGAACCGATAACAAATCATGCTGAAACTCGATGAAAATCGCGTCTTCTTATCGAATTTCTAAAATTCATTGAATTTTGATCGAGTGTTGCCAGATATGGTAACTTTTTTATTCAATTATCACCAATAATTTTGTGAAGTGATACTTGAATAAGAATAATTTTCGAAGTGATTGGGCAACCGTAATAAATAAAATTTAATGACGGATATTGAATAAAAAAATCCCCAATTCTGACAACGCTGTTTCGATCATTGGATTCAACTGTTCTCGATGAGACATTTCGGATAAATTACCGATGACGCTGATCCTTCTCGATAAAATTCTAATAGTCGAACACTCACAAATTTATCGATTTAGATGAGAAGTTATTCAATAGCTGATTACCTTCTGCTGCTAGGGTTGCAACTTGATATAAGTTATTGCCTATTACGTTTCATTGAAAATATCCAACAGGAATGAGAGTAATGTTACGATTCCTCCAAATCACGAGAAGGCTATATCTGAGCTTCTATTATGTATAATTGCATAAAGCGTAAAATAGGAGAGGATCACCATAAAAAACTTTGCTGTTTCCATCTTGCTGTATACCGGCCGATAAGTGGAGCCTATAAGCAGCAACTATATCCCTGGTAGGATGGCCTATATATATAGGTTTTTATGGCATATACAAGTGCACTAATCATGGTATTTTACATGGTACTTTCCATTAGGATAAGGAAATGCAAAATAAATCTATGTGTATACTGGCTTACAGATTGTGCTGCTTTGCTGTAATTTTCTCTGTGTACCTGATGGTATCAGAAAAGAACGTCCCCCGAAAAAAAAAAAAAAAATCCCGAGAAATAAATTACGAAATTTTACATCAAAATCTTCTAAGTCAAATTATTAACGAAGTTTACTTATTGTACAAAATTAAAAACGAAATTATATATATATAAGAAAATAGAATGTTTTGACCATCACAAAACATATTTCTATATCATTTTATATAAAAACGTGACACGTGACAACTGTTCTATTTTTAATCAACTTTAGTTACAATTAAGCTTCGGAGATCCAACGGGGCATGCTGGGATGCCGGAGGAATGTGTCCTCAGAGAAATGGGCCAAATAGCGCCGTATTGTAATTTTTATTTTTCATGAGTGTAAAGAATTATTTTTTAAGCATTTCTATAAATAATCCTACAATAACTACGAATAATTATCTTTATGAATATTTTTTAGCAAAATGTACCCATGCAGAACAGAATGTTTCAACAGAAAAGCCTACAATCTTTGATTATCGTAACACATTTATGTATGCTCCCTGAAACCCTTCTGAAACATTCTCACTTTTTGATGTTCTGTCTGCTAAGTGGCTGAAACTTTTCTGTTACCCAACCAATTTTCGTCACAGTCGCGGGCATTTCTACATTTTTTAAACTAATCTTAGAGCAAACTGAACGTTTCTTCAACAGAAAAGCCTACAATCTTTGATTATCGTAACACATTTATGTATGCTCCCTGAAACCCTTCTGAATCATTCTCACTTTTTGATGTTCTGTCTGTTAAGTGGCTGAAACTTTTCTGTTACCCAACCAATGTTCGTCACAGTCGCGGGCATTTCTACATTTTTTAAACTAAGCGGAGAGCAAACTGAACGTTTCAAAACATTTCTGGAATATTTACAATGTTTCAATGTTATATGATTGTTACATTTCTTGGTCATTTTGTGCTGTTAGGGTATAATGTAATTTACAAGATAAATAAATAAATAAATAAATAAATAAAAAATGCTAGCAGAGAAATTTATTCCCCTTGTCAAAATTTTGAAAATTCTTTCTGGTTCTGTAATGGACGCTGCTTCTTAAATTACATTGATGTGAGAGAAAGAAAACGGAACAACTTATACTTGTCCGGGGTTAAAATGACGATAGAACGTTCAAAAAATATTGCGACTTGGCCAACGTACCCCTATGGTAAATTAGTCCCGATCTACTCTATGAACAGCAATCATTACGTCGAGAATTTTCCGTGCATTTTTAAATGAAGGAATTTCATTATACCGTGAGTTTCTACCTTCACCATACATGAAGTAATTTCTATCTACGGCTTTCTGTAAACATATAAATAGAATATTTGTAATGCACAACATTATTTTCATAAATTTATATGCAGAATCAGTTTTATACATAAATCTCGTTTATTATTTTTAGTAATAATTAAAGTTTTAAACTATTACTCCATATAACAGTTTAATTAATATCCTTTATGTCTAAGTATATAATCTTAAGATGACTTTTAAAATATATATAAACTAGCTGGCCCGTCCGGCTTCGCACTGATGAACAAATTTTAGTTAAAGATGGATTGACATGTAAAAAATCAAGAAATATATCAGTTTATATGTTATCTGCGTTTGTAATGATCGATATATGGAGCTTTCTCAACTGCAGTTGTTAGTAAATATAATAGCCACGTGTATTTATTTATTGTTCTTTCTTGTTGTTCTATCGTTGTTTCAGCGTGAAAGCTAGTGGTATGATATATTTACCTTAGCCCACCAGAGGGCGAGCATTTCATTACAATCGCGGATAGTCAGACAATATTATTAACTGAAAAGACAAAATATAATTTTACAATTATTTTTTTTAATTAGTTGTTAAATGTTGGCAATTTTTACTTAATGCTATTTATTTATTTTTTTATTTATTTCATAAAAAGAAACATTTCATTACTCATGAATAAAAAATATTGAAAAATAAACCTATGACATGAAAATGTTTTTGATAAAATTGACGTCATAATAGCTTTAATTATTATTTATTTGTTCATTTCGCAAATATATTTAATTTTTTCCATAATTGATGATTATTTTAATAATGTATATTAAGGGAGAAATCAATAATATGAAACAATATTCGTACAATATATACTATTACGGAATCTGGTGTGAAACAACCACACGACTTCCATTACCCACTATTACACATATTATATACAATTTTTTGGAGATATTACTTGCATTTTTTGAGATTTTCCAGTAAGAGAAACTTGATACACGTATAAAGACACATACAACAGAGTTTACATAGCGAATTAAAAAATAAGGGGAAAAAATAGATAGTTAATTATTAAACACGAATTTCCGAGATCTAAAACTGAACTACCGAATCAGGATGACCATTAATATTCCTGTAATAAGCACGTAATACTTGAGAAAGGTTATCTAAATTGGATTAATGAAACAATTTTAAAGAATACGTTAGAGCCGTTTTTGAGATACCAACTTTTACCAAAACGTAGCATACTCAATAATTGACCTAAAAACAATAATTACATACAAAAGGATATTTAATAGGAAGTTCAAATGGCGAGTTTGAAAAAATCCGTACAGGCGTTTTTAAAGGAACGCACTTGCGAGGTCTGAAATTGAGCTGTTTATAGAGGACGCCTATCAATTTTCCTGAACTAACCAACTATATCCATCGAAAGGGCATCTAATAGATTATTTATATAGCAACTTTGAAGAAAATGATTAGAGCTGTTTTTGAATACGGGCTTACGGTCCCATTTCTGGTTTTCGATGACCCAATTCCGGTTTTTCAATTTTCATGAAAATTTGGAAAGTTTATCTGTACACACCTGAATCACTTGTAAAGTTTAGTAGTTCTATTTTTATTAGTTTTGGAGATATGAAAGCCAGAAGATTACACACACACGTGCACACATACACACACACTGACCAATTGCCAAAACCTATACAATACTTCCACTACCTACGGTAGTAGGGTAATTGAAGTAAAAACATACATCTCGCATTTACTACGAAAATATACAGATTTTCGTATTACGTTTTCGATCGCCAAATACAAAAATCGCCAATGACGATAGATATCAAATCTATGCTTTGTTTTCAATTAAAATATTGAAAATTTTAATTAAAAAATTATTTTACCAAAATTTATTATAGCTTCTAGCACTTAGAGAGAGACAGTGTAACTTTTGATTAGTGAAAGAAAAGAAGAAAAAAAGGCAATCGGCTTTTTAGTTCTAGCGATCGTTCTCTACATATACATATAAACATTTCCTCTTTATATATTAGTATAGCTATAGAGCATAGATATATTAAATAGGTTTCCAATCAACATAATTTAACTCAAATAATTAAATGCTATTTACATTTCAGTAATGGCTGTATGCGCTATGTATATTGAGCTACTTGCCATAACTGTTAGTTGCTAAAAATAGTCGCCAAATAAATTTAAACTTCTCAATACGCAAGCGAAGGGTGACGTCTCTGACCGCCCGTGGATGCAAGAAAAAGATTTCCCATGTTAATAGCTCATTGGATTTTTTTTTTTTTTTTTTTTTTTTTTTTTTTTTTTTTAATTATTAAAATTCTAGAAGAAATATTTCCCAATTTTAATCCTCATATTTAGGTATAGATATGTATTAGTTATTGTATGCATGCGTTAGATGGAGTTATTTTGCTCTTAAATTGACAAAATTTTAATTTTAAATTTCAAAACTGTCACCCTTGGTGTTTTTTGTATTTGGCGATCAAAAACGTAATACGAAAATATACATGCCAGATGTATATTTTCGTAATATGTATTGTACGAAATATTGTTTCATATTATTCGTTACTCTCTTAATATAAGTTGTTAAAATAACCATGATTTTTGAAAGGAATTAAATTATATTCGCCAGATAATTTGGCGATATTTTTTTTTCTGCCAAGGATGACGGATATCAAATCTATTCCGCTGCAACATATTAATATATTATATCAGATACTTTATTTAGACATTTGAAAACAAATTTGACTTCAAATTATGATAGAATATTTATCCTTTCCCTTTTAATTAGTTTTTTAGTTCGATATTTATTGTGTAAATATAATCCTTTGAAATGAAATGTTTATGTTTCCAATCGAGTATGGAAATTTGCCATTTTTTTTTCTATAGTTTTAAAATTTAAAATTCAAATTTTATCAATTTTACAACAAAAATAATTTAATCTAACGGATGCACATGATAACTAATACATATCTATATCCAAATATGGGGATTAAAATCGGGAAATAATTTTCCTCGATCTATAATAATTTTTTACAAAAAATCTAGTGGGCGATTAACACAGGAAATCTTTTACTTGCATCCACTGAAGGCCAGTGACGTCATCACTTCGCTTGCGTATTATTCTTTAAAAAAATGCATAATGAAATACAGATGGTATTTTTTTAATTCACTTTTTATATTATTATTTGCGTGAAAATATATTTTATTATATGTCTAAAAATAAATTAATTCATAAATCTTTTTGGCAACAATTATAAATTAAAATAGAATTTCTTATTTTATTTTATTTCATTTATTTATTTATTTTTAAATTCCAATTTCGTTAAATTCCACATCAGTTTAAACCACGGAGTAATAAAGACTCCGTGGTTTAAACATTGATGCTTAGATCATTATATTATATCATATCATATCAAATTATATTATTAGAAAAATAAACACTTTTAATGCTATAATGATGTCAGATTTAACATGTAAGTTTAACAATTAAAAAAACTTTATATGAATTTCAATTTAATTCACGTGCAAATATATTTCTTTTCTTTTCAAGTCAAGATATTTTAAAAACAAAATGAACATGTAAATGTTTCTTTTATGTTGGCAGCAGCTAATTTTTTTAATATTTCATTATTTCCATTTCTATTACGGCTTCTATGGGGATTTTAATTAAAATGCTCAGATTTAAACTAAAATCTATTTTATCAAAATTAAATATAGCCTATAACAATATGGCATACTGTAGCTTTCGGTCAGTGAAAGAAGTTTTTAAATCGGTTCAGTAGTTTCAAAGATTACCCTCCACAAACAAACAATTTTTTGCGCTTTATATAATGATATAGATAAACCTTTTATTTCCTCTTCAACTAAGAAATTTAAGCAATATAACAATTTTTAATTGAAAATATCTATAACTGCCAAATTTTTATAATCATTAAAACTCAAACATTTAATTAATTTTTTTTAATTTAATACTCAAATCTAATAGAAAATAACTTATACTTGACTAAAGAGTAATTTTAAGGAAATGTTTGATTAATCAATAAATTTTAATCCAAATTACCATAAAATGCTATGCTATTCATCTTCGACATCTGTTGACCATCAAATTTATTCGAGATTATGCAGATAAATCTTAGATTCTGAAAGTTACATGTTCTCCTTCAGTGTAACATCATTATCTTGAACATATGTTTGCATGTTAGATTTGTTTCCTTCTTTCATTACCAGAATTGATTATGATAATCATCGATAATAAAATTGTTTTTTCTTAGTTTTCGTAAAACATAAAATATGCTTTTAGAAAGTTCGCACTTTCTTTAATAAAATTAGTATATATTGTTTACCTAGGTTATCAATCCCAATAATATTTTTTTTTAAATCTAATAAATGTATTGTTTATTATAACAATGTAACACATTTTTGAATTAATAAAATAAATAATGAAAATTATCAATGGGGATTTTTTGTACATCAGATATGTGAAGTTTAATACAAACAAGTCAGACAGGTCATAATTTATGCAGAGATCATGAAGCATTTTCCATCAAACTGAAAAATCTACAACGAAGGTTTCACCAAGCTAATTAAGTGCCAAAAACTTATAAATTTCATAGGATCGATGCACTACCTTCCTTTCACAAATATCGTTGTTTAATTATATCAATATAAATACGTATACAAGATTTAACAATAGTTAAAACCATTACAACTTCTTTTTTACTTAAGTAAAACAATTTTGGATTCGTAAAAATAACCAGCTTTAATTTGACCAATTTTGACATGAGAGGGAAAATTGCCTGAATAATTTAGAATAAACTTTTAATTTTAAAAGTGGTCTCAAATCTTTTCAAATGCAGGTACAATATTCAAACGAAAGGTTGTGGTGACAACACCCCCCCCCCACACACACAAAATTATATGACAAATAAAACTGTTTTTAAAACTATTTTAGAAAATTTTTATGTACATTTAAAATGAGGACTTATTATATCAACACTTATTACGTAATCTGCCTTTATAATATTCAAAGGCGAGGTGAATTAAAGTCGTAAAATTTCCATGCCACATTAGCATATATATTATATCTTTTTCCATTTTCCTGTTTGTGTTTTTGAAATAGACATAAACACGGCTTACAGAATATATTTAGCATATTAACAATGAAATTTAAGGTATTATTGTAAAATTTTTACGAACAGTAATTAAGTTTATCTAAAACACACGTAAAGTAATGAAATAAAATATATTTTAAAGACATTTTCTAGATTTTAAAATCAAATGCGCGTATCAAACCAAAGTTGAAAATCAGTTTAAATTTCAATCATATTTGAATTTGGTTAACCAATTTAAAAATTTCCTATTTCTTCATAGTGAACAATAATATGTATGTTTTCAATAAAAGGACTATTTCAAAGGGATTGTTTTACTAAGAACGACAATTAATAACCTGGGAATAAAGAATAAAACGTAATTTTAATTAGCTACACAAATTTGATTAACCTCCTACATTAGTTCTCTTATCTCGTATTTAACGACTTAAATGATATGTTCTTTAAAGAGATTAAATGCCCTTCCACAATATTATAAACTAGCAAGCTACGCCCGCTTCGCTGGTCACTATTTTTAAATGAATCAGTATAGTTAATGAATTCTCAAAATTGCATCAATTTTTATCATGAAAAAAAAAAAAAAAAAAAAAAAAAAAGAGAGAAAAAAAAATGTGATTGGAAAAAATGTCGCAACTGGTCTCCACTGCCCTTCGCAGCGCAGACAATTGTGCGCTGCGCGCGCGCATTTATGTTCAGCACTCTTAATGAATCACTATATTATCGTAAGGGCATTAAAACATTTAAAAAAAAACATTAAAAAAAACATTAAAAAAAAAAAAAAACTCTCATCAGTGGAATAATCGGTTCGGGCCACCACTGCCTGCGGCAGCGCATACAGGCACGCAAGCCTCGCATGCTCTTTCACCTACCGTTCCCGCCCCTCCTAATTACTTTAGACTTTAAAAAATACTCGCAGTCGTTCAAATAATACTAAAAAAAATACTCGCAGGGCTTTTAAACCTAATAATACTAATTTCCAACATTTTATCTGAATTTCTTTATTTTTACCCCTGCACCCGATGCCTTCAAGCCCTTCGTAATAATTCTATACTTTCGAAAATATCCGCAATCGCTTTATCGGGCCTTAAAACCTAACAACACTAATTTTCAGCGCTCTAACTCTTATTTATATATTTTTGCCCTTTCACCTCCCCTTCCCGTCTATCCTAATAATTTTACAAATTCGAAAATATACGCAATCGATTTGCAGGTATCAAAAACCTCCATGTACCAATTTAATAACTTTACAAATTCGAAAATATCCGCAATCGATTTTGAAGTATCAAAAACCTCTATGTACCAATTTTGAATGACCTAACTCTATTTTTATTTTTTGCCCGTCCGTCCCCTCCTCCCGCCCATCCTAATAACTTTACAAATTCGAAAATATCCGCAATCGATTTGTAGGTATCAAAAACCTTCATGCCAATTTTGAACGGTTTAACTCTATTTTTATTTTTTGCCCCTCCGCGCCCCTCCTCTCCCCCACACACCTTTCTGACCCTCCTAATAACTTTACACTTTCAAAAATATTCTCATTTGACTTGCAGGTCTCTAAAACCTATCTGTACCGATTTTGAACGGTCTAACTATATTTCTATTTTTTTTATCTCATAGCCCCCATTTCCCACCCCACCTGGGACGAATTTCTAATATTAAAGAAATTAGTTTTTATGTATTTATGGGATCTATATTTTTGAACAAAAATATCTTACACATATATATATATTTTTTTTCTGTTTGCAATATAAAGGACTATTTCAAATCAAGTTTTGCCCCCTCTCCTCCCCTCGTCGGGGCTGAATTTTGAAAATTCCAGAAATTACTTTTTAGGTATTTGTATTAGCAATATATATATATTAGAGCAAATATTTCACATATATCTGTTTTTCTGTTTGAGATATATTGGAGTATGTGAAACCACATTTTTCGCATGTGAAATCACGTTTTGCCCCCTTTCCCCGCTTGGGGACCGAACTTCTAAAATTCCAGAAATCGGTTTTTAGATAATTAAATTAGCTATATTTTAAAGCAAAAATTTTACGGATATCTGTTTTTTCTTTGAAATATGAAGGTTTTTTGTGAAATCACATTTTGCCGCCTACACCACCTTGGGGGGGGGGGGGGGAATTTCGCAAAATCGCTTCTTAGGGGTGCTTACACTATATGTTCTATAATCTGACCCAGTTTCGAGTCAGTGGCTCCAGTAGATTTTGCTGTGCGTTGATGAGTCAGTGAGTGAGTGGAAGTACTCTTTTATATGTATAGATATGAAGAGAGATATTTTTCTTTTAACGTTTTAGTTAAAGTACGGTACAACTGGGAAAAATATGTTTCCATTATATCACTAAAAACAATAAAATATAATTATTGTTTTATACTAGACTAGCAGGCTTTGCCCGCTTCGCTGGACATTAAACTTAAATGAGTTGTCAAAATGCCATATCTTTATTAATAACCTAAGTTCTCGCTGTGATTGGTAGAGGTTTTCTCGCACCCAATGTGAGGAGTCTGGGTCCCCACTGGCTCCCCGGCACAACTTACCCACTTCTTACTTCCCCACCCTCAGCGGGTGAGTTCGAAGTTTTGCAAAATCCCACTAATGTACATAATGCGTACACTTAATCAATATCCACACACCAAAATTCGCCCTTCTAAGATAATTCAATGCGAATTCAAACCGAAAACACATGTTTATTGCCCTCCGACTCGTGAAATGCAGTTACAATAAGTGCCGGATGCATACAAACAATTTACGCACCAAATTTCGTGACGACAGAAGTCTTTAATAGACAATATTATAAATAAATAAATACAAAAACCACAGCTTAAGTATCGGAACCCTTTGGTGACTTTAAATATTTTAAGCCATTTTTGCGATGAACTGAATTGGTTATCTCAATTGTGCAATTAAAGATCTTGGCGAGAAACGTCCGAGCTACTTCGGTGCCGAATTTCAAATTTTGCGAAAGGGATCCAATACTAAAGCTGTTCCATATTGAATCTGGGTTGAAAACGGAAAAAGGGTAAAATAAATTAGAAATATCAGACCTATATTTATAAATTTGATACCGAATGAAAGGGGCGATTTTGCTGAATCCAGGGGTGCAAACAGTTTTTCGATGCGACAATTAGATTTTTAAAAAATAACTAAAGTATGAAACTTAAGTGGCTACTGAAAAACGGATAAAGGGAAAAATAAATTAGAAATATCAGACCTATCATTACAAATTCAGTACCAAATGAAAGAGGTGATTTTTCTGAATCCTGGGCTGTAAACAGTTCTTCGATACGACAATTAGATTTTTTAAAATTAACTAAAGTATGAAACTGAGATGGCAACACTTCATTTCAATCTTTTCATAAACTGTAGTGCGAATCACGCGAATACAAAAGTCTTTAACTTAAAAATTTATTTTTATATTTTATTTTTCCATTCAAAGCATTTTAGTGAAAAGAAATTCATGGCGCATGCGCAGGCGTTTTTTACTCACAATTTAAACACTAATCATAATTTTGAAAATTTCTATAGATATAATTTCAAGTTGGGTGAAGACCTAAGTTTCTGCCAAGCGCCGTGGAATTCCGTCCAGCCGTTCTCGAGTGATGCCCGGACAAACGTGTTTTAGTCTTTTACCCCCTAGGGGGGGAACGGGGGGGGGATTTCTGAAAAGTTGATAGATATAATTTTAAGTTGGGTGAAGACCTAAATTTCTGCCAAGCTCCGTTCAATTCCGTCCAGCCGTTCTCAAGTGATGCCCGGACAAAAAAAGCGACATTCGGACACGATGACACACACACACACACACACACACACAGGCAAAATTTTCTGAAGTCATTTTCGGCTTTCATGGGGTGTGAAACGTGAAGATATCGCAAAATTTTTTTATTCCGACAAATTTACAGACAAAAGTCTGATTTTATTAATATAGATAATGTTGTGAGAAATTCTCATGTGATAAATGTACTACACAAATACATACTCTAGTAATCCCTACTGAAAAATGTAGAAAATTAAACTTATAAAAATGTAAATTAATGAAAATAAAATACTATAATTGAACTAATATAAAAACAGAGTTGGAAAAACTGTTTCAAGACTTGGTTTGAACGGAAAAGTGTACAAATCTTAAAGGCGAATATTTTGAAAAGCAATAAAACAGTTTGTTTCTAAAAAATTCTTTTTCTTCCTGCTTTTTGTAGAAACTTAAAAGGCAACCCTCGTATGAAAACTAACTAAGTTTGTAAGGAAAAAAATTCTTACACATCTTTTTAAAACGATAAAGAAAAGAGAATCTAGGGGTTCTTTTAGATAAAAAAATACTTTCTTATGGTAGATATTCATCACTTCGTTTATCTTATCATCTCGTGTTTAGATGAAAGATGTCGTTTATCCGATTATTAGCAATATCTATATTTTCTTTAAAATTTTCGTATTCCTGAACATTTTTTTATAGCATGCCTCTGCAAAAATAAATATTTATTTTATGCTCTTTAGGACTCCACAATAAAAAGTTTTTACTGTTATTACTTTTTTTTTTTTTTAAATAAATTTTTGTTTCGCGTTATTAATAGCTAAAAAAAAAGTTTCTTAAAAAAAGATAAAAATTTCTTAGGATACTGTGTAGACAATGAAAGATTTCCTTTTATCAAATGAAATATTTTCTATTAATTATCTGCAAAGAAAGTAACACGTCTTCACTTCGAGGATCGAACCTACGACTCTCACGTTATTAATATAACGCTCTAACCAACTGAGCTAACTAACGACGAAAATAGCCTGCTTACATTTACGTTAAAGTAGAGGCATTTTGTTTTCAGTGTGACACGAAGACACGATGAAAAAATCCAATTTCAATTATAATAAAAATAAAAGCTTCTTAAAAAATATTTTTTTTTTCCCGTAAAACTTTTTATTTTGTGTTTTTTTTAATATCGAAAATATTTTGTGTTTTTTAATATGTAAAAAAAAAAAAAAAAAAAAAAAAAAAAAAAAAAAATAGTGGCTTCTTTTTTAAGAAAAAAAAAAAAAAATCTTTGGGGTACTGTATAGTCAATGAAAAATTTCTTTTATCAATTGACACTTTTTCTATTAATTATCTGCAGAAATTAACATGCCCGATCTTCGGGGATCGAACTCTCGATCTTTGCGACATTAATTTAACGCTCTATCCAATTAAGCCAAGGAGCCGCAAAGAGAATAGTTTATATTTACTTTAAAATTGAGGCGTCTTTTTTTATAAAAAGCTTCTAAAAACCTGATAATACTTATCAGTGGATTAGTGAAAATTGCTGTACTAGGAAAGGCGTTGATACACTCAGAAAAAGCTTTTGATTGAAAGTAAAAAATGCCCTTTGTTGAGCTCATTTTATTGTTTAAAAACCAAATTTTCATTTGAAGAAAAAAATGGTTTTCTTACAACTCAGGATTGTATTAAGAAGTTTACAAATTTTTAAGAAAATTTCTTTCCATTTGCTTATACAAATAATATATATATTACTTTACAATAATTTTGTATATCTAAGCAAAATGTGCCATTTTTTGTAATAAAAACAAAATATTTTTGTTATAATAAACAAAAATCATTTTGTTATTCTAAACAAACTTTCTATGGAAGACATTTAAAAAGAAATTACTGCTGCGCACTCTAAACTCGTGTTCACTCAGACAAAACTAAAGCTTTCACTGAGTGCAGAATTAAATTTTATGGGCATGTATTGAAAGACAGTGCTAGAAATATTTCGATCGTACTATTCTACCAGTTTTCATACTGACGTGGTAGAAACAGTTCTGTAGTTTTACTTATATTATTATAATTCACATGGATAAATAAATAAATAAAACTTATTTTAACAAGGTACAAGTGTAAGGCAGGTCCACAAATGGATTTGGCGAGTTGTTTTTGTCGCCCTTTTGAAAGATAACGATGTTGTTCTGGATTCTTTGCAGAATGATACGACAACCTGCTTGCTATTTATTTCTTAGACCATAGTAGCCAGTGTTCTGTTTCTTTTTATTTCCATGGCAACTATTATTGCAATAATAAAGATAACTTTAATTATTCATTATTCTATTCTATTTCAGCTGGTGAAACATAATTATATAAAACGTTTTTTTTTTTCTTTTTTTACTCTTTATTATTAATTTATTTTGATTATTAAATTTACTATTATTTTATTTTGTTTAAGTGTGGCATTTAGTAGTAGTGAATCAGTGAATGAAATTGTTGAAAGAGTTAGAATGGTTGTGACGAAAGATAGGCCTATTTTTGGAAGAGAAGGTGAATGTAGTAGGATGCGAATTACTTATCTATAAAATATGGAAATTCATGCATTTTTCCTTTCATGCTACGTAAAGTAGCTTATTTTTAAAGGTATGCTTTAAAAATCATTAAAAGAAAAGGTAAACGGAATTTTAATTTATCTAATCGTATTTTACCGGTAAGTGTAAAACATTTAAATGGACAATATTCCTGTGACGTCACAGTGGGTAAAATCGCCGAACACGTGGCCGATATTTTGTAAACAAATTAGATTCAAGATGCCATTTTATTGTTACGCATAACATTTTCCTAAATATTTCTCCCTTGAAACTTAATAACCAGATATCTGTTCAAACAAGAACAAAAGAGAAATGTAAACAACTGAATCGAGTGATAAAGTTAAGACTATTCCGTATCGTAAAAATGCAGAACATTTTATGTATATACACGTATATATATAATGAATAAAAGATTAATAAGAATATTTTATACACACACACATATATATAGACAACAAAGCTTAAATATTTAGAATTTCAATCACTTTAATAAAGGAATTTATTAAATGGAACATCCATTTAAATTTGTTGACATCGCCACAGTTCACATGGCAACTTTTAATAATACATATGTTGATTAATATTAAAGTATATTACTAAAACTGGATTAAAAATAAAACAAAGGTATCACTATATCACTCTTACTTCAATTTCATATAATCCTGTAACTCTTATAAATAATATTGCAAGATAAAAATTTGTAGGCCACAATGCTTTTCTATGGTAGAGTTGAGAACTGTTTTCCGAAAACAGCTGATTTTTTATAGTCTCGAACCCAAAGGAGGAATATGGTCCATTGTATAAATGTGCGAAAATCATATATATATATATATATATATATATATATATATATATATATATTAATCGCTCTTGAAGTATCGAAATTTATGAAGATGTTTTATCATGCATAGTGAGGTAAGTTAATTTTAAATATTTATTTTATTAATATTAAAAATAGTCTTAATTAATTTTGTATATTTAAAATGACGCCATTTTGAAAAATGCGTTTTGCTTTTGTTTACGCTTGGAAACCATGGAAACCACTTCGAAAAATGGCATTTTGCCATAATCACCAAAGAAAATTCGCCAAATCCAGTTATAGACCAACCTGCAATGTGTTCCGCAAAATAAATAAATAAATAAATAATATATATATATATATATATATATATATGTTAGTTTTATTACATTTGTCAATTATGTACAAATGTATATTTTTGAACAAATATCTTCATAATGAGAATAGACGAATTTAGACATTTCCCGACGATCACGCTGCATGTTTATACCACACTGCTTGAGATCAACATTATAACTACAACAACAATATACTGAGATAAAAAAAAAAAAAGTAAGTTTTTAACCGTACTTTGGTGCTAAATAAAAAGTGATAAATGAACAGAAAATAAATATATATGGAGTCACAGCTTCTATAGCGTACTTAAAATAAATGAATAAAAATAAAAATAATAAAATAATAATAATTTACACTTGGTTAGAAACAAATAAAACAAAAATGTAGGATAATTTACGAAAAAAGAAATAAGATTATATGCATTTATCCGTTAAATTATGCACAAACTTATTTCTTTAAAATACAAACTAAAATTATATTTTTAATTTTTACTTTCTCTTACCCATAAGGTAGAGAAAGTACTGTTTTTGGGCCAAATTTTCGAATGCGAGATTTTGTTATATTTACACATTTTGAGGTCCCCTGAATACGAAAATCATGTTTTTAGCAAATGGTCTGTGTGTGTGTGTGTGTGTGTGTGTGTGTGTCTCTGTGTGTGTCTGTGTGTGCGTGTGTCTGTTATCAGCATATCTCAAAAACAAATTATCGCAGAAAGTTCAAACTTGGCATTCTGATTGTGTATCATATAGGGATGCTACAGTAAGCTTTTCGTTAAGATCAAGCAAATGGTTCGTGTACAGGGACAATCAAGAGAATTCTAATACATTACGTCTATGGGGGAAATTACAGGTAAGTAGAGTTTAACGTCTATAGACTGCACTAAACCAAATGAAATGAATATATATTTTTTTGTAATAGAGTTAGCTGGGGAAATTTTTTGTGTATGTAGGAGCCTCCCCCCCCCCCCTGGGGGGAAGTCCCCCCTCGAGGGGAGTAAATTTTCATGATGGGTATCTTTCAAAAGAGCTCGCCAATACCTTTAAAACGAATGGTTGAACCATCAATATGCGATAATTTAAAACAAAGTTATCGATTTTTTTTTTTTTTTTTTTAATATATTGAGAATAAAATGGGCTTTTTTTAGATATTTGGTGTTATACTACTTCTCTAATATGGAAATCGTCTGCATTATCATAAAATATATATATTTTTTAAAATTATAATATTAATAAATTATTTTTTTAAAACAGAATTATTTTTTAATAACCGAATTAAATTCTATATAAATGTAGGTGCATTAATGAAACAGGGGGTTGAGGGGGCGGTAGCCCCCCTCACACAGAACTAATTATCATATAAAACTCTTCAGAAGCCTAATCTGAATTGTTTAACGCAGGTTTACATAACAGTACTCGTTATCTTACCTTTTAATCTGCAACCTGTATTTATAGTATTAAATTTCAGGGTAAGAGAAAGTCGTGTGGGTGACACACCAGATTATTTTTTAATGTAAAGAAATAAGATTTTTAATATAAAGAAAGACGATCTTTAACATAATTGCAATTTTTTCACATTTAAATATCCATAAAACTTCCCTTTTTTGTAACTTCTTTCTTTCTTTCTTTTATTTATTTATTTATTTATATAAAGTCTATGTTTTTATTAATACACTTAAAACAATTTTCTTAAGATTACCTAAGAAAATCTTTTATTTTGTTCTAAATTTTAATGCTTCTTATATATTTCCTTTACATTGGTTGACCGAAGCCCAGATTAAAAAAGAAAAAAAAAATCGTTATCTTGTTAAAAACCTGTATTGAATAATTCATTTGGGAATATTAATGACTAAAGTTAAGTTATCCAAAAAAAAAAAAAAAAAAAGTTCGGCAAATGCCGTAGGCAGTGAGAACCCGGAGTGTGTTCTTTTCAGATCAGAGAAAAAATTCTACTTTCAATTTTTCTCTTTTTACTAACTTATAAAAATATAGTGACTCATTTAAAATAATGGTACGTAATTTTGGGAATTCATTAAAAAAATTGTGAACCGCTAGTTTTACTCTTTCAGGAATTTGTATTAAGAAATATATATATATATATATATAAATAACTGCATATGAAAAATTATGCTTAGAATATCTTAAAAATTTTTTGCTGCTTTCGAATGAAACAATCGTTATACGTAGAAAAAAATTAGATATCGGAAATAGGATATAGGAAAAAATAGAATATAGGAAAAAATAAGATAATATCTATTAACTTTGTTTAACTTTGTCTAAAATTTATATATTTGAACAACTAAATCATAATCTAAATAGTCGTTTTACACCACTAAGATTACATTATGATTCATAAAAGTGAACATGAATGTTTATGATATTTAACTAGTAAATGATAAACCTAGATATAAAACAACATGCAAGTCATGTAAAAACAAGAAATTATAGGTATCTAAAATTAACACAGTAAGTTTTTAAATATGTAACTATTTCATATTCAACCTTTATCATTATTATTATAATTATTATTGTTGTTGTTTCAACTATACAATTACCATTTTTAATTGTTACACATTAACTTAATATCATATAAAATACCTCTATCCTTCAGAATTTTAATAACTCAAAATTTTAGCTAAAAGCACTGAAAATGAATAATGTATGTGTGCTTTAAAATTACTGGAATTTTTAAAATTTCAGTAATTTAAAATTCAAGGAACGAATAATAACAAATATAATTTTATAAATATTTCAAAAATTGCTATTTTTTTTTTCTTTTTTTTTTTTAACGGAAATTAAAAAATAGAATGTGAATAAGATTATTGAAAATTGCAATGCAGTTTTACGCAATGAGCTATTTCAGTAAATTTTAAAAGTTCAATAAAATTGTAAAAATGTCTTTTTTGAATATTTATGTTATAAAATTACTAAATAATTGCAGTGAAAATCTTTTTGATAACGAAAATCTTATTACATTTTTCCTTTACTTAAAAAAGTGAAAAAGTATTAGTAAAGATTCCATTTTTTCCTTCTCACAAACTCTGCTAAAGGGAGTAGTATCAAATCGATTTCTTAATACGACAATCCCTTCCGTGGAAGATCAAAAGTGTGACGGCATGCCTCTGGACCACCTCTAGGGGTAAGTCTCAGACCATCGCCAATTGCACATTGTGCAGCACTAGTGTGACGTAAAACCCAACCAACCAACCAACCTTATATCACAAAGAACCTGCATCTTAATGATGTGATCGATCTTAATTTTTCGACGATGTTATTTCATATTTTGTGTGCATTAAAGAAGAGTGACAACTTAGTCGACTTGAAATTTAGTTTAAATCCGAAGCATAATTTCTTTTTTACATGAAGTGAAATGTATGTGCATTAAATAAACTTTTAATGAATTATAAATTGTATATTTTACAAAATGTAAACATAATTACAAATATCGTCAAAAGTTAATAAAATCTCTTGGTAAGAAAAAAATGATAAATATTTTGTAGACAATATTATTTTACACATTTCAATGGAAGACTTTTCCAAATTCCTTTAAGAAATACTGTTAAGCAAAATGAAAGATTACAAATTACAAAGAAAGATGGTTCTTTTAAGTAGGATAAACGTGAACAATATCTAAAATAAATAATTTTAGATAAAGAGTTTAAATTTTAAAATACATTTTTTGACACACACACACACACACACACACATATATATATATATATATATATTAATTAAGCGTCTTGACTATATATTATTTAACGCAGGAATCAATAAAAAAAATGAAGGTAAGAATGAATGTATGAATGTCTCATACATTTATTATAAGCGCCATTTCAAGTCCCTATTAAAAATTTTAAAACATTGTTACATACATAATAGAATAATTTCATTATGAACTAAATAGTATTCAAAATTCTATCTTTATGGGATATTTCTTTCTGTTAAAGTTCCTTTTCAGTCTTCAGAGAGAATATTAATTAATTTATACATAGAGCTTTATGAAAGATTATTACAAATTTAAATGGAATATGCGTCTCTATTACATATCATTACTTTGGGTTCAACTAAAGTTTACTCTATAAAAGTTTATTTGTAATTTAACTATATCTCTCGAAACGTGACTAGAAAATGGATGATTTAATAAGTATTTTCGTAGAATACATCAAGTCTTTAAATTAATCAAATTTAAATCTTTATAAGTACGTTATGTTAAAACGTAGGAAATGTATACCTGCAAGAAAAATACATAAATAAAATTTTTAACTTCGAATAAAAGCGTGATGTATTTCGGAAGCGTATATATATAATAACATTTTAGATTGTTTCAACTGAAATTTAGTTATTTTTGTGGCAATTAAATATTGAACGTGCATTATGGAATATGGTCGGTACTACGGTATTCTTGAGAAAGTGCAGCAGTACGACAATGTACGCAATATGGAATTCAGGATGTTCGACACGATTACCTTTTACAGATTCATTCTGGCATTGCAAAGTTCGCAAAACTAGTTAAAATGCTCGGAAAAGAATATATTAAATCACAAAATATACTCTATGCCAAATCTACAAAAAAAAAAAAAAAAAAAAAAAGAAGCTGTTTGTTTCGATAATGAGCAATTATATGATAAATCGAGCAAATATTTTAATTTATAAATTAATAGTGTTAGTATAAATAATTTTTTTTTCACATAACGTTTTTCAAAGTGTATCTTTCTTTAACTTTTAAGTAACATATATAAAATTCTCTACAAAACAAAATTTAATTTATTACGACAAGATTTTTTTAGTGTATTCTTTCATGTAAAGGCATGCGACAACTTTTACTTTCGTCAGGCGAAGGGGAGATATATGTGTGAGCAAGTGTTACACATATTTTTGTAAACTATTAATTTAATTTTAAAATTAAAAATAAGTATAATTAATAATAGAAATGTAATTTGAAATAAAAATAATTCACTTAATTAAGGAAAAAGGAATTCTAATTATTGTTCGCAAATCAAAACTTTTATTCTATTACTTTTAATGTCTGCAATAGAAAACTAAATGCCCTCCTTTTAAAATAAAGCAAATTATATACGAGAGATTAAAAACATAGTTCAATTTATATTGCACCCCGAGAGAAGAGAATCCTTATCGATTGCAATTTATTTCATATTGTGTATTTTAAAAATAATTATCAACGTAATTCAAAGTATATTCGTTCTTATAAAAAACATAGAAAAAAAAAAAAAAAAAAAACCCGTTTGTAATTTAAAACTTTTTCTGTTTCTATTAAAAAGCTATTAACATTAATTGCTGTCTTTTTTCGATGCCAGTTCTAAAATAATTCCCATAATGATTTAAGCTTTCAGTCTAGCAGACGTGTCGCAAGTGAAATTACTTTCTTGTCTACCAAATGTTTTTTGATTGACAGTTGGCATTTTCTTTCGCCAAATCTTCTTTTTCTATTTTTAACGTTTAATTATTTAAAATTTTTTGTATTAAAATATGCGTGAACAAAGAAAGTGTTTATCATTCTTTTCGGCATACTTTTGAATACTCTGTGTATGGATTAGCAAGAGCTTTCCCTCAGTCTTCGCGGTTGATAACGACGCGTGTCACTCCTTGCCTTTTCCGGCTAAACGTGTGAATTTTCATGTTCCTCTCCTTCTACCCTAATTTCTGGAAGATTATATAATTATAGTCATGAATAATCAAGAGTTGCATCTACATTCTTATTTTGGATTTTGAACTTTTTTATTTACTGCATCATCTAATAAATTGGTGTTCTCTCAAAGGATTTATTATTTTTTTAAGCAGCACTAACTGATTTATTCCTTCATTATTTTTTCATATACAACACAATTTCTTCTGGTAAAGCGATCTGGCTATGAAAAAGAACAAACAAGAAACTGAAATGACCTTTTAATGTCATATTCCCTTATTTATTTATTTATTTTATTTTTTTTTAACGTTCTAACTGAATAAGTAATAACATGTTTTTATTCAAAATATTTTCTAAATTTTATTCAAATTAATCACGATATACTTTATAAATTATTATTTATTTTTTACATTTGTTGTTTTTTAAAATATTATGTTATATTAAAAAAACTGTATATTTTTCTTGCGGCAAAATGTACTTTATAGTAACATAATTTTATTTTTAGAAGCATGAGTTGAATTATAGTAAAGTGAAGAAACTTTTATTGTAGAATATTTAAAAAAATAAATAAATACGGTTTTTCTTTAGAATATATTATTAGTATTTTACTTTTTTTTAAACTTTATTTGCGATTAGAAAATGGTTTAAATTTGAATTCAGAGTTTTTATTTTTATTTTTAATGGTCTACATTAAACATGTTGTTTACTAAAAGGTAAGTATATTTTTTAATGTAATTAATAATTTACATAAATAAAAATACCGCTTTTTGTTTCATATATTTAAACACGTCCTTAAAATACACTTGCTTGAGGTTGATAATATTTTTTGAGAGACGTATAATATTAAGCATACATTAAGCTTCAGATACAACTTTCAAATCACAATTACAAATTTACCTTTTTTATTGAAGAAAGACACATAAAACCTTCTTTCAAGAATTTTTTTTAATAGTAATTTTCTAAACATATTTTATTTAAAGGAAACATGTAACCAACCCTCACAATTAACTGTCTGAAGAAGAAACAACAATTCTTTCATTTCATTGATTGTTTCATAGATTGATTTAAATAAAACAAAGAAACACGAGTGTTTTGAAAAGATGATTATTTTTAGATTAAGAGAAATGCAATATGTATAAATACGATTTTTTTTTTCAAACTTTATTATTAGTTCAGTTCCTTTTTATACAAAAACTTTGAAAACTAACAAATTATTTTCAAATCATTTGTCTCAATTCTTTATACAGTTATATCAGCAAAATTGATTTTCCTAAGTTTCGAATTTCATTTTAAAATGCAATTTTAAAACATCTGTTATTTAAAGAGTTTTCCTTTACCATAATATGTAATGCAAACTAGTAAAAATAATAATGATAAAATATTATCCGAATCTTAAAAAAAAAAAAAAAAAAAAAAAAAAAAATCAACTGAAGAAAACATAAAATATTTAGATTATCATTTGTATGTGCAAAAATCTATCTGTCTCATGATAACTATATACTCCACAGTAAAATTATTGAAGCACTAATCAACATTTTTACTACATTTTTTAATAGTTTGATCGCTAATTTTTATCAGCAACTTACTTTTTTATAAACAACATAAGACTAAGATAATGACTCGACAAATATTTAATTAATAAAATGGGATTTATTGCTAATGCTTCAATACTTTTTCTGCCAACTCTACATATTACATTGAATTTTTTTAAAGACATATAAAAGGTATTCGGGATGATTCGGATTTCATTTAACCCGTTAGTGCCCAGTGTCTTCATTTGAGGACAGATAATAAAATGGCCCGTATATTTTTTGTGGTTTCTTGAAATGATTTCTGCTTTTTAGTGACAGTGTATAGCGTCACTCTAAATGATCCCTAAAATTTTTTTATGTCTACTATTAATTATTATTTCATAATTTGGATAGTCATTTTATAATTTTTCATTCGTCGCATATATTTTTCTTTCGCATATATTTTGCATATATGTTTGCTTTGTCGTTCTTTGTACATAGTAGTAATTTTCTTATGGATAAATTAGGATTGAACAATTTATATTTTAAATATAGATAAATAAATGTTACATTCCATAAAATTCTTCGGAACAAAGTATGCTCTATTTTTTTTTAAATTTCCTGTCACAATTTAATTTTAAAATATATGTTAAACATAATGGAAGAATTTTGGATCTTCAAAATATGAAATTTGCACTAAAAATTAGGTATCTTAATTTTACTAAAATATGAAACAACATAATTGAGTGGCAAAAATAATTTTTGAATTCTTATTATTCTATGTTCAGTTATTCAGTTATGAGTATTTATATCTTTCAATAAATATTAACTCAGTAGTAAAATGAAAACATTAATCATCATTTTCTCGAAACTAATTGTGGAGTTTGCGCTCCTGCAAACTCCATCTTAACTTAAATACTTAGATTACAAAGAGAACACAAGACTTTAAATAACAATAACTAAAGTTTATTTGAGCAGATTAATGGGAGGGCGGGCTGGTAAATTTATATAGCTCAGCCAGCGTTTTACTTAATCAAAATATATGAATCAACAAATTAAGTAGATAACTTTAAATATCTCACCCCAGCAGATAGTCGAAAGGTGTAGAGACGGTCACACTCGTACTCCAACTACGGCTTCACTATGGGACAGAGGATTCCCTTCTATCCCAGCTTGAACTTCCGAAAACTAGTAGACACTCACCAACACTCAACACTACTTAACTTCACACAACTAAATCTCCTCTACTCCACTTTCGATATTCACCAAAATAAGAATCAGCACACTCGCTATAATATCCTCCAACAACCACTATACGATCCTCCAACATCCTCACTCCATCTACTAAAACCATCTCTATTTTTATACTTCTTCCTACACCCTCCTTTCACTACATTTCAATCCGTACTTTTAAAAATCACTTCTAATTTAACTAATATTCAAAATCTAAGTCTTTTAATGCAGCACCCTGCCGACACAAAACTAGCTCGACCTCAACCGTCACCGAGTCACTGGCGACGGAGTGATTTTAACCGTCCCCACTTCCTACTTTGCTGGATCCAGCTTAATTGAAACAACTGTGGTGACGTTCTAACGTCTCAACCTCACATAATTTTTACAAATTTGGGTCAAATTTAAAATGTTCCAGTCGACTCATTTTTATTGAATCTTCATGAAACTTCATTGAATGTTTTACGCACCTCAGCACAAAACTTAGTTACAACTTTTCTACTTTTTCAAATCTTTAAAATTTTGAAACTAAAATAATAATAAAAATAATAAAAAATTTTCTTCGCAGAACTATAATTGTAAAGAAAAAATGTCGACTAACTTTTGGTAAAATCATCTAAAGCTACCTGTCAAAAAAAAAGTGTATGTCTAAGTCAAAAATTAATCAGTTAGGAGAATTTTGAAGTTTAACTATTAATTAAAAAAATTATAATGTGAATTTTAAATTTAATATGGTATTTCTCCTCTACAAATATTAATATATGAAATCGTAACGTGTTGTAGCAATAAATTTATAACTGCAGATTTTTTTTTTTTTTAATAATGTTCATTGTTGCCGTTTTATGAATAAAATAATGAATAATTACATAAATAACGATGGCAACTGAAATAGTTAACAGCACATACAGTGTATTAAGTGCACTATTTCTTCACCTGTGGTGACAATTGTACAAGAGTGAAAAAACCCCGACTAAAACACGAAAAAGCTTGTATAATATATGATTGTTTTTATTTATATAACCAAAAGATTACATTAGGTATAAGGGAAACTTCTGTCGTTGTGTGGCACAAAACGTTGTTTGGATACAAAACAAAGCCTTTTAATGTGATCCAAAGCAGTAGTCTGATGAATTCCAAGCTTTAACCCCACTTCTGTGGATGTTAACGTGCGATTTGTCCTGATCATACTGTAGCACTTCGTCATTGACACCTAATGGCCTTCCTGATCTGAGTTCATCTTTTAAAGAAAAATCCCCCAAACGAAATTTCGCAAACCACCTTTGGCATCTTCGAGCTGTTACTTACGTCCTCTCCAAATACGTCACACAAGTTTTTTGTTGCCTCCATCGTGTTATTTCCTTTTTGGTACTCGTACAACATACAATGTCTTAAGTGCACTATTTCTTCACCCGTGGTGACAGTTCTACAAGTATGAAAAAAAAAAAAAAAAAAAAACGACTAAAATACGAAAAAATGTGTGTAAATCATCAATCATATTCTAACCTAACTGTTTAAACTGGTTTCAGTCGATAATCAACAACGCATAAAAGTGCACGTGTTCAGAAACGACAGAACTTTCCCTTACACCAAATACATTAGACAGCGTAAAATCACAACAAGGATATTTAGAGACATATCACTACTGTAAACATATCGCTACTGGAGACATGTTCCTACTCTACTAAATTTCTTGAAAACTAGGAAATCTTTCCGCTTTCAATGAACTCCTTATTATGAAAAATCTTGAATTTTCTTATATGATTTGTGGATTTTATTAACTTATTATATTTTATTAACTTATTATTTTAAATTAATGGATTTGTATGCATTTAAATTTTAATATAATTTTGGAATTGTTTACATAAAATATTCAGAAAAATACATATTTGAATAAATAAAATATTGCCATTGAAACAAGAAACATTTTAAATGCAAATAAAATAAAATAAAAAAAATAAGCGGAGCTGTTAAATACAGTATGCATTTTTGTACCAAAAATTTATACAAAAATAAACTCTAATGTAAACTTAAGTCACTTTAAAAAAAGAAATGGCGGATTAATTATTATTGTTGTTGTTGTTGTTGTTGCACAGTAAATTTTCCAAATGTAATTCCATATTTATATACATTAACATTTTAACCATATATATGTATTTTCTTGTGTATCTTTTTGTATAAGCATAATAGATTGAATTATGCTACGAAACGAAAATGTTTATTTGGAATCTTCATTATTCTATTTACAGTCAATGTCAAACCCACCTGCCGAAAACTGCTTGTTCTTAGATTATATACCCGTTGTATATTCCTTCATGCTACATATTGCAAAATGTGTGGATCTGTCACGGTTTGTAAACTGCTAAAATGCATACTTAGATATGTATACAAAGTGTAGTTTAATAATTAATTAGAATGTCAAGTATATTTAGAGTATCAATTATAAACGCAATGAATACTTTTGAAGGAAACCATATACAGATTTATTAAACTATCTGATGGGAGATTGTTTTTCTTTTTATTTTCGTTAAGAATTTTTATTTATAATTTTGTCGACTTGTTTAGACTGATTTGATTTAATAAAAAATACAGTAAATGTGGCTGGTTAAATACACTGTTAAAAAAAAGAGAAAAATATTTTCTAAACTACAGAAATTTGCTATAAATCCGTATTTCAGTTTGTCAAAAGACGTTTTCTTTTTCAATTTTTCATGCAAGAAACATGTCAGCGTAGCATCAAGTCATTTGAAATATTAATAAGTCATTTATCAATTATAATTTTTAGAAAAAAAAAAACTGATTTTTTTTTTTATTTAATTATTTTAATAAATAGGAAATTAAAATGTTAACGTTAAAAATTATTCTGATAAATATAAAAAGAACGTTTCAGATAAAACTGACAGAAGACGACGTTTACTGAACTTTCGAAACACCAATTTAAAAAATATATTGGAACTGTTTTCCTTATTTTTGATAACTGTGTGAAATATGATTTGCTGGCGAGGAAGTAACAGAGCGTTTTATTATGCTGTAAACCCTGGTTCAATACTAGAAAATTGAACAGGACATTTTATTTAATACGAATATTTTTTCAGTGTTTTCCACAGAAAATACATAATGCAGGAATATTTTCTGTAATGTTTTGTTATGGAAACTTTTCTATCAGCGTAAATGCATTTTCAGGCAATTTTGCTGAAAGATATTTCTTATAATATAACAGGCTTTTTTAACAGTGTTGTACAAGAAGTAAAACTGTAATTTGATTTATAAATAAATGACTACGTAAAAATATGCATTTAATTCCTATAGAAATTTGTGCGGTTAAAATAAAAGTTTACAAGTTTATTAGAATTAAATATGTAAAAATCAATAATTAGGATAAAATTTGACATGAGAGTTCGAGAAAAAAATATTAATATATTCCCTATTCTGTCAAGAGATGGCTAATTAATCAAACTGTAAATTATTCATTTCGAATTCATCATGATATATGCAGGGCAACTGATTGAGAAAATTTTATTTATCCTCAAAGACAGAACTCTGAATAACTAAACAGTTAAGGGGGTCCGGGACACCAAATTTTTGTTTTTATTATTTATTGATGAATTGCTGTAATTATTTTTTCTGAAATTGGAGCTTTTTTGACGATGAAGTTAAGAAAGAAAGAATCTTAAAAAAACTTTAAATAAAATTTTAAAAATTAAAAATTAAAAATGTTTGATAAATTTTAAATTTGTTACATTTCATGAACTTTTGGTAAATTTACAAACTTTTTTCACTCTTATATACAGAAAAGATTTATCTTCAATTTGTATTCGGGATTTTTAATTAGGAGCAAAAATTTTTTGGTAATCCAATAGTTATGCCTGAAATAAGTACTTTCTTTCAAATTAAAATTAATATTTAAAAAATATATTATTATAATCAGAAATCCTGAAGGCAAATTGAAGATAAATCCTTTCTGTATATAAAGGTGAAAGCAGTTTGTAAATTGAACCATTAGTTCATGAGATATAACATATTTAAAATTTATTAAAAATTTTAAATTAAAAATTTTAAAAATTTTATTTAATTTTTTTTTAAGATTCTTTCTTGCTCAACTTCATCGTTAAAAAAGCTTCAATTTCAGAAAAAATAATTACAGCAAATCACCAATAAATAATAAAAACAAATATTTGGTGTCCCGGACCCTCTTAAGGAAGATTAAACACGTGTGTTTGTATTAATATCCTTACTAAAAATAACAATTTTTCTCAGTTATATGACTCAATGGCATCCTTCTTCGACTTCGAAATAAAAATTTAAAGCCACGAATGTAATGGCATTCAAGCTATAAAGAAATTTGTTCGGTTAAACTATTTCTGCTATTCTCTATTCTGTCGAAGATTCAGATTGATGTTCGAAGAGATAATGAAGAATTATTGTCCCAAATAAATCTGCTGCTACATCACGACAATGTCACTTCATAATTTTCTCTCATTCCCAGAGAAATTTGAAGAGGGTTTTTTTGTGGCGTCGCCCAACTCGTCGCCAAATTTTTCGTCAAGTCAGACCTTCGCCGAAGTGAAAAGACTGATCTATGTTTCCACTTTAACTGCAAAATATTATATTTTTCTGAGACAAAGCATTTCATTTTTGCATGGCCACACAAAAATATTCAGATAAATTAATAGCTATAATTGAAAATTTTCAACTGCATTTTCATTTATGTTGAGAGTTTTAACACTTCAAAAACTCGTTGAAAGTGATTATGGCTTAAATTAGTCTATCTATTTGTCTTTCTATCCGGTATCCATTAATATTTATAATATACTTCCTTGAAAAGAATTTATAATTTAGCACTGATAGTTAGAAAATTTAAACAAAAAATATTTCATAAAATATCTGAACACATTTTTAATTCTCCAGAGTTCCTATATCAATTTATCTCAAACTTTTATAATATATAATAAACGTATTTAAATATTTTAGCTGAAATCAATAAAATTTCCTTCTCGTTATAATCATTACCTAAATAACTTACTATCATGTGTGTTCTTTTCTTTATCTTCGCTCAGACATCTTCAATGCTGAAATAGAAGTTCATGGCGAGATCCAAACTGAAATTTGATAGAAAATAATAGGTACTAGAGGATATGTACACAAACATCAAACCGTCTCAATTATATATACATTAAAAACAAAAACTATTTTATTTACGAGACAAGTTTTAGTTAAAATACATTTAAAATAAAATATACATTTAAAAATTTTCAAATTTAGACGTTTCGAAACCCGTCCAGGTTTCCTTATCAGTATCACTCTATAAATTCACTTTCACTTCTATAAATTCCTTGTGTATTCATGTAATGCTTGCAAATTATGTTGTAGTGATACTGATGAGAAAATCTGGACGGGTTTCGAAACGTCTAAATTTTAAATGTTTTTAAATGTATATTTTGTTTTAAATGTATTTTAACTAAAGTTTGTCTCGTAAATAAAACTACAGTATATGTTTTCAAACGTGACTAGAATATTGCACGTAAATGACGAATAAATTTGTATTTAATAAAAGTTAGTATAGTAAAAAAAAAAATTATACATAAATTACATTATTCAAAACTTTCTATTTTGCATATTTTTATGATATAGTATTAAGACTTTGTCAGAAATTTACGTTTGAATGTAGTACCATCATTTTCAAAATATATTTTTCCTATAAATATTTTACATATACATTAACAACGAGATGTTTCAACCATTAAAAAATAATAAATTATTTTAATAAAATAACTTAAATCATTCCAAATAAGATCTTCATCAAATATATTTTTAAAACGTCCTCTTACACCTAATTTATTTAAATATTTTAGATAAAATAGATGAATATTTTTTCTCATTCCTTACCCAAATATCTTTACACCGTGTACTATTATTTTACTTAGATATCTTAAATACGTTTCAAGTGGGTTGAGGTAGAGATAAGGAGGAGTTTCAGATTCTAATTTTATGCAAAATATCGCGTACACGGAAATATGTTCAGAAACGTGACTAGAATATTCTAGTTAAAAACTGGATAAATTTGTATCTAGTAAAAGTTTATAAATATTATCTCTAAGATTTCACACAGAAATTACTCTATGCAAAATCTTCCATTTTATATATTTTAAAGATATGTCAGTAATATACTACAACATAGTATGTACGTTTGAATGCAATACAATCGGTTTTGAAATATTCTTTTCCTTTGACTATTTTAAATATTTATATATTTTACATACTTAAAGTAAATAAAATGAATCCCTGAGAAAATCTGAAAAATGAAACTATACAGTTCGATTTTTTTTTTATAATTTATTTCAGATCGTTCAACGTTTAATTAGTCGTTAAAGATGATAAGTTTGCTTTTTTCTAACCCAAAACTCAGTGCCTAATTCTGTTATATATTTTAAAGATATGACATTAATATACTACAACATAGTATTCTTCGACCACATTTCATGAAACCGTGGAAACCTCTGCGCAAGCGCTAATTCAACGAGTCCACTGTTAAAATAGGGGTGACAGTCATCCGGCTCATAGATAATGAATGATAACAGAGCGCGAATTATTGGATGTTTTCCAAATCTCAACCTGCTGGCCAAGCTGGCATCCCTCCAAAATTTTGGACTCGTCGTTGCTGGTAGTTTTAGGAAACGTGGCTGCACTGTATGTACGTTTGAATGCAATACAGTCTTTTTCGAAATATTTCGGAAAAAAGTTTTTACATACGAAAATTGTTCTTCTATTACAGGAAATTTCAGTCAAAGTTTTATTGTAAAATTATGTAAACATTTTCTGAAAATATTTTTGCATAAAATTTTCTATAATACAAGAAATTTTTTTTAGAGTGTATAGTAAATTAAGTTATAAGAAGTATTATCTCAATATAATAACTTTTGTTTAAATAAAATGAGGCAAATTAACGGAATAATCCACATTAATTCAACTTCGAGGCAACATTGAAATATATATAATGCAATACTAAATATTTTTAATTTATTTGCAGTGATAGAAATATTTTCAATCAAAATATTTATTTATGTATTAAATACTTCTTTGAATTTTATGAAATTTCTCACAAAGAAATGTAAAAAAGAATGTGTTATAATATCTTAATCACTATTGAAACTATACAGAATATACATTCAGTTTAGAATATATATATAAATATACATGATTTAAGAACTGAAAACTATGTTAAAAATGCGGAAAAATCCAACCAAATAAAACAGAAATTACAAGAATAAGGGGCAGGTGTCATCATAGATTAAGATGGGTACAGCGGGTTCATTAACGATCAACTTTCCTCAAATCCTCTGTAACACCGTATAACAACAATAACAACAACAACAACAACAGCGACAACAACAAAAGTTAAAATAAAAAATATAACCCCTGCAAACAGAAAAAAAAGTAAATTAAAATAAATAATAATAATAATAATAAAATAATAATAATAAATAAATAAATAAATAAACAATGAAGCAAAAATAAAAATAACCTTGCGTAATATCAAAAATTTATGCTTGCCAAAATTACTTAATAATATTTAATATATTAGTGCTTATTAAATTATATATATATGCGCGTGTATGTGTATGTGTGTTAATATTTTACTGTAATTAAAGTTTTATAAAGAAATAAAATGTATTTCTTTTAATATGTCATGTTACTTCTTTACGTCTTGAACAAAAATTCAGAATAATCATATATATGAACGAATATTTTATTACAAATATTAATTTAATTTTTCAAAAAATATTTAACTTATTTAATTTAAAAGATATTTAGGAACAAAATAATAAGGTACTTGTACCCAATATGGACAGTGCTCTCAATATGGACACCCCTAATATCTTTAAAAATAACAAATTTGATCGAGAGATAGCACTACATGTCCGTGAAGAAAAGCAGTTGAAAAGATAATTTTGCCTGGAAAGTGTAAAAAAGCGTGCTGTTTGCCATTTTGAAAGAAACTTGTTTTTTCGTGGTGTGCTGATCGTAATTACAGGTTAGTTTAAATTCTTATTAGATATGGTAAAATTACTTTAAATATTGAAAAGTGGGGTGTTTTAGAAAGCTGATAAAACATATTTTCGATTGCTATTGCATATATTGCTTAAAAATGTTTTCTTCGTTTATTTATTACAAGATTTAGTAAAACTACGCCCGATTCCCAATATGGACACCTTATGTCTACATTAGAAGTACAGCAAGTGAATCTTCAGATTCACAAATTTGTAAAATATCTGTTTAATGTTATTTTATGTAGCTAATACATAATAAATTAATGTTTATATATTTTTTTAATCTTAATTATAGTATCCGTACAAAAAATGAACAAATGAATTACATTACGAATTAAGAGTGGAAGTACGGATGTTGAAGCTCTTGTTAAACAACATACCTTCTCCCGTTATTGACCCACCTGCATCACCTGCGAGATCATTTTCCATGGAAAATTCTTTTACCAGCGTGTTATCAACTCCAACTGTAAGAAGGAAGAAGACACAACGTCGCCAGACGATAAACTCAAAAGGTATCAAAGGGGTAAAATCCTTGTTCAACAAGATGCCATCTGAACAATCCTCCAAGAAACCTCCTCCAAGAAAAAAGTCCTCCAAAAAGCCCTTGCAAAAAATCAAAAGAAGCCTCCACTCAGTAGGGTATCTGTTAGCGAAATCGCAGGTACCAGCCGTATCACTTCCTCAACAAAGGGGATCTGGTACTGCTTCTTATGCAGTATTGATGCTGTTGCAGACATGCGGCCATGCATCAAATGCGGTAGATATGTCCATGAGGACTGTGTGGGACTTAGCAACCATGATGAAGAAGTTTTTATTTGTCCATCCTGTGAGGACTGAGTAGTAACAGATGTAAATTCTGCAGACAGATGCAATAAAGCTAAGCAAAAGCAACTATATTATTTCATAATATTTTTTATAACTGAGGTGCTTTGCATGGATCTTCGAAGAGCCACAACCGAAAATGTCCCCCCTCCCTTCTAAAGTGCATGTTCTAAAGATATTTACTGTCCCCCCAATCCCCCGCAATACTTTAAGATATATTTTTTTTATCCCCTCTCCTCTAAAATTCTTTGGAAGAGTGGCTCTTCCATACACCCTGTGTAGTAGGTTAATAAGGAGCCACCTGTCCCTAATATGGACATGCATGTCCATAATAGGGACAGGTGGTTCCTTATGTGGACACTTATAAACATTTTTTGTTTTTATCATTTAAATTAAACCAGAATAATTACAAGGTCGCTAATTTCAATAATGATAGTCAATAGTGCAGGGATAGTGGTCATACATTTTTGGAGTCCTATGACGTGTACACGGGGGTGAAAAAAATACATTTTCCTTAGGGTGTCCATATTGGGTACAGGTACCTTATTTTTAAGATTTTAGGAGGAGGGAAATAATCTTATTTTATGAATCTGTAGAACTAATCAACTTCTCTGCATGATCTTTCGCTTACGTTAATTAATTTTCTCATCTGATATGATAAAAATATTCATTTGAAATAAACGCGAATGTGTACGATTTCACAATGACAATGTATTGAATTTAGATTAATTACACCCTCTCTTATACACCCCGCGACAAAAAGATAGGTACAAAGGGATTTTCTTTGATGTTTCATAAAATAACGTTATCTAAATTGTGCTTATCATCTATTATTATCATAAAATAACACTATTCTCGGACTAATTTTTGTTTTAAGACTAATTTAGAAAAAAATTAAGACTAATTTTTTTCTAATTTAAAACTACACAAGGCGACAAAAACATATGAAAAAATGTTTCTTTTTTTTTTTTTAATATGAATATTTTGAATACGATTCAAATATTTAGTATGTTTTTGATATGATAATATTTTGTTATGATAATAAATGATCAGCACAATTTAGATAATGTTATTTTATGAAAAAAAAAAAAAAAAACCTTTGTTCCTATCTTTTTGTCGCGGAGTATAGTCTTAAATTAGAAAAGTTTTAGTCTTCAAATTTTTCTAGATTAGTCTTAAAACAAAAATTAGTCCTGGAATAGTGTTTTTTTATGATAATAATAAATGATAAGCACAATTTAGATAATGTTATTTTATAAAAAATCAAAGAGAAAACCCTTTGTACCTATCTTTTTGTCGTGTATATATATATATATATATAAATGCACATGTTCTTAGAAGCATATTACTAACCTTGAAATAATTTAAATCAAAATACGCTTTTTTTTTTATTTAACTCAAACGAAGTTAAATATTAGAATACATTTTCATTAATTGTGTCGTGTACATCTATCTTTAAAACGCGAATTAATAATTAAGAAAATTTTTCAATGCGAACATATATTGTATTTCTGTAAACTGGTATATCATTTTAATTTTACCAATATTATATGCTGGGTGTTGTAACGCTCCTATATTTTTACAGGCGTTTTATTATATTGTCACCACAATTTCAGAACAGTATATTTTTATATAAAATTATAGAATTAAAATCCTAAGAAAAAAGTACTTTTATAAATTGAAAAAACTATATATATACTGCGCCATGAAAAAATTTGTACCATGAAAATTTGCAGAATCATGTAATCACAAACTCTTTATAATCTATAAATCTATAGTTCTAGTGTTCATTTCAGTCATAAAGTCAGGTTGGGAGAGCATAAATACTTTATTTAGCGATTAAACACAAAAGAGAAATTATTTGCATAATATTAAAGACTGATTCACAATTTATAATTATTTATTAATTATTCGGGTGGTAATATTGTTTCTCCATAAAGGAGCCAAGATCATAATATTTAAATCATAACTTTCATGTTCAAGAGAAAAAATTATACTTCCTGTTTAAGACAGGCCGCGAAAACTAACTAAAAAAAAAAGTAACATTCTCAAAAAGAGAAAAAACCACCTCTCATTTGGCAAAGAGCCAAGTCGGGCGGGATGGAGCAAATCGAAACCAAAATCTACGTTCAAACATGCTCCGCCCCCATGAACGAAGGTTCATAAAAATATCCTAAAAAGTACAATAACAACATTAATGTTGTCACAGGTTTTTCATGTTCTATCTTCAAAACTGCAAATAGATAAGAAAAAGAGAGATTAATATACATAATGAAACATTGTAACTAGCTGATTAATAAGTGGATAAATACAGGAACAAGAAAAAATAAAATAAAATAAAATAAAAAAATAAAATAAAATAAAATAAAAATAAAAATAAAAAAATAAAAATAAAATTGAGCTAAATGTTCAGAGTTCTGTTCAAAGTTTAGAATGGCAGAGGAGATAGTTTGGCGATCGGACGCTTCAACTCCCCATAAATAGATTTCAACAGAACTACACGAATCTTGCCATCTGCTCCAGGAAATAATTTGATTATGCGACCCAGTTTCCACTTCAAAGGGGGCTGATTATCATCTTTTATTAAAACCAAATCGTCTTTCTTGAAATTTGGTTTATTTATTAACCATTTTGATCGCCTTTGCAAGTCTGATAGGTAATCTGAAGACCATCTGTTCCAGAAACTTTGAAAAATTTTTTGTAGAAGTTTCCATCTTTCTAGCGGGGTTAGGTTAACTGAAAAATAGTCAGGTTCTGGTATTGAAGTCAAGGCAGTGCCTATGATAAAATGTCCTGGAGTTAGAGCATTTAAGTCACTTGGATCATTCGAGAGCGCAACAAGAGGTCTCGAGTTCAAACACGATTCAATTTGAGTAATTAAAGTAAGGAACTGTTCATAAGTTAATATTTGTTCGCCAATAGTTCTTTTTAAATGACCCTTCATCTGTTTTATTCCAGCCTCCCAAAGTCCTCCAAAATGGGGGGCCGATAGGGGATTGAAATTCCATTTGATTGTTTCTTCGGACAAATATCTGTGGATCTTTTCGTCAGTAGAGATCAAGGACATCATTTTTTTCATTTCGTTGTCGGCACCTACAAAGTTCGTTCCTCTGTCTGAAAACAATTCTTCAGGTTTTCCTCGTCGAGCAACAAACCTCTTCAAGGATGCGAGGAATGTTTCAGAGGTGAGATCACTGAGTATTTCCAAATGAATTGCTTTTGTGGAAAAACAGATATATAAACAAATATAACTTTTATAAGATCTAACACCTCGGCCCTTACGAGGTTTGATGAGAAAGGGGCCTGCAAGATCAACCCCGACTTTCGAAAACACTCGCGATGACACTACATGAGCAGCTGGAAGATCACCCATCAGTTGAGAGGCTAAGTTCGATGTGGTTCTAAAACACTTCATACAGTTCCGCAGATTCCTTTTCACGGCGTCTCTTGCATTAATTATCCAATATTGTTGTCGCAGGACTGAAATTGTTAACTGAGTTCCACTGTGAAGATGTTTTTCATGAAAGTACTTTATAATTAAGTCTGTAATGTGGTGCGTTTTAGGAAGTATCATTTGGTGTTTTTGACTCTCAGGTAGGTTTGCGTGTCTTAATCTTCCACCAACACGAAGAATTTCATTTTTGTCTAGAAAAGGATTTAAAGAAAGGAGTTTGTTACTAGCATTCAGGTTTCTTCCAGATTTTAAAGTCTTTATTTCCCCTCCAAATTCATGTCTTTGAACCAACTTCACAATAATTTTAGTTGCCTCATCAAGTTCTTGTATAGTTAAAAAGCCAGTATTTCGCACAGATCGACATTTAGTATTTTTGATAAATCTAAGACACCAGGCTGTAACACGTCTTAATTTAGACCAAGATGAAAACTTATATAATAATTCAAATTCATTATTGCCATGAGTTAAAGAGCAAACAGTAGTTTTCCGTTGTTCTCTCAAAATCTCTTCTTCAGGTATTTTGACTTCATTTTCCGGTAGTGGTGTCGGTAAGTGCTCTTCTTTCAACCAGATTGGTCCCTTTAACCATTCTTCATTCTTCAACAATTCAGTTGCTGTGCAACCACGAGATAGCACATCAGCGGGATTTTTAACCCCTGGACAAAATCTCCACTGAGATGGGGCCACTAATCGTTGAATTTCACGCACTCTGTTCTCTACAAAGGGCTTCCATCTACTAGCACTTCCTTTGACCCAATAAAGGGTAATTTGGGAATCACAGAAGCATAGTATGTTTTTGACGGGAATTGAGAATAGCTGCCCAAGATAATGAGCTAATCGAGCAGCTGTTAAGGCTCCCATCAATTCAAGTCGAGGCAAAGTAAGTTTTTTGAGAGGAGCTACTCTTGTCTTTGACATAATAAATGAAGTTTCACGGGAACAAGGATCACGAAAATAAGCTACTGTACCATATCCCTTCAAACTGGCATCGCAAAAAACACAAATTTGAATAGCTTCAGGAGTTAATTTTTCAAAATTCGTGAAATATTTTCTAGGCACTTCAAACTTTTCTAAATCCTGTATTTCACTATGCCATTTCTTAAATTTTTGTGTTAAAGCATCAGGTAAAGCAGAATCCCAATCAACACCCTGCTCCCATAGTTCTTGCATTAGAAATTTAACTCTTATTATAAAAGGGGAAATAAACCCTACAGGGTCATACACCTTTGCTACAGTTTGTAAAACAATTCTCTTAGTGATAATTTCATTATCAAACCCTTCTAACAGAGATTGAAAGTCTATTCTTAACGTGTCATTATTAGTTGACCACATTATTCCCAATATCTTAGAGATATTTCCCTCATTTATTTCTTCATCAACGTTTATTCCATGTTTTCCCACAATTTGCTTAATTCGTAAGAATTGCTTTTAAATTTTCTTAATGTCATATTGGCATCTTTAAGTATTTTCACAGCACCAGACGATAAAATAAATGCTTCATTTACAGAATTAGCGCCATGAAAGAGATCATCAACATATAAGGAAGTATCAAGCATATTAACGACTTTCTCAAACAAGTTCTGATATCCTTTTATGTGATGTTTAATGGTAGCTGAGAGCAAAAAGGGTGATGTTGTAACACCAAAAGTTACACGAGTCATGCGGAAAACCTTTAATAGAGGATTTTTACTATTTATATCCTCAAACCATAGAAATCTCAAAAAGTTTCTATCATTTTCTGCAACCTGTATTTGCAGAAAAGCTTTTTCAATGTCACAAACAAAGGCAATTTTATGAAGGCGGAATTTCAAAATAATATCCAAAATATTAGGATTTAAATTGGGGCCTGCAAATAAACATTCATTTAAAGATTTTGCTTCCTTTTCTTTGGAAGAAGCATCAAACACTATTCTGACCTTTGTAGTGGACTTATCTGTTCTTATCACCGGTCTGTGGGGCATATAATATACACCAGTTTCATTTTTGTTTATTTCACACTCCTCTATTATACCCATTTTCTTTTGTTCCTCAAGAATTTTTTCATATTCATTTTTAAGCCATTCATTTTTAGACAGTTTTGTTCTCAAATCCCAAAGTCTATTTTTGGCTATTTCTATATTCGATTTTAATTCATTTCTATTTTCCTTCCACAAAAATTGAATTTCATATCTTCCCTTAACAAAATTTAGATTTTCATTAAAAGAATTAATAATTTCTATATCTCTCTGTGACATAGAATCATTCTTACTGTCACATATTCCAAGTGATTCTAAATCCCAAAAACGCTGCAAATCAAAACTGTCAAATTTATTTACAGATACAAAATGCGAATTAATTACTTCTGTACTATTATTATTCAATTTCCCCACTACAGTATATCCGAAAATAGTATTAGCAACATATAAATTATCATTAATTTTTTCAATGATACCTCTCTGTATTTTCCAAAAATAATCCGCTCCTAGTAATATATTAATTTTGGAATCACTTAATGAATTGTCTGCTAATTTCCAGTTTTTATTTTTAATATAACTTTCAATTTCTGGTTCGCCCCTTGGGCTTTTCAAGGGAGTCGCGGTTATTAAGTCTGTAGCTAATACTTCAACATGGATGAGCCGACGAGGATTTATTTTGCTACGCAGTTCAATATTAAAAACCTCGAATTCCTCTTCTTTACCTTTATTTATGCCAAAGGCAAAAACAGTTAGCTTTTCTTTTCTTACACTGTTTAATTTTAATTCGTGAGCCAATTCTTTAGTAATAAAACTTTTTTCACTTCCGGAATCCAATAAGAGTCTGACAGTTTTTGATCTAGCATCAGATTGTGCTATAACGCGACATGTTTGCAATAACGCTGCCTGATTACTATTTTTCAAATGTGAATTCGATACTATAGTGTTCTCTACTACTTCTGGTTTCAAGTTTTTTGAAAAACAAAATAATTTGTTATGATCTGTTGCTTTACATTTTTCGCAAGGCTGCGATTTCACCCTGCACTGTGATGACAAATGAGATTTTAGAAAACATTTATAACACCTGCCATCCTTCTTTAATTTTAACCTTTTCTCAACATCAGTTAAATTAGTACATTCAAGAGAATGATGATCATAATTCTTGCAAAATATGCATATATTTTTTACACCTACATTCAATTAATTCATTTTATTTGAAAATTTTCTGTCATTAATTTCGGCTTTATTTTTATTTACAATTACCGAAGCATTTTTATAATTAATCATACTAAGTGATTTTTCACGCGATTCAAGTTCTACTTTAAGAAAATTAATTAAGTCTGTCACATCAGACTCATCCTTCCTTTTATCACTTTGCCTGTAATATTCAACTACTAGATCGTTTGGCAATAATTTTAATAAAATTGGATTCAGTAAATGACCATATTGGCCTTTTGTCACCCCTTAATTAGATAAACTGCGAATATTTACTTCACAAGCGTCATATAGCTTTCGCAAAGCAGTTATATTTGATGAACTTCTTACAGATTCTAAGTTGAGTAATTTATTCATGTGAGCATTAATAATAATATCCTTTTGCCCAAAACGTGACTTCAACATCTCTATGCAATTATCATAATTTTGGTCCGTAAGTGAAAACCCTTCAATAACATTGTACGCTTTGTCAGTTAAAAGCGTTTTCAAGTAAGTGAATTTTTCAATCTTTGTAAGATTTTCATTTAAATGGATTGAATTTTCGAAACAATCGAAAAATTCGTTCCATTTTTCTATTTGTCCACCAAATTTTGGTAAGGACATTTTCGGCAATCTCACTGCCGAACCAGTTTTTGTTTGGGTTTCACTGACAGAACAATTTGAATTATTTTCATCTTTGTTATTGCATCTTTTTAATCTCAATCTAATTTTGCATTTGGCAGAAATTATTTGCTCGCCGTATTTATCGCTGGTCGCGATATCTTTTTCATACTCTTTAATATCTACTATTAAATTTTCAATTTCATTATTTAAATTTTTTAATGCAATTTCTCTTTCACCTATCATTTCCTGAATTTCTATCATTTCGTCTGATTTTGTATTTTCTATCTCATCTAATAATAAATTCTCTAATTTATTAATTAATTTGGTTACATTAGAGCGTTCCGTAGAACGCTTAGCTTTTAACTTCTCTATGTTCATAGCGGGCAAATAATCAAACAAAATAATTCAAATAATTAAAATTTCTAATTTCATTTAATCAATGTTATAAATAGTAGTTAAATTTTGCTTACCTGGTTCCATATCCAGGCAGCTATCCAATGACGAATCCGGAGTTCCAGTCATTATTATTTTCAGTTTCGTTTTCACAATAAATTATCGAAGCTTTCAAATCCAAATCCAGATAAATTAATATCTAAAGGTAATTTCACTTTCAAGGGATTTCACTTATCCCGAGTTTCGTTCACCATGAAAAAACTATATATATACTGCGCCATGAAAAAATTTGTACCATGAAAATTTGCAGAATCATGTAATCACAAACTCTTTATAATCTATAAATCTATAGTTCTAGTGTTCATTTCAGTCATAAAGTCAGGTTGGGAGAGCATAAATACTTTATTTAGCGATTAAACACAAAAGAGAAATTATTTGCATAATATTAAAGACTGATTCACAATTTATAATTATTTATTAATTATTCGGGTGGTAATATTGTTTCTCCATAAAGGAGCCAAGATCATAATATTTAAATCATAACTTTCATGTTCAAGAGAAAAAATTATACTTCCTGTTTAAGACAGGCCGCGAAAACTAACTAAAAAAAAAAGTAACATTCTCAAAAAGAGAAAAAACCACCTCTCATTTGGCAAAGAGCCAAGTCGGGCGGGATGGAGCAAATCGAAACCAAAATCTACGTTCAAACATAAATTGTGGCGACACTATAATAAAACGCCCATAAAAATATAGAAATGGTGTTTCATGTATCCCCTGATTACATGAAATACAAAATACGAGAAAATTCCTCCATGAAGATTACAATAAAATATAAAAGCTAGAATGTTGATGAAAGCTAGAATATTATACTACACATTTCCATTGTGATCGGATAAGTTATTTCTAAATTTCAATAGTACAGTGCAAAAATAATATAACAAAAAATAAAATAAAATCCTGTATATTACAGAAAATCTTTGAAAAAGCAGTTTCCACAAAAAAAAAAAAAAAAAAAAAAAAAAAAAAAGAAACGAAAGAAACAATACAGAGAATATTTTCCACAATTTGTTTTCCTTAGTGTCCACTGTAAAAAAATCACTTAAAAAAATTCTCCAGTTCTACCAGAAAATCGGTAATACCTTTTTACGAAAATGGTATGTCAACTCTCTTTTCTCTCCTATCTTTTTTTGTTGCAGAAGTGATATTTTTTACTTTTTTGTACATTCTACTATATATTATCGAATCACAGTATCATTCAAAATCTAAATGCAATATAAGATAATAAAAAATTAATAAAAAATAATTCGCATGAGAACAATGCCATATAAAATTAGCATTAGATACATACATTTAGAAGTTATGTTATCACTCATCAAAGTATTTTCCGTTTACTGTAAAAAGTCCGAATTTTTAAATACTTCAATTTTGAATGCAATGTATTTAAATATATATATATATATATATATATATAATCTATTAAAATGTAATGTAAAAAAAAAATTGATCTGCGATAACGACAAACCATAATAGAAATAATACTTTGCATAGAAAATCGTGTTTCTGTAAAAAATATTCCAGATCTTTTTTACTGGGAAAGTTAAAGTATTAAAGCCACATACTTTATTACTAAAAGTACATATATCCTTTTGCAAGATGGCCTATTTTAAAGCAAAAGAGAGTTTTAAAGTAAATTGCTTCTGGTGCTAGAGGGTAATAGAGAAATAGTGTAAGAGATTCAAAAGGAGTAGTTTTTATAATAAAAATAAAACTTCGGTTTAAATGTTCAAGCCAGACTTATCATCCAAAAATGTCTCATAATTCAATAATGCCATTTTAAAAGTATGATGTTTTAAGTTATTGTTTATTTTTTATTTTTTTATTGCATTTCAAAGTGAAATATTTTTCCAAATATACACTAAAGTTTGTTTTAAGACAGCATTTTAAAACATACATTTTTATGCAGAATAAATGTTGTGTAAACTACAAAAATATTATAACTTATTATATCTTTATTATTTACAAATCTTATAAAAACACTATCTTATAAAATGCATTATGTTATTTTAGTGATATGTATATTTACCCTTGGAATTGTTTTGGCTAAATATTTTAATGAATTTTAGAATATATATACATATATATATATATATATATTTATATATTTATATACTTGCATTTAGCGCAATTTTTGGTTGTTTCTGTCATTACTTTTGGCCTCATTGTTTCTTCTTACTGACAGCTTATTTGTTTTTTCGATTATGTATTATAAAACATTCCATTATGTAATATATCTATTAGTTATTATAAAACTTTGACTAAATTTTAGATTTTTTTTCCTTTTACTACTGATTATTGTTATCTTTTCACCTGTCTTACTTTCTCTTCCCCATACATATGGTAGAGAAATATTGTTTTTGGGTCAAATTTCGAAACAGAGTTTTGTTGTATTTACGCGTTTTAAGTTCCCCTGAATAATAATAATAATAAAAACATGTTTTTAGCGGTTGGTCTGTGTCTGTCTGTGTATTTGTCTCTGTGTGTCTGTTATTAGCATATCTGAAGAACAAATTATAGCATAAAGTCCAAACTTGATATTCTAAATATGCATCATAAAGGGATGTTACACTGAACTTTTCGTTGAGATCAAGCAAATTGTTTGTGTACAGGGACATCCAAGATAATCCAAATACATTATGTCTATGGGGAAATTAATGGTAAGTACAGGGCAACATCTATAGACTAACATAAATGAAACGGAATGAACAAAATATATTACATGCGTAAAAGCACGTGTTGTGTAGATTGTGGAACGAAAACCATTCATCATTTGTTTACAGGGCTACCCAAAGTATTTAAATATATATGTGGGCTAAACATGGAAATTACTGGTATTGTAATTCCTTTTGTTTCAGATGTTTTTCAAGTAAGACTATATTTAAGTACACAATATTGTTTATCATACATATTGATCATAGACAATATGCAGGGCTACCCAAAATTAAGCTAAACGTTAGTTTATATTGAATGTAATTGATAGAAGTATTTTGGTACATTTTACTATGTCGGCGAACAGTGCTCAGGTAATAAAATTGATTTTTCATAGACATTCTGTAAACAAAGTATTTTTTGAAGTCCAATCACTCTGATTTTTTTCATAATAGCACGTTTTCAGGTTCCCTGATTAAGGAAGTCCAATTTTTAGCGGTTGATTTGTATGTATATCTGTTACCAGCATAATTGAAATACAAAAAAATTGCAGGAAATTAAAATTTGGTACTTTAAAATTCGTGTTAGGTTGCCAGTTAAAAAAATGATCAAAAGTGGCAAGTTTAAAGGCAAATTAATAATGGCCTTGATTTTTTTTTTTTTAATAATTGCATGCACTATAATTAATTCAACGAGTGATTGAGGAGGGTAGTGGTAGTTTCCCTCACACAAAGTTTTATGTCAATTAAAACTTTTACTAAACCTATTTTAGAATTTTTAAAGGTACATTGAACTTTATTTTCTTACGCTATTCCTGTTAAAGCTTAATATGCAATATATCTTTATAATTTTGAAATGCAGGGTTAAAGAGAGTCACGTGAGTGACACACCCTATTATTTGGATTAAAAAATGGATGGTTAAATGGAAGATGTTTATAAACAAACGTAGAGTGACGAGTGACGTTATTTATATTAGTTAGATGAGTGTTATACGTTGATGAGTGTTAGATGAGTGTTATTCGATTAGTTTTATTCGTTGTATTATTTTATTTTAAATCTCTTACAAATTTATTATAGATTCTTTCACAATTACTTGTACTGAATTTTTAGTTAACTTAAATTGGTTTACTGAAAATGTTGAGGTAATGATAAGAAAAAAATATAAATTGTACAACTATGCGAAGTAGACTGTTTATACAACCTAAATTCAAAATAATGGAATAACAGAACTTTCTAAACAAAACTTCCTAATGCGTCATGCAGAATGAACGTATACAAATTAAAAGAGTGACGCATGTTATTCAGGTATTGGAAAAACAAATTTCAACAACTATACAGACATTATTTTAAAAATTTAAGGGTCGTTAACACCTTTAAATATTATGTTGATTTTTTATATGGGTCAAACAATTACAATAATCAGTTCATTTAATATGAATATAAAAACCGAAAGAATTTTTGTATACATCTTAACTAATAGGTTGCGATAAATACAAAACGTGGCGCTTGGAAATTCTTACATTAGTCTTTTGCTGAAAATGGGTAGTCAACGTGATATATCTTAAACTACGAAATCGTGTATTTTATCATTTTATTAAAGCTGGAAGTAAACAATTTATTTCGTATCCCATAAATGTATCACAATCTGCGATTTCGAAGATTTCAAAATAATCTAGTAGAGCCGTCCAACTAAAAAGTAACCGATGTAAATGTGATAGAAAACTTGTAACAACTGCCAGACACTAACGCATATTAAAACGAATCGTCAGAAATAATTACTTTAAAACTGTTTCTTTTATCAATAAATGCTGGAAAAATTTTGGAGTTGTCGTGTCAAATTCAACTACATTTAGGCGATTGCATAAATTGGAGCTTGAATCGCTGGTACCCGTAAATTCAAAGATGAACAAGAAAGAAAGATATGCACGACTGTCCTGGTGCTAAGAGTAGCTCATTTAGTGGCAACAAGACTGGTAAAATTCAATGAGGAATCTTTTTTTTCATATATTTGATCACGAAGTAGGGGTTCGGGTTTGGCGTTTAAAACATGAAACCTTTGAAAAATCTGTAATAAGCTCTGTCAAATTTAGGACTTCCGTTACGGTATGGGGATGAATGTGCGCTTTTGAAACAGGACATGTGTCTTAAACAACGTGTAAATTCTAGTGTGTCAAGATATACTAGATACTACATGACACCCTTCTCTGAGGATTTATAGAAAGGGACATTTATGATTTGGCAAGTTTCCGTTTCGAGTCACGTTTCAAAATTGACTCCTACAAGGCTAACAGAAAGAGGGATTTCCGTATTGAACTGGCCAAGTAACTCTCCCGATCTCGATCCGATCGAGAATTTGTAACATCATCTAAACAGAAAGGTTCAGGATCTGGTTTCCATCAACAAAATTTAACCCATAGCTGCATTGAAGAGTGCATAGGACAGTATCAGTAGTGAGGAATGTAAACAGATGGTGGAACCCACGCCTGAAAGTATCAGAGTTGGGAATTCTAGCAAAAAGTGACATGACAAAATATTGATATTATTTAATTTTTTTTAATTCTATTTTTTTTTACTCTATTTAAACCGTCATCACTATAAACTCATTGATTATTCAGCTTAAGATTAATTTGAATTAAGTGTAAATCAATTGCTCTGTATACTTTAAAGCTTAAGAAATGTAATATATTAGAATCACACAATCAACTGATTGGGAAGAAAATCATATTTTATTGAAATTTATTTTTCCGACTGAGTGAAAATAATGCCTGGACCGGAAGTCGAACCCCAGATCATTGACTTACAATGTCAAGGCTCTACCAATTGATCTATCCAGGCCGACAACCGGTGGACATTACTCACTCAGACAACCTTTAGGCAGAAACATCTGGTCTATCATGTAGATAGCTCGACAGAAATAAGCCGCAGGTAAAGGAAAACACCACACTTAAGAAATGTGTTACGAAACCGAACTTTCTCAGTTCATGAACATTCTGAACTGATATATTTTTTTGACTCTGTGATTTTTATTACTGTTTATTTCTTTATTATTATTATTATTGGCAACAACCACGTTTTGTTTTATCTTTATGTAGATTCAGTGTTGAATTGCTTTTGAGGATACAGAACGTTGAAATAGCATATGATATGCTGTCACCATGTCGAAAGGGTAAGAAAGGGGTAGATCAGGGATAGGAGCAAAGAAGGAAAATTGTTCACAAGCGTTCTTTAAACTGCTTAGTGCCACAACCAAATGGTTATGACAGACAGGAGGCATGCGGATGATTTTTTACGTGGTCGGCGGACTGGAATGTGGACGTACTCAGATAGAAGTATCGAGAGAACTTGGAATCGCCCAAAGTGTCATCTCTAGGCTTTGGCAACGATTCTAAAATTATGGAAATGCTAGTCGACGGTACAATACTGGTCGGCCCCGAGTTACAATGCCGAATGACGACCGGTATTTGACAGTAACTGCCAAAATAAGCAGAAGGAGCGCAGCACCAGACTTGTCTCGTCAGCAATCTGTAGCCACGGGTACCACAGTTTCAAGGCAAACCTTGTATAAACTTTTGAGAGATACTGGTTTATATGCTTGCAAGTTTGTCAGATGTGTTCCACTCACGGCAACGCACTGAACCAGCGGTTAGCGTGGAGTAGAGAACATGCAATGTGGACAGCGGCACAGTGGGTTTGTGTCATGTTTTCCGATGAGTCTGTCAGGTATAGCAAAGTGCTACGATTAAAATTCGCACTTTGCGAATAAAACATGCATACGAAGGTTTTAGGATTCGATTGAGTAATGGAGTTAGTTCCTATCCTAACTTAAAATTGTAAATTGAAATATGCTAATATTTTGGAAACTGAATAGTATAAAAGTAGAAGGTTAGTTGGAAGGAGTGTTAGTTGGAGAGGGAGTTGAAAGGCGATGTATTTCATAGTTGGAGTGAGAGTTGAAGGAGTTAGTTGTTAGCGACTTAGGATAGAAGAGAGTAAGTCCTGTAGCATTGTAGCGTCAGGGAATCCTCCTACGTGCGAAAGATTACTCGGCCTTAGAAGCTAATTTAAATAAAAGTAGTTGAGATCCTTTGCGAGTAATTAAGTAAAGTTAAGTAAAGTAAAGTAACGGAGGTTATTTATTGCTGTCAAAGCATTTAAGAGGGCTGCCCATTTAAACGTATTAAATCCAATCAAAGTCCAGCGTCCCCCTTCTTATTTAAGCTCAATTAAAGCTCATTAATTTTATATATTTGGACTCTGTCATTTCTTCATAAATTAAGTATTTCAGTTGCAGCTTCAATCTAAGGTTAAATAAGTTAGTTTGCAGCATTCAACCTTTAAGTCAAACACAACTTAAAATTAAGAGCATGGCGCACCATAATTCTCTACATTGGCGCCCAACTTTGCTCGAATCCCTCCCCCCCCCCGAGCAAGTCTTTTTTGCCGGCACTGATAGTGTGCTGCAATTTTTTGAGCAGCTTGAATATTTTTTTAACGTTTATAACATCGATCGATCCAAAAAATATGCGTGGCTCGCATATTCCTTAGAAGGAGAACCACGGCAGTGGCATAGGTTAATCGCCTGCCATTCGCTTGGCCCAAATCCAACATATGACGAGTTAAAAAGTGGGGTCATCGAACTCTTTGCCACTCGGTATGACAAACTAAGATTGCAACATGACCGTTCCCTCCCCCCTCACGAACGTCAGTGGGAAACAATATTAAACCCAGTGGAAAAACCGCAAGAAGTTATTGAGTCGCAAGAAGTAAGCTCGAGTACATTAAGTCCCCCTAAAACTGGTGAGCAAAACTTTATTTCTAGTGGCAAAAGCCAAACGCAAGTGACTGCAAACGAACAAACTTCATATTCAAACAGCGATACATATGAAACTAAATCTATTATTCAGAATTTTGCTACGGATAATAAATCCGAAAAATTATCTCGGGTTGCGACAGGAATTGTAAAAGAAAATCCTATTAAAATTACTGTGGCTGCGGAAACAGCTAAACTAAGCGAAAATGTAAAATCAGTAAATGATTTGGTTAATCCTTGTATCTCAACTTTAGCTGTCAGTTTTGAATCTATACAGCCGACAAAGTCAATTGTTTCTACTGAGAAATTGCACGTAATTGCTCCAAATGACACGCCGCTCAAAGTAAAAAAAATAAAATTAAGATAACTATGGCCGCTGAAACTATTAAACTAAGCGAAAATGGAAAATCATTACACGATGCGGATAATCCTGGTAACTCGCCTTTAGATGTCAGCTGTGCATCTATACAGCCGACACAGTCAAATATTTCTAATGCGAACGTGAACTTAAAGTTTCAAAATGACCCGCCGATTACACCAACAGAAAATGCAAGTATTTTAAAGTCGGCAATTTCAAACATCTATTTAACCTCCTGTGAAGTTTCCAGAAACTCTAGCAGCCCTGCATTGGACAGCACGGAGCAAACGCAGTCCTCTGTGATAACTGGGGACAGTGACAAGGTACCGGGCTCGAGTCCATCCCAGAAAAATGCATCTCCGATGCCGGACTCCGTTCTACAAGCCACCAGCACGGAAATTGCTACAACAACTCTACTGACCAGTCTGACCCGCATCTCTAATTTTGCTGATATCAAGGAATCAATCTGTCAGGTGCTATGGTTTTATATTTTTTCCATTGTAAACTGTATTTCTATCACAGCAGTTATGGAATTTTCGACATGTAGAACTTTCTTCTGGACTTTCAATCATTATCTCAAAGAGATGAACTTTTTAAAATATCACAAATCTAAATTTAAACTTGCTGCATGAACTTTCAACTACCGAAATTTCATGTTTTGGATTACATGTCATAATTTTTTTCTGTATATAATATATGCATGTATGTACGTTAATGTTTTTTTTAATTCCTAGCCAACACCAGCAGTTTTTGGTAAAAAACCTTGTTGAACTTTTGTATAAACTTTCCCCCCCTCTTTAGTTTTTTGAATGATCTATATATATGTACTTAAATGTTTTCTGTTTTAGCCAACACCTGCAGCGATTCGTACGATAAATTTCCTTACCTTTGTATATAAATTATCTCTAAGTTTTTTTTACATGATCAGTGTGTATATACTCTAATATGTTTCTATTTTGTAGCCAGCCACGCCAGTTTGAAAAAAACAAACTTTTCGAAATATTTTGTATATATTCTTTAACTATATTTCTCTCGATTATATAAAATGAAATTTTATAAGTGTATAAACATTTTTCTCTATCGTTTTGTAAATGTAATGTAAAATGTATGTACGTAAATCTTTTTTATTTCTCAGCGATCAACTGCAGTTTTGAAAATTTTGTATCCTTAAATATGTTTTCTAAATGTTGTATAAAGTGTATCACATGAATTTTCTTGTTGTAAACTTTTGAAATTTTTACTAAAAGTTTTTATGTATGTATATCTATTACTATGGGGTAAAAAGAGAATTTTTTTTAAAAGCTATTTTGCATGTAAATTCGCGTTTAACGACTAACGTTATTAATCCACTAACACTTTAGTTTTTTCCGTAAGCAAATACCTAGTTGAAATATGGCTTATGTATAAAATTATGTCATTTATCTATATACAAGTGTAGTTCACGTCTATTTTTGATGTATACGTTTAAAAAAGTTTTAATTTTAGAAAATCTGAGGTCCAGTTGCTGATCCGGACTCTAAACCCGAAGTATAGATGTTAAATCTGAAAAGCCAGTCTGTTTTCAACAAATGTTACTTTTCGAATAAAGACTGATAATTTTTGGACGTTTACCAAAGACTTTGGATCTCTGAATTAGAAGGAGCCAGAGTTTTTTTGTCTGCAGTAAAAGATGTTTTTCTGGACGCTTGCCAACGGATCTCTTTCAAGATAACTCATAGTGAATAGCTGGACATTTTTTAGATAAACTCTTCGCATGGCTCAAGACATTTCACTATTTTCTGTTTAATAAAATTATGTTACAAGTTAAATTGAACAATGATCGCACGTTCTGTTTAGGCGATCCCTTTTGTACTACATTTTTTTTTTAATTCATACAATTTTTTCCTTTCCATTTAAGGAAAGATGTTCCTGTATTTCCCCGCTGTAATTACGCTGGACTATATATATCCTTATTTACCTAATTATGAGTACAAACGGTTTTCCCGTGTAAACCAACTTAGCCTGAGCTTTTACAAAACATTTTTAAAAAGCTAAGTGTCGGGTTTTTTCGCCCTGTACTCTTAAAAATTTTTTTTCCCTATTAGACTTTTAAAACAATATACTTCTTGTTGGGCAGTCTAGTTAAATTTAAGTTTCCCCCCTCTTTTTTTTTTTCCTTTTTCTAAAATATTATGTAGTTGAATTTTAAACAGTAAGTCACTGCAGCTAACTTTTCTTTGCATAGTATTGGAATAATTTAAAATTTGCACGGGTAAGAACCCGTTGGGGGATTTTTTCTGCGAAATTTTTTTTGGGGGGGAGGAACTGTCAGGTCTAGCAAAGTGCTACGATTAAAATTCGCACTTTGCGAATAAAACATGCATACGAAGGTTTTAGGATTCGATTGAGTAATGGAGTTAGTTCCTATCCTAACTTAAAATTTTAAATTGAAATATGCTAATATTTTGGAAACTGAATAGTATAAAAGTAGAAGGTTAGTTGGAAGGAGTGTTAGTTGGAGAGGGAGTTGAAAGGCGATGTATTTCATAGTTGGAGTGAGAGTTGAAGGAGTTAGTTGTTAGCGACTTAGGATAGAAGAGAGTAAGTCCTGTAGCATTGTAGCGTCAGGGAATCCTCCTACGTGCGAAAGATTACTCGGCCTTAGAAGCTAATTTAAATAAAAGTAGTTGAGATCCTTTGCGAGTAATTAAGTAAAGTTAAGTAAAGTAAAGTAACGGAGGTTATTTATTGCTGTCAAAGCATTTAAGAGGGCTTCCCATTTAAACGTATTAAATCCAATCAAAGTCCAGCGTCCCCCTCCTTATTTAAGCTCAATTAAAGCTCATTAATTTTATATATTTGGACTCTGTCATTTCTTCATAAATTAAGTATTTCAGTTGCAGCTTCAATCTAAGGTTAAATAAGTAAGTTTGCAGCATTCAACCTTTAAGTCAAACACAACTTAAAATTAAGAGCATGGCGCACCATAATTCTCTACAAGTCCAAGTTTTGCTTGCAATCAGATTCACGTCGGACATTCGTATGGAGTACGCCAGGTACCCGTTTTCACCAAGAAAACGTCACTGAACAACACCATTACGGTGGGGCAGGAGTGCTCGTTTGGAGGGGAATCATATTGGGCTCAAAACAGATCTGTATGTTCAATTCCGAACCATGACAGGCCAAATTTATCGGGACATCATTCAGGAACAACACGTATATTTGTTTAGGGGTGCCATAGGTCCAGAATTTGTATTTATGCGCGTCCTCATCGTACAAGCATTGTACATGGATACCTACAATCTGAAGATATCACTCGGATCGAATCGCCAGAATTCTCACCTGACTACAATCCGATAGAGCATTTGTAGGACATGCTTGGATAATGAGTTGCAGCCCGTCAACCACCTCTTACATGTGTACCGGAACTTCGGACAGCATTGCTTACTGAGCGGAGTAATCTTCCCCATGATCAGCTCGATAATTTAATATCAGCAAGCCTAGGCGTTGTACGCACTGTATTTCATCATCTAGGCGACATATAATGTATTAAGGGGACTTTCTACTTCTCGTCTTCGAAAGTTGAAGCCAATACTATGGGAAATTTTGCCCCGTTATAACTCATTAACGAATACATATTTTTAATTTCCGTTCTTACATTTAGAAAATTGACAACTGTATAACAATTTATCGCTTTCTAAAAATTGAATTTTTTAATTTCTAATATTTTATTTATAAGTTGCAAAATGCAAAATTTCACATTGTGAAAATTCGTATTTTACAACCTAAAAATAAAATATTAAAAATTTAAAAAATCAAATTTTAGAAAGCGATAAACTGTTCAATAGTTTTGTAGTTTCTGAATGTGAAAACGGAATTTAAAAATATGTATTAGTTAATGAGTTATAATGGGGCAAAATTCTCCATAGAATAACATTGACCTTGGCTTACGTTGACGATAAGTAGAGAGTCCTTTTAACCATCATACCAACCATGTAATGTTAAGTTTTTTTAAGGGAGAATTTTGTTTTTGTTTTTTAATTTAATTTTTTTTTTTTTTTTTTTTTTTTTTTTGTAATTGCTTCAGGGAGTAAAAATCGTAGTTTTTATGAATGGTATTCTACATAAACCGCCTTTTTTCTTCTAGATCTTTTGTTTAATAAATGCACTTTATGAATAAGTCACATCTGTTTTTCTTCTGAACCTTTATTTGCCGCAGTTAGCATTATCCTTAATTTATGGCCATGAGTGTATTTTTCTTTGTAAATGTTGGCACCCCTACTCTCGAAAAAATAAAAATAAAAATAAATAAATAAAATCAACTCTCACATTTAGAAAACAAATTGAACAAAAAGTAATGCACTTAGAAATTTGTTTCTTAAAAAGTATAAAATGACACTAACTGTATAAATTAAGAGCTCTGTTATCAGCTGAATTACTCTGTGTTATTGTGTATCGCGTGTATTACTGTGTGTTATATTGACAATCAGATTACTGTCAATAAAACCTTCAACGTTTAAGAAATTGAAACTGATCATATAATGAAATTCAAAATAAAAAAATTAATTCGAAGTATACATTGTACAACCACTCAAACTAGTTATGTCGTAGAGTTAATGTAGCAATCACAGCATAACGTAGTACAACACATGGCTTGAAATCGCTGTCATTTTATAGTCGACTGAAATATAATTAAGTACCGATATAGCATATAGTATCAAAATCGACAAAATGTATTTAACTTAATAAGAACATATTCATCTGTAGTAAATATAGAACTGTTGAAGTATATATCTATATATATAAATATATACATACAGTAGAATCTCGTACAACGCGCTCCCATAAAACGCGATTTCGTATAACGCGACGAAAAATCTGCGACTATTACTCATACAACGCGATAAAGAGTCTCGTATAACGTGTAAAATAAAGGAAGCACGTGATGACATCTTTTCTACTTTCAACCTGTTCAAGGAAGGATTGCTCCGTTACTATGCCAACACCCGACGCTTTTGGTCTCATTGCGGAATGAAATCGTCTGCTCAATGTATGTCTCATATAACGCGATTTTCTATTACGCGGAACGTATCCACCGCGTTATACGAGAGTCCACTGTATATATTACTTTCTTTTTTTTTTTCTTTTTTTTTTTTTTTAATGATTGTCATGAAATCAAATCTAGATTTGAATGAATTGGACTTCAGAATGTATAGATTTTAAAACTTCTTAACACACCATAAATTTCAAGACAGCACAACCGGTTTCGAAAGGACGTAGCCTTTTTCACCAGGTGCAAAAACACCACCTGCTACTGCCTTGGAGGCAAAACTCTTGCTTTTGCCTCCAAGGCAGTAGCTCGTGGTTATTTTGCACCTGATGAAGAAAGGCTACGTCCTTTCGAAACCGGTTGTGCTGTCTTAAAATTTATGGTATGTTAAGAAGTTTAAAAATCCATATATCGAGTGTACACCAGTTTTTATTTTGTTTTGGACTTCAGAATGGTTAGTCTAATTAGCATTATAATAATAACTAAACCTCATAACTTTTCTGTTTATTTCATAAATGACAGAAATTATATAATGAGTTTATTAAAGTATTTTAAATATCATTAAACATAAAGGAAATGGTTTAATATTTATATTAATCAAAGGGTGAAAGGCGAAGCCAAATTATATTTCTGATGTTAAAAAAATCGTATTAATTATATCGTATAATCATATATATATATATATATATTATTTTTTAAATTTTCTTGGAATAGAAAAATAATAAATTATCCTTTCGATAATTCCATATCAAATGTTTAAGAGACTCTAAAATGAATGCGAGAGCTAACTGAGTTATAAATTCCATTCGAATTTATTAGCATCTCTCCACAAACTTTTGTATAAATTAACGAATATCCCACCTGAATAGCGTAAGTGCGTTTCATTGAAACAAACTCTGCTATAAAATCTTGGAAAATATAAGTAATATTAGTTTTCTAAATGAATTTTACTCAATTATATATAGTATATCTTTTGAAAGTATTTTAATTAGTAAATGAATCACAATATTAAATGAATAATTCCACCGAGCCTGGAGATGGCATCTGGATTTTATTATTATGATAATTTAGTGACAGAGTAAAGAGTTATTTAATTTTATACTTTTGTGATAAAATAATAATTCAAGATGACACAATAGAAAAATGTGTAATTTCTTTTTTTAATTTATTAAGAAATGAGATTATTTTAAACTTTTTAACAGATTAACATATTTTTTTTAGGGGTGGGAATCGATTAAGAGTTTTAACTGGGTTAATCGTAGTTCATTAATCGATTAATCGGTTTTCATTTTTCTTTATATAATTTTATTTCAATGATGAATAAAACTCTCATATTGTGTGTGTATATATATATATATATATGTTGATGGTGTAATACAAGATGATTTATTTTGTATCATGTTAAGGTTTAGGAAAAATCTATTTGCTTTTGCTGACTAAAGTCTTATGACAAAAGTCTTAGCGCTTACGCAGGTGTTTTTTACCCATACCTCTAAATCTAGTAAAAATTTTGAAATGTTCAATAAATATAATTTTAAGTTGGGTACAGTACTAAATCCCTGCCAAGCGTTGTTGATTTTTTTTAGCCGTTCCCACATGATACCTGGACAAAAATACAGTTACAGACTTACAGACACAACGACCCATCCACACGCACAAAGATAGGTAGATAGATAGATACAGAGAGAGAGAAATATCTAAAGTCACTTTTAGCTTCAACGATGTGGGAAATATGAAGCCATTGCAAAGTATTCTGATTCTGAGAAATTTACAGAGAAAAATATGATTTTATTAATATAGATATAGGATAATACTTTCTAGTGGTCACAGCATACTAGTGTATGAGGAAATTGAATGTCTGTTACATTAAAGAGTTTTAAATGATATAAAATTTCCTTCCAGTTGTCATCCGGTTTTTATATATTAGGTAAACTATTATTTAAATAGAGATGTGTTTAATAATTTTAAAGACTCGTCATTATTATGTGTTGAATGGATTTTCATTTTATATTTCCTTTTTATCAAATTTATTAAAGATACAATATAATTATATGTTTAAAATTAATTTGTTTTACGAAATTTGAAGAAAACATTTTTCTAAAAATAAGTGGAAAAATGATACATTGATTTACACTTTTTAATAATGACTTAACTTAATATTTATTATTTTTCTGTGCACTTTAAATTAAATCAATAATACATAAAACATTATTTTATTATAAATCTAATTACACATTTACCATTTAATATTGTCTTTATTCAACTTTAACACAGACGTGCTTTCCCCCATTAAAAGCTGATTGATTATTACAGGTTTTTTATTCATTTTAACATATTATTAATTATTTTAAACATGCATAAATGTGGACCCTAACCTTAAGTTAAAAATTACAAGCAAATTCAGCAGCAGTCATTATGAGTAGAACAGTAAGAGGAATTATGAGTTTTCGATCTCTGTAAAACAACTCTGATTTTGCATCAGATTTCTCTCCTATCGAACAAGCAGTTCAACGTTTGATCACATTTCCTTCAGAAATTTCAGACCTTAGAATTTCATTAGAAATTCGGCGGATTGAAATTATCCTTCCACTAAAAAGACACATTTATCACACTTCACTACTTGAACGTTCTTTTTTTTCGAGAAATTATCAGTAATGTCCGTCCCAGAAAAATTGAAGGCTTATATATGAATTAATCTAGCCCAGTAGTTAACAAATTCGCATGTCAACTGTAATTTTACCGCTAGTAAGTTAAATAAAACGAAAAAAATCTGGACTGTCCTTATAATTATAAACATCTAAAAGCGTGGAGAAAAACACATTTTGCATTATTTTTTATTAATTTTGTTTCATATTAAAAAAAAATTATAGCAGTTTTGGTTTTTAGAATTCTAGGTATATTAAGTTTATAGTTTATAAGCACTTAGTTTATCTCATTCACAATTATTTTTACATTAGTTATTTCAAAATATAAAGTGTCCTTATAAATATGAGAAGGAGTGTATGTACAGGGTTCGTACATTTCTTAACTTTCCTTGATTTTCTCTGCCACTAATTTTGTAAAAAACACATGTTATAAGAAAAGTCTATAAAGTTAAAAAGAAACTTTTTGCTAAAAAATACTGGCGAAAAGTCCTTGAGAAAAGGCGGATTCGTATGAAAATATAAATGTATTTATTATTATTATTATTATTATTATTATTATTATTATTATTATTTCGTTTAATACTTGTTATTGTTTACTTTGCGATTGATTGTTTTATAATGAAATTTCTTAATTTTCACTTTAGTGCTAAAACTGTTATCCAAATCCTTTTTAAATAAATCTGTATTAAATTTCGGTATAGTTAAAAAGTTAAACAACGAAAATGTGTACGTTTTTAACATACATAAACTATGTATTATTTGAAAATAATTACAAAAATTATCTTTATACAAGATTTTTTTTTTCCAGTTTAAAAAATATTTACGGCTGAATAACGCTGCTTTCAACGGATATAACCGAATTTTTTTATCTGTTTCAAATTAACTGGAGTTTTTTTTTTTTTTTTTTTTTTTTTTTTTTTTAATGAGTTTCAAGCCTCAAAGGTATTGAAACAAAAGGGTTCTATTAATAGTAGTTGTTCAACTAGAAAAAAAAGTGCAGTGATTGAAAATGCTGTAAAATACATTTGATTTAGCTTGGTAATTTCGTAAATTTGAATAACAAAGTCATATAAAAATAATGTTTACAAAACTTGATTTAATTATTTCAGCAGATACATTTATTTTTGGTGTACATAAATTAAAAATGAAGAAAGATTTCTCTATCACGAATAGATTTTTGTCAATATAAGGTGTCTTTTCATTTTCGCTAGTTTCTTGTAAGTTTCCGCCCTTCAGCGGCCAAGCGGTTCTGCGCTCACAGCTGGTAAATGTGAGGTCCCGGGTTCGATCCCAGGTCGCGCTCGTCGGCCTAGCCATTCAGAGTTTTCCGTGGTTTTCCCCGAAACATGCGTAAATGGATGCTAGGAACCCCTAGAAAGAACCCCATGGAGGGCAGTCCCCTTCAGGCCTAGGACCTACAGCAGTCAATCGGCCTTATTTCCCAAATCCAACCCAATCCTTGTATGTTTCCATAATTAATTGTTATTTAATGAGTAGAACATACTATGAAAGTTGCGATATAATTATATTGGTGGAAGAGTCTCGGAAAGTGTTGTGTCGGTAGACACCCTGTATTGACAAAAATCTATACGTGATAGGGAAAACTGGCTTCATTTTCGGTTTCAGCGCACCAAATATATATATATCTGCTAAAATATTTGCTATATTTTTTCTACATCAGGTGGCACTTTAGTTGTAAAATGTTCGTTTACATTGCTACTCATTGTTTCAAAATAAAAAGTCTTAATTTTTCACATTAATGCTAAAATGGTTATCCAAATCCTTTTTAAATATTCATTAAACTTAGGTACCATTAAAAAACTAAGTAACGAAAAATGTGCGTGATTTAAACATAAATAAATAAATAAATATATATATATATGTCTTACTCGAAAGTAATAAAACAAAATATCCATAAAAGATTTCACTTTCCATTTTAAAAGATATTAACACCTCCGTTACGATTCTTTCAAGGGATACTGTCGGAATCTTTGATCTTGTTCAAACAATTGTTTTTTTCTTTATTGGGAGCTTAAAGCCTCAAATGTATTAAAACAAAAGGATACTGTTAATAGTGGTTGTTCAAATAGAAATTATTTTTTACTCAAGCTTTAGAACACATTTCATTTAACTCGGTGGTTTCTCAAATTTGAATAACAATTAAAATTCACGAAACCCTTATTTAATTAAATTTAATTAAACTGTATTTTTTTTACATCGTTTTTTATTTCTTATAAAAAATTAAATCTAAAATAAAACTCTTAAAATTTTAAAATAATTGTTAGGTTAGAAGAATGTAACCCATTGTAAAGCTTTAAAATACCTTATGAGATATGACATCCAGTTTTTCTTACGAAATCGTTTTTTCTCAAATATTTAAATAATCTATAAATATATATTTGAATTTATTAGTGTTAAAATAAATAGCTTTCCTAGTACTAGAAAAATAGATAACAAATTCATAATAATAAAGAAATGTATGACAAGTTGATGCATAATTTGCAACAGGTATATAGCCAATAGAGTCTATATGTGTGCCTTAATTTTAGAGTGACAATATACCCATCAAAAAGCGTGAGAGACATATATTAATAAATACACCACTATATTTGTAAGTAAAACTTCTTTAATATGTAATTACGATTAAATAAGTACAAAATAAAATTATTCAAGAAAAGTGTTGGAAAAAAATTGTGGGTGATAAGAGTGCTCCAGAATAAATTAAAATTTCATCATGTCTGATCTCAGTACACACATATATTTATACAAAAGAACCCATGAAATGACGGTTTATATATATATATATATATATATATATATATATATATATATATATATATATATATATATATATATATAAGTGTTTTATGTTGCTCACCCAAAACTATTAATTATAATATTTTACTTCAGCATTTATTATAGTTTAGAATAATGCATTTGGAAAATAAGCTACTTCAAAGATTTAAATTAAAGCGAATTTAAATTCAGTTTTGTAAATATTTGTGATTTTAGAAGGACCATCCCAGCAAACACGATAATGTCAGAAACGTGACATAATGATGTGAAGTATGGCGAATTTCTAGTAACATTTAGGTATCCTTTCATGATTAAAAAAAAAAGTTATATCACCTACTTGATACCTTCAATAGATCCAAAATATCCTTTATGACATGAAATTTCAGTGTAAGTATTTGTTATATCAGAATGATATCTAAATCACGACTATCTGAAATATGTTACTGATTCAATATCAGAAATATGTTAATTTTTTGACATCACTTTTTTGAAACATCGAAAAGTTATTGAAATAGCATCATATACTTGACATTGCTTTGCTAACCTCAACCGCATAACTAAACCGCTGTGGTGTTGTTTGTTTACAAGCAAGAAGGAAAAGACTTTCACAGTAGTCCTACTTTGGATTTTTTCGATATTTTACTAATTGGTTTAAGTAAGCAGTTTTATTCTTTATTACATACGCTAATATTTAAAAAAAGATCAAAAGAGATTATGGCCCTAATTTTAAGTAGCCCACCAGCCTTCGAGTGGTTCTGTGCTCAAAGCTGGCAGACGGAAGGTGCCGGGTTCGAACCCAAATCGCGCTCGTCGGCCTAGCCGTTCGGAGTTTTCCGTAGTTTTCTCTGAAGCTTACGACCTAGGATCTCTTAAAATGACCCCCACGGAGAGAACATCCCCTCAGGCCTTGGACCCTAGAGTTGTCAGGCGGTTTTACTCCTAAAACACCAAAACACCTAATTTTAAGTAATATAGAGACTAAGATATTTATAATATTAGGCTCAGTTACTAGACTATTCCAAGCCAATGTTGCGTATTAGGATTAGTGAGAAACTTATTTTTCACGTATCTCATAAACAAGGAATGACAAAAGCTCCAAAATCTTAGGAGGAAAAAATGGTGTAGCGGAGAGTGGGAATGAATGAGACATTTTTTATGTTTTTAGTAATAACGTTCATCATATGTAATTTAGAATTTTATAACATTGCTCATAAGTACACTTCAGTAATCAGTTACATATAAACATACTAACTTTAATAAAAAGTTATCATTTTTAATTATAATTTTTTTTTCATGCATGTGCATTGTCTCATTCATTCCCACCTAGGAGGGTGAATGGGACAGGACTGAAGTTAACAAAGAAAAGAAAACAAAAGGGAAAGTAAATAAATTTGTAAAGTTAAATTGGTCTATGTGATTTTATTACACACTATGAAGTTACTGAAATTAACATAAACTGATGTATTGACTCAAATTAACATCAAAAGGCAAAAGTCCTTTCGTTCGCACAGTTCCTAGTGCTCTATGCTTTGGTAATTTAATCTAATAAGATCTAATCTAAAAATAAATAAATAAATAAATAAGACACTAGAAAGATATAAATCATTATAATAGAGTACAAATTATCCAGATAAATGTTTGTTTCCGACTGATCGGGAAAAATAAGCATCATATTTTGTATTACATTAATAATCACCAGGATTTATTTAATTAGCTTGATTGAAATTGTGATTTTAATCCAATTATTATTAGTTTATTTATTTATTTTTTTTAATTATTGATTTAAATTGCACTGGATATTCTAACTTATAATTTTTTTAATCATAATTATTATTAAAAAAAATCAGAACAATTAATTTGAATCTATTTTTCTCTAAATCCATGCTACTTTTATAATTTTATGTTTTAACTATTGAGCTACAGGTTATAAAAATATTGAAAATCTATTTACGGTTTGTTTTAATATAATTCTTGTGTACAATTTTAAATTAGAACATTGTGGGGAATGTCCCATTCATCCCCACCACCCTATGATCATATAAAACATGAAATAGGCCTAAGGAACAATTGTCAATATTCTTCTTGAATATCATAAACACAATAAAAGATTATGCCTTTTCAGCATATACGAGTTATATTAACTTTAAGAAAATAGTTAATTTTTAACTACTATCTAATTGAATCAGTAAAAACTTACTCTGGCTGCACAAAAAGACACTTTAATTTTTTTCTGCCCTTCAATAGACAGCCCAATTCTGCAACTACACTTGATGAATTACTTCAGTACTGTCATATATCAGAATAATTGTCAAGTTTCTAGTGCTTGCAAAACATAAAAATTTTGCTATTGTCCCATTCACGGTTGTAAATCGTTTGCGGCAAGCAGTACGTAGTGTAATTATTATGATATATATCGTTATATTTTTAAAATGTTGTGGATAAATGTTGCGGAATTGATGCTGCGGAATTGAAGACTGTCCATTTAAATGAATGAACATAAACAATTAATTCATGCTTTCACGATCAAAGTTCAAACTGAGTTTGCCTTTGATTGTATTCATGGTAGTGAAACCCTGATAACAGAAATATGATGATACAGGAAGTGTTAATATAATAATAAAAGAATTTTTCAAAAATATGCTATATTGTATGCAGTGTGTTTTCAATTTAACATGATAGTATTACATATACATAAATAAAATATTTGGGAAGATGCAAAATAGTGTACTCAGGGATAAGTTTAAAATTATTTATTGTGATCATAATACTATAAACTTTAAACCAAAAAAATCTACTTGCCACCAGTGAGTGAATTTTTTGATGTTGTAAGTGAAATTTTAGAGTCGTAAAAAAAGGATCAGAAGCTTTCATATTTGTTTACCATATTTCTTGTTTCTCCCAAATCCTAGTTGCAGCAAAGTAAATATGACTCTAAGTTTATTTTATATTCAAGGCATAAAATTGATTTTAAGATTTTCCCCCCATGAATTTTCAGCAAAATAACAGCTGCTGTAGACTATAACTTTCGACCATTTTCATTACTAATTTAACAGCTTAAATATATATATATATATATATGCTAGGCATTAAAAAATGTATATTTTTTCTTTTTTTTTTTTTTTTTTTCTCGTTGTAAAACGCAACTTTTGATTATTTTAATAGTTACTGTCACTTACTACAATAGTGAATCTGATCTAATTTTTTTAAGAGCAGATAATTTAAATTTTGTTTAATTGGTTCAGAAAATTCAGCTACTAATAATATCGATTAACTCTTATTCTGTTGTATATTTTCAGCTTTGTATTGCAAGCTGGTAAGAAAAGGTCTTGGCTGGTAAAAGTTTCAATTAATTTCCCGTTCCTGCTTGAAACTATGCATGAATATGCATTTAGATTTAAAGGAAAAAGAAAATCTTCTAAAACTGACTAACTAGTGGATCTGCAGATCACGAGCCTCAACGTCCTATTTGCATCACATATTATTAAAATGGTCCTTTTTATTTATTCCTTATTATATAATATACATATTGATTCGATTGTCATGCTTGCAAACGTTTTGTTACAAAAATAACTTTCTTAAGCTGTAGACCTATAAATAAAATTTTGTACCTTATCGCAATGTGGTATTTCTGAAAAAAGGACCTTTCCAGACAACAAGGCAATAGGGTAATTTTTAATGTTTTTTCATACGATATAAATCTTACAAATGCGACTGCTCACAAAGTAATTTTCAAAAGAAATGTTTCTGAACTTACTAAAATAAACATTGTCATTTCCAAGTGCAATAAAAATGTACTTCACTGGATAGTAATTTGCTTTTTCACAAATACCCCCCCCCCCCCCCCCCTCCGATCTCCAACGAAGTATGGACAGGATGAAAAAAAAGTTATTGGTAGAAGTTGCTCTTATAAATTGTTGGTGTCATATATTTATTTATCTTTTATTTATTTATTTTTATTTCATTTTGGAAGAATTTGGACCAAAAATTTGTTACATAATTCTTCGTTGAAATCAGTGTATCTAGTGTGGCAAATTAGGTGCCACAACACGCGAATTGCATTTAAAAAATCATATTTTGTGAAAAAATAAAGCTCAGAATCATGATTTTTTGTACAAACATTGAAGGAAGAAAATTATAAAAAAAAAAAAAAAAATGAAGAAATGTTGAATTTTTGTATTGTTAACGTCAAAGGGTTTTTGGAAACGTAAAAAGGAAAATAAAACGCAATGAAATCCTTAGTAAGTACCTCTCTTATGGCAATCGTATCTGGCAAGCATGCTAGGCTTAGCATGTGAGTGACATGCAGTGGTTTGATTCAGCATCTGCATCTCGTAGTAGGGCTTAGAGCTTCAATAGAGCTTTATTTTATTTTATTTTATTTTTTGAGGATCCTAATTAATAAAATAATAACCAATAATTTATATATATATATATATATATATATACATATATATATATATACTAGAATCTCTGCCCCCAGATCGCTCTGCTCACCAAACCTCCGAAATCTTAAAAAATCATAGCGTATTCAAAAAATGTTTTCAAAATAAGAATTAAAAAAAAAAATAATAATATTATAAAAATTTTAAGTGATCTACATTCGCAGTTAGATTACGAAAGTTTGTTAAACAATATAAAAATATGAAACGCAGTATTTATTAAGTATAAATAGAAAACAAAATGGGGATTTTTAAATAAAGAAATATTATTTATTCAAATTCATTATATTTTTAGAAAATGATCGTACAATGCTTTATTTTAGACTTTTTTTCTTTAAATATATTAAATGGAACAAAATTAAATCTCGTTTGAAAAAACCTTTAGCATAATAATAGAAAACACTTGAGTATTGAAAATATCTCTTGTGATTTACTTTCAAATTAAAAAATCGAATTCACATTACTCTCAGTGGAAATGCAGTAGAATGACAGCGAAAGGGAACAGCACTCTCCCAGGATTTAAAATGCTATAAATCTCTGGTAGAAAAAAAAAGAAGTATTGCTTTTCTATTGCTAACATTTAGAAACGTGCGAATTCAAATATATATATATATGTGTGTGTGTGTGTGTGTGTGTGTGTGTGTGTGTGCAAAATAAATAAATAAATAAATATTTTTTTTAAATACTTAATTTTTACGTATTATAAGAGTAGTTATTGTACATTCAGTTTTTATTAATAATATATATATATATATATATATACAAATGAGAAAGAAAAGCATTTTTTTAAACGGAAATAAAATTGAAATAAAACACATTTTTAATAACTGTTTAGTGTTACCTGATAAAGAAAAATAATCTGATGTGTCACTCACTCATTCTCTTACCCTGAAATTTAATACTATAAATACAGTTTATAGATTATGTGGTAACATAACGAGTACTGTTATATAAAGTTAAAACAATTCAAATTAGGCTTAGGAAAAGATTTATATGATAATTATTTCCGTCTAAGGGCCGTTTCATTACTGCACTTATATTTATATAGAATTTAAATTTGTTATTAAAATAAAAAGTTCGCTTAAATTTATCCAGACAACTTTCACACGCAACATTCCTTGACATTTATCAGTCTTTATCACACTTTTCTAGTAACAAATTTATATGAATGTGAAATACAACTCTTGGATCTCCTGAAATTATTTGTTTTTAAGTTATTCTAAGAGACACAGACAAAGATCAAACTTTAAAAAACTTGAATTCGGTAATCAGGAAGCCTCAAAACGTGTAAAAAAAAAAAAAAATAAAAATAAAAAAAAAACAAGTAATGAATATTTATCTTAAAAACATACATTATTTATCATATGTCTATGAGTAATTCATTTACATTCCTAAGCAGCTTTTCTGGACATGGTAGAATATTATAGTAAAACACTTCCACTAACAATAAAAAAGAATGTTATCACTTAAATATTTGCAGCCCTGTATATCTTTTGAAGAATATATACAAACCAAATTGTGCACCTAAATATAATACGGCTCAACCTGAAATTCACTTCGACCAATTTTCAGCTATTGTCGCACTATAATCTAGTTCTTTTGTGTAGCCCTGTTTATGAACAGTGAATGATTTCCATGCCATATTCTACATGAGACATGTTTATATGCATATAATATATATATATATTCATTCCATTTGGTTTAGTGCAGTTTATAGATGTTAAAATCTACTTACCTGCATTTTTCCCCATAGACATTTCCTCCATATTATTCCCCATAAAGTGTCCCTGTACACGAACCATTTGCTTCATCTCAACGAAAATCTTAGTGTAGCATGCACTGTGTGCAATAACACTGGTCGACATGTAAAATTTTGTTGTTATAATCTTGGCTGATCTTTATGTTTTTTGGTGTGCTGAAACCGAAAAAGAAGCCAGTTTTTCTCTATCACGTATAGATTTTTGCTAATACAGGGTGCCTGCCTATAGAACTTCTACCAATACTCTTCCACCAATATAATTATATAGTAAGTTTTATAGCATGTTTCTACGATTAATTAATCATAGTTGCCTATTGTGTTAATTGTGAAGTACTAGTGCGACTTAAAACCATATCAATCAATCAACCAACAGATTGTTATGATGTTATATGTAAGAAACCGTGTCGGTAAACACCCTGTATTGGCAAAAATCTATACGTGATAGAGAAAAATGGGCTGCATTTTCGGTTTCAGCATGTCAAAAAACATAAAGATCAGCAGAAATCATGAAATCAAATTCTGTCAACTTCCATTTTGTAGGTCTGTGTAATATATGATTAAGTTTGCATGCCCAGATTTTAACCTGGAATTTTCCCATTATTTATTAATTATATTAAAGCTTTCTTTTTCTTTCTTTTCTTTTTCTGCTTCTTCTTCTTTTTTTTTCTTTTTTTTTTTTTTCTTCCGCACAAAAATGTTTAAAGCACAAAACTTAAATTTCATATGGTCAGAAATCTTTTCTTTTCAACTTTGAAATCCTTTACAGTTATTTAATTTCTTTTATTTTATGGAAATTCAGATGATTACAATCCTTATAAGATGTTTGAGAGTTAAGGTTTTGTCCCTTTAAGGAGCCGACAGCTATACGAAACTTGGTCATCATACTTGAAAATATTGCAGAACTAAACTGATATACAATAACATTTAAATACTTTGCCATTAATTTTCCGTAGTCCAACATTGAAATTCAAAAGGTAAATCCCACTAGACGTAAGGCTTTTGTCGATTATTGTCATTCCTGAGTATTGTTCAGTTTCGAATTCTAGAGTCAGATCCAAAGAGGTGCGCCATCTCGAATGGATTGAACTAGTCCTTTCATTTGTCGGGGCCGCGGTAGCCCAGTCGGTAGAGCGCCGGCCTCGTAATTGGAAGATTGCGGGTTCGGTACTCGAGCTGGCCAAAGACCGTCGTGTACACTAATGGTGGCTGGTGCACGCAATATCTGTCGTGGCCGCAATGTCCTCCATGCCCCCATGAAAAGTTATACCTCTGGGGGTCACCGAAGCGGGAGAGCCATCCCTTCCGTGGAGGATCAAAATTGTGATGGCATGTCACCGGACTACCTCTAGAGGTGCGTCCCAGACCGTCGCTAATTGCCCATCTGCGCAGCACTAGTGCGACGTAAAACCCAACCTACCAAACAACCTTTAATTTGTGGAATTTATTTCCTGGAACCGTTCCAGATATTCAACAAACTTATCTTCATTGTATTGTAAATACCAGTAAACTGTAAAATTTCTACTAGTATAGAATTTATAACATCAATGCGCAATCTCTCCTAAATTTCAAAAGCACAAATTCTATCATTTTAGTAGGAGAGATTAGACAGCGTTTATATTTAATAATTGTTCGCTTTCAGATGAAATCATTATACTCATATCGTTTGTCTAGTTAAAAACTTGTGAGAAATCGCTTAGTTAAAATATATTTTGTACTGCTACCACTTTATAGAAATTCCTTTTAAATTCCTCGGAATTCCTTAAGAAAATGCGAATCACAATAATATTTCACAATTTTCAGTTTAATGCTGAAAGACGTTTCTTTCTTTCTTTCTTTCTTTTTTTTTCTTTTTTTTTTTTGTAATCGACATTAAATTTTGGTACAGTTAACAAATATAGCAACAAAAATTATGTGTGTGTTTAACAAAAAATTGTACGAATATTTTTTGAAACTAATTATAAAGTAATTATTTCCGCCCGAAGATTTTTTTTTTCCAATTTAAAAGATATCCACGCCTCTGTAACACTTCTTTTAAGTGATATTGTCGGAATCTTTGATCTTGTTCAAACTAACTGAAGATTTTTTGTGAGTTTAAAGCCTCTAAGGTATTAAAAGAAAAGACTATTGTTAATAGTGGTTGTTCAAGTAGAAAGAAATTTTTCTTCAGGTGCAGCGATTGATAATGTTCTAGAATATATTTGATTTAACTCGGTGGTTTCTCTAATTTGAATAACAATTAAAATTCATGAACCCCTAATTTAATTAAATTTAGTTAAACATTTTTTTTTACATAGTTTTATATTCCTAAAAAAAGTTGAATCTGAAATAATGCAATAATGGTTTCAAAGAAGTGTTATGTTAAAAAAATGTAACTCTTGAAAAAGCTTTATAATATCTTATGAGATACAAACTTATCCAATCGAATTTTTCGTAAATAAGCTTTCTTTTTCGAATATTTTGTAAAAGTTATCAGAAGTTATCGATATTAAATTAAATAGATTTCTTAGTGTTAGAAAAATAGATAACTAATATCATAACTGCGATTTTTTTAAAATTTATTTTGGAATTCTTTTTAGTATGCTTGCCCATTTTTCACATAATATTCTTTGTAGAGCAATTTTTTTCAATATATAATTGCGAATAAAAATGGATAAAACTACTCTACGAAGAATATGGTGTGAAAAAAAGGTGGGTACTGACAAAATTCGGGTATATATTAAAAAAACGTTGGCAGCTATGAAATACGTAAGAACAAAACACTTTAAAAGAAGTTGATACCTAAATTACGTCATGTATGCTGTAAAAAATATGGTCCGTATTTTGAGGTATGCTCTCAAGAATCACATAAAAATCAACAGTTAAACTGTAACAGTTATGATTACAGTGACAAAATTTCAGAAATCGCAAATGGCAATACCTATATTTTTATTGTAACGGGGTCTCCATAGCAAAAAAAAAAAAAAAAAAAAAACATAAATAGCGTTGGAACGGTGCCTATAACACAAAAAACACCAGTGCTAGGCAGACTAAGAAGAAAAGAGAAAAGAGAACTGTGATGTGCCTACAAGAGCATAACTTTCACATTTAAATGACGTCACGTTTCACGCTGAATCTTCGACTTTGACTAAAGTCTACTGATACTGCCTCGAAGCGAGAAGAAAAGACCATTGCAGCCTTAATTTCATGTAAGGCTTATAAATAAGGGCTATAATTTTAATCGTAAATCTATAATGTTAATCGTAAAACACCATCATGACTGACGTCATCGCACTAGTTGAAAAATAAGACATTGTGAAATAGATTATGTGTGTCTTTCTTTCTTGATCTGTGAACTATATGTCGCTTACAGGGAAACAACGTGGGGAAATTGTAAATAGATTGAGATCACTACTACACTTTTTCCTCCGTTTCTGCTATTTTAAGAAAAGCGTACACTTTTTTTGTTGTTGTTGTTATTTAAAACTTTTAAATTTTGTTTATTTGTTTAGTTATTTATTTATAATAATACGTGACAAAAAAAAAATGATTTTTTCAGTGCAAATTAATTAGGAAAAAACGTAATTAAACAGAACTCACACACAACTAATTACCATATAAAACTCTTACGAAGCCTAATTTGAATTGTTTAACATAGGTTTACATAACAGTACTCGTTATCTTACCTCTTAATCTCCAACCTGTATTTATAGTATTAAATTTCAGGGTAAGAGGAAGTCGTGTGAGTGACACACCAGACTATTTTAAATGTCTGTTCTAAAGCGAAATGCGTTTGCACTTTTTTTGAGAGTCTCTGTACACAAATCATTTATACAGGAACTATAAATTCCAATTTAAATAGGAAGATTTCCATAGTAAATTTGATTAGCATACATCTTTCTTTCTTTCTTTCTTTCTTTTTTTTTTTTTTTTTTTTTTTTTAAATCTGAAAATATTATCGGACGCTAAAGACAGGCAGACTGAAAAATAAATAGATGCACAGTCGGACCAACAGTTATATATTATTTTTATGTCTGTCCAATGTTCAATCTGTTGGGAATTCAAACCATATTCACAATTAAAAATTGTAAAAAAAAACTTTTTAAAACGCTTAATATAAACGAAAATGTAAAATTAAAGCTGATATCCTATAATATCCCTTAAATGTAACTCAATATTTTTGTGTGGCCCTCTACGTCTAAATGCTAATCAGACTATACTCCATAGAAAGCATTATTTTGTGCATATGAATAACATATTTTAAGTTCATTAATATTTATGCAAAGTAAAGTTATTAAAATTTGGTTTATAGAAATACCTCTCATAAAACACAATGCTTTGGAGTACTTTCGGGTACCCCAAAGAAACTTCAGGTACTTTCAGATACTTGTACATAAACTAGTTGTAAGATTTATACCATTTTCTAAAGAAAACATCCGATAGTGAACTTGACTAACATATTTCAATTTCATTAAAATTTGTGTAACTTAAAGGTATGAAAACATGATTTATCAAAATACCTCGTATAGAATACAATGCTTTGAAATACTTTCAGGTGTCTCTGTACACAGAACAATAGAGGTACCACTCTATTTTCAATAGGGAACATCCGATAGTTAATTTGAGTAACATACGTCAGTTTCAAGAAATTCGATGGATATTTACGGGAGTTTTAACGCGGACAGACAGACAGACAGACCGACGGACAGACAGACAAGTAAATCGAAACCATTAACACTTTTCAACTTTGTTGGAAAATGTAAAAAATAAAAAATAAAAAATGAAAAAACGAATAATTGTATATCTTGAAAAATGAAATTATAAGTAAAACCCTATGATGTAATAAAATGTTTTTAAATACTTAAACGTGCTCCTTCGTATGATAAGTATAATAATATTAAGTAATTTGAATGATTAAAAAATTGTATAAAAAAGAAAAATTATTTAAAAGATAAAGAAAAAGAATATATGTATGTTAACATTGCTCGAAATTTTAAAAAATTCTTTCGTAATTTTCACCGTAATACACTCCTTAAATCCGACCATATAATACAAGTTTTGAAATATTTTTACTTTTTAAATAATTCAGTAAATTAAAACATATGACCATCAAATGTTTAATTTCTATGAATGTAGGGAAAAGAATTGTCCGTTAAATTGTAACATTTCAAAATTGATCATTTCTAAGGAAGAATTATGTGATGAATTCCAGGAACAGAACAATAACGGATATCAAAAAAACATTTTTATGTAAAGTTATCTGTTTTATTTTCGTCTTCATTATGAATAGTTTCTCAGAAATGAAACTAGAATTTATTTTATGCATATGTCAACATTTTATACCGAAATTTGCTTATTTTAGCTAAAGGAAATAAGATAAATAGGTTTGTGCTATGTCGAAATTTTACAAATAGATTAAAGTTTAAACTTAACATTAAAAATAATAATAATAATAATAAAACAAACAGCATTAACTACATCTACACGCAGACGCACACACATATATTTATATGTATATAAACAAATACATAATGATAAAATATCTGAAATTATATTTAATTAATGTGTTCTCTAAGAGTAAGTTTATAAGATATTTAGGTTCGGGACACGTGATTTTCTTATATCATAACCAGCAGGCCTTGCCCGCTTCACTGGTTACTATATTTAAATAATCAAATGGTAACTTGAAGTCCAAAGTCGGTATTCTAAATATGTATTATACAGAGATGTTACTGTAAACTTTCGTTGAGTTGGAGCAAATGGCTCGTATACAAGGATAACCAAAAGAATTCAAATATTATTGAGGGAGGAGAATTCCAAGGGTTAAATTTCTAATGCGTACAGTGTAACATATATAGACTGCCCTAAACAAATGGATTTTTTTTTTTTTTTTTAATGCATAAAAGCATGTTTTGCGTAGATTGTGGCATGGAAATTATTCATCGTTCTTTTACAAAGCTACCTAAAATATTTGGATACATTGGGGTTATACTTGGAAAAGTGAAATTCATTTCACTTATCATTTTTTTTTTTTTTTTTACTATGAGACTATATTTAATTATATCCACTGCGATGGGCATATAGTTCATAGATAATATACACGATTACTCAAATTAAAGCATTTTTTTTTCTATTGAATGTAATTTATGAAAGTGCTTTACTACAGTCTACTATGTCGACGAACACTGCTCAAAGAACGATAGTAAATTTTTCATATCCACACTATTAACAAAGGATTTTTATGTTGTTCCATTTTTAACTTTGTTTTCTTTGTATAATATCTTATTTTGAGCTGCTTGAATACGATAATCCGTTTTATAGTGATTGATGTGCAAGTATATCTATTTTCAGAATGACTGCGGGAAATTCAAATTTCACATTTTAAAGTTCGTATTAGGTTTAATAAAGAAGCACCACAAAACTGGCGTTGTAAAAATTATTACTTACAAACTTTGAATAAACACCATAAAATGCAATAAACTCGCAACAATTGTTTCGGGTCGAAAAAACACACGACCCTTCATCAGGCGAATAAAGTAAGCACGAGTGCTGCGGATTCGCCTGATGAAGGGTCGTGTGTTTTTTCGACCCGAAACAATTGTTGCGAGTTTATTGCATTTTATGGTGTTTATTCAAAGTTTGTAAGTAATAATTCGTATTAGGTTGCCTCATCAAAAATTTGATTTTAACGATTGGCAAATTCGAAGGCAAATTAATAACAATCTTTAATAATAATAATAATAATAATAAGTAGGATTATTATTTAATGACGGAGGGGGGGGGGGCAGACCCACTCACACATAATTGTACGTCAAATATAATTAATTGTCCTTAAACCTATTTTAAATTGAACTTTATTATCTTACCCTATTGATTTACGACTTAATTTGCAAATTTTCTTCATAGTATTAAAATGCAGATTAAGAGAAAGTCCCATGAATAATACACCAGATTATTTTTATTTTAATAATAATATATGAAAAAAAAAAAATAATACTTTGAAATTTGCACGCATTTTATAATATTATAGATATATTTAAAAAAAAATGCAAAAATATTATTGCACATAATTTGTTGTTCAGATAATACTATATGTTTTGTAATTACAGAATACTGTTTTTATTTATCGTTGTTTCGCTCTAATTAAATTTCGATTTATAATTATATTGAATGTTTTTTTTTTTTTTTTCAACTCATAAACAATGTTTCATTTTTACCGTCAAGTGCAGATGTTTCATGTATCAATAATAAAACGTAAATGAATTTAAAATGAGTTAGAAATGTCAAATTCAGGAAGGTCTTATTTTTTATTTTATGGAATGATTTTAATTGTTATAGATTAAATATTTTAAATAAAGTAAGAGTAAATGAGAGGCTTTTGATTAGAAAAAAAAACTTACAGGAGAGAGAGGTCTTTAATGAATTTCTATTTGTCTGTTTATTAACTTTTAACATTTACTTTGATAATGAATGAAAATTCATTAATAATTTTACATTCAAGGAAAAAAAATTATAATACAGCATTTTATAAAATAAATTAATGTAATTAGTTTTTCAGTTTTTTGAATTTAAGCTTAAAAGTTTCTATGTTTATTAATTACAATAAATTAATTAGTTGTATTCGAATAATTATAAAACGTTTCAATAAAAAATAAATAATTAAATATAGAAATTTATATTAATTATTTAATTTACATTCAATAGTTTCTTGCAATCATAGAGTAATTTGGTAGAGAGAGCATCAATATAAGTATTTTTATGTTACAAAAATGTTTTTACTTGAATTTAATGGTAAATTAAATTTAAACAGTTTGCAATAAAATAACGATATATTAGTTTATGCATACACAACATAATTTAATACCTCTATGCAGGCGATATTTCTAATATTTTATGGTGTTTATTAAATTTTGATTTATTTTTCTGACAGCCACTGTTTTTCTTGAGCTCACAGCCAGATTTAATATCAAGATTTAATCCGAAGAATATATGTTATATATATGAATAGAAAAACAAATATAAATTAAAATTTGTGTCTAATATGTAAGAGTGAAAACGAAGTATATATATATCTTAGGGTGTATCGAAAAAAACTTTTTTTTTTATATCAAATTTCCAATAGTGCGGAAAAGTTGCCTTCTGATAATGTTAGTATGTGTGCAAAATTTTGTTGATCTGAATTAATATCTTCTGTTGCCTCTGGGGTCGTTTATATAAAAATTCGTTAATTTTATTGTTTTTTGAATATTTTTTTAAAATAAGAAATTGGAATACTTAGTTCCAATAGGGCCGAAAAATTGCCATATGGTATCCTTAGAGCATGTGCAGTTTTTTATTGATGTGGGTCAAAAGCTTCAGTTGCCTCTACGTGTCACTTATCTGGACAAAGTTGTTCATATTAATGATGTTCCTTCAATACTTCTAACGACTGTAATTTTTTAGTTTTGATTATTTCTATTCACTTTTTTTTTGAGTGAACAAATTGCGCATTTGTGCAAGTGTGCAATGCGCACATTGTTAAAAAAACACGTAAATTTACGGGCCTTCGTCCGTTTAATTTTTACGGACACGCCCGTTTTTTACCTACAAGACGGGTATACTCGTATTTTTTGTTATGACTTGATATTTTCCGCTATACCACAAGGTTCTTAGCAGTCTTTGTTTTGCCCGTAATTTATAATTTTGAATACCACTCTATATATAAATCAATTTTTGTATTATTCCTTTGAAAATATGTGCTACAAACGATTAATGAAGTTTATCATTAAAAAAAAAAAAAAAAAAAAAAAAAAAAAAAAAAGAGGTAAAAGAATGTTAAGAACCTTGTGGTATAGCGGAAAGTATCAAGACAACTACATTTCAAAATAGAATTCAGTAAGCTATACAAGTGAATATTCTCTGTAATGCGATCTTAAAAAATACCGCATTACTAAACTTATAAAATACCGCATGTATAAAATACCGCATTAATAAATTTCAAAATAGACTTCAGTATGCTGTACAAGTGAATATTCACTGAGAAATATTCCTATATAATATAATATATATACATACATACATATATATATATAATAAAGATGATCTATTAAGCATAGTAGAAGCCAAGCAACAGATACAAGATCACTGAAACACCAATGACCAATAAGATTAAAAAAAAAAAAATCAGTGGATGAAATACACTAATATAAAGAAACCAGATCCACTAATCAACAGCCTGCAAAACATATGAATCAATAAAGTAACAACACAACAAATCCCAACTCAAAACCATAAACTTATTAATGAAAAAATAACCTGAGAAACACAAGATAGGAAGGAGGCAGGCGGCAAGACTTGTGACTTACTTGTGGGGTTAAACTAGTTTCACGCCGGCAACACTCACCCAGCCTGCCACGACCAGAACAGGAACCATATGGATTTAAAAAAGCAAAATTTCAAAGAATGAACAACAATGAAACCACGAAGCAACAATGAAATTCACCGATTGATTAGAATTTTAAATATAGTTGACAACTCAAAAAGGAAGAAACTGAAATTTTAGTGGAAAAAGAAAATTTGCATAGTAATACAAAGTAAATGCAACAAGCCTTCTGCTTTTTTTTTATTTAATTTCACAAACCCACCCAACCATCCAGCCTTACAACCCCACCCCACCTCCGTAATCAAACATCTGCCCACCCAACCGCCACCTTTTTTATTGTCTTTTATTATTTTATAATTTTTTGTTGATATACACAAAAGTGTACACAACTCTTTTTTTTTTTTTTTTTTTTTTTTTTACTGACAGAGACATGGTTAAGGATATAAAATAGAAAATACAAAGTTTTTAGGAAAACCCATTTCAGCAGTGGCTGTGATCAGGTTATTAATATTCTTGTTTTTAAACTTCGCAGATATATATATATATATATATATATATATATATATATATATATGTGTGTGTGTGTGTGTGTATACACTTCTTTATTTTATTTATTTATTTATTTATTTTTAACTAAAGTAGTGTGCGTCGTATACCGTATTTAATTTATGTATTATTATAAAATTGATTACGGTTTGAAGTAAAAATCTAAATTCTTCTCATTATTATTTTAATTATTACTATGCTCTCTAATTATATTTCCTAAAGTATTTAGACTTCATAAACACTACGTATATAAACCAATTTGTTTATATAAAGGACCATACTCTTGTGAAAAATTGTATGTATGTGTTGTACGATAATAGTGGCATTTAGCAAATAAGACAGACATTAATGTATTTAAAATATACGTTTATTTCATTAGAAATTCTCAGAAATTCAAATATTATTGTAAATTTTCAACTACATATACATAAATATTTTTATGTAAAAATGTATATTTAAAAAAAAAAATATATATATATATATAAAGAAATATTTCTATTTTACTTTTTTACTAGGTTTTAATATCACTGGCAGGTTCCAGATAAACCAGATAAACGTCTACCCACGTCTGCTAATTATTAAATGCTAGCATTTGCCTTTTAGCGTTTTGTCTTTTATTTTATTTTATTTATTTATTTTTTAACGTGAACTTTTAGATGCCAGTGTAAGAATTCTTAATTCTGTATAACTTTTTTTTCCCACAAATATAGATTTTAGATGGATTCCTATTTTGTTTCGGCAAGAGCGAGTAACTCAGTAAAGGGCAAAGAGTTATTTTCTTTATTTTTTATAAAACTACATTCTATAATTTTGGAGTTTATAATTTTAATGAAATTTCAAAATTAAAATCTATAAAACCGATTTTTTCCGTCAATTTACGTAACTGTATAATTTATACAAAAATAGATAATTGACCAACTAAATTCATTTGTATAATTAAAATAAACTGAAAAGAAATCTGTGACAATTCGAATTTCCCTTTTTCTTTCTTGATTTGAAATTTTAAAGTTTAAAATCTTACAAAAAAAAAAAAAAAAACTTTCATCGCTGTTATTGTTTATTTATCATAATGGTAATAAAAAAAATCGTATATGTATATATATATATAAATATATCTATATATATATATAAATATATTTATTTATTAAACCAATGAATTATTTTTTTATTATCTAGTTCATTTTTATGAGGAATTATAAATTAATACATTCGTATTTTTCTTTCAATATATTTTACTATAATAAAAAAAAAAAAATGTTGAATTTACCAAAAATTGCCAATATATATACTTTTAATAAATACCCTAATTCTCTTATGCAATCAAATAAATTCCATTGTGTATTTTAAAAATATGCATATATGTTCTTAAAGGATAACATCTAACATATTTTCTATTACGGAAATAACAAAAATAACTTTATTTATGAGAGTACTAAATTAGGATTAATACTCGATATTTTAGTTTTTTTTCTGTTTATAATAAATAATCCTTAACACATAAAAATGAACACGAATATCGAAATATTCATATGTCATTGTCAGAAATAGAAACAGCCATATCAGGTGATTTATGATAAATGATATTACTTCTTTTTTTTTTTTTCTTTGAGAAACAAACAACAACAAAAAAAAAAAAAAAAAAAAAAAAAAAAAATCGTATTTGTTTTATGTTTTAAGTATATTCAAATTTTGATTTATTTTTCTAGAAATCATTTATTTTTCTTCTTAAAGTTGAACTCATTTCTTATCTTGTGCAGATGTTTGAGGCATAAGTAACTCAAATAATTTCCAAAATTCTATTTATTGTTCAGCTGTCAAAGGCAAAATTTTGCGGATTTTTTAACTTTCTTTTGAATCAATGTATCATTGGGTTAAGCATTTGATGATACAATTTATTTCCTTTTTTTTTTTTTTTATTACAAATTAGAGGATTTTATTTTATTGTACGAAAATGAATTATTTTGAAGCCTATAGTTATTTATATCGATATTTGTAAAGGTGATTTAAATTTCCATGGTTCTTTTGCCAATAAAAAAACTCATCTTAAAATTTAGTGACCGTAAAAGTGATTTTTCAATCACGAACACAAATGCATTACAGACCAACATATGTATCAATTTTTCTAGAAAATAATTAATCAGGTTTATGAAAAATTACTTAAAACACATTTAAAGTTTAAATGTTTAAATGCCATGAATAAATTTTGCTTACAGTTGTCCACCTTAAAATATTTCATATTAAATACCTTTAATTTTCTTTCAAAACATAGATGCAATATTTTTATGAATTTTAAAATTGTTAAACTGATGAAAATTTAAAATGCGAAAAATTTCATTAATCAATATAATTTTAATGTGTTATATATGTGCATAAAAATTGCCTCCAATAACATTCTTCTTCCCCTACTGCTGCTTTTGATATGATAGTGATATTATAACAGCAGAATTTTTATTGAAATATATATATATATATATATATATATATATTTCTTACAAACACATTTTATGTAAAATGGATGTGTAAGATACTTTGCATGGCAAGGCCAAATCACTGTTAAAACAGAGCGTGAATAACTTAGTTATTTTCGCTATTTGTACCCTTTTTTGTGTCCTTCAAAAATAAATAAATAAATAAAAATAATGAATAAATAAATAAATAAATACATGTTTAAACTGACTTATTAAACAAGCAATACAAAATGAAGCCATTTAAATTAAATTTCCATGTAGATTCATATGGTTTATATAAAACTTATAAAAAAAAACTGTAAAACTTATTATTTATTAATCGTTCATTGTATTACGTGAGGAAGTGAACCTTCAATCCTTTATACTTCAGTGTTCTGTTATGTCTGAATTTTGTTCATAATCTTCATTAACGAATAAAAACACAGAGAGAAATCATAAAAATTCTAGAGACAAGAAATTAAAGAGCATTTATTTTGCGAAAAATTATGGAATATTTTAATATGTCCGCCGTTATAGCTCTAATCTCTAATACTAGTTTGATGCAGGGCGACTAAGGCGCCTGTTGAAAAATAATCGTTTTATTTTATTTATTTCTCACTCTCACTTTAAATAATTCATTTGTTAGCAAGCCCGTGCGAAATTTTCTCACTTTGTTTATCTCTTCGTTACCTTGAAAATTATTAGTTTATAGACGTCATTTTTTTCATATGCACGAGCAATTTTTTTTTTTTTTTTACGGGAAAGCTGAAAGAAATTTATGCTGAAAAAAAAAATGGCAACAATTAAAATTCTATAATGTATTTTAAAGCTTAATTTATTTTAAAAAATCTAATTATATATTCGTTACAAATAAGGTACCAAATGAAAGGCGTAATTTTTCTGAATCCGTTAGTTTAAACAGCTTATCGATCGGACAATGAGATTTTTTAAAATTGACTAAAGTATGAAAATTAGGAGACAGATTCCAAGGAAAGCGCTTAAACCTACTCTTAAGACTAAAATGTGACAGAATCAGCCACGGATGAGGGTAACTATATATGCTGATATAAATTAATCTACGTGATTCCTAGCATTCACTGTAGAAGATACTGAATTTAAACGTACACATTGCGCTTTATTTAATTCAACACTGTAAAAAAAAATCAAAACAATCTTAAGGGACTGCCGATAGAAGTGAAAACTAAGTAACTTGTGAATTGTATCGTCGAGCTATTAGATTGTTATTTTTGAATTATTTTTGGTTTGTAAAGAAGTGTTTATGATCTGTATTATAAAGATTCGGCACAATATTGGTAGCTACCCAAATTAATTGAATTAAGCCTTATATTAGGTAAAAATTTTGATTACTTATAAAATTATTTTAATTAGTAGCTGAGATACAAAAAAAAAAAAAAAAAAAAAAAACGATTCAGGACACCTCAAAACGTGTAAATCAGGTGAAATCTCGAATTCCACTTTCGATAATATAAAAGAACTTTAAAATATCTTTCGAATGATGCATTAAAAATAATTTAATAATAATTAGAATTTCAAATATTGAAGTTTTAAAATATTACAGAGCCATCTGGCGGTAGAAATTTCTGTAATCTACTGTTCGATTCCAAATCAACAAAGCTTTCTAATGATGTATTACTAATGAAATTATTTTAATTAGTAGCTGAGATACAAAAGAAAACCCATTCAGGAAACCCCAAAACGTGTAAATCAGCTGAAATCTCGAATTACACTTTCGATAATGTAAAAAATACTTTAAAATATCTTTCTAATGATGTATTAAAAATAATTTAATCATAATTAGTATTTGAAATACGCGTATTAGAATAAAATTTAATTTCCAATTAACATGTAATTTTTTTCCAAAGTCAATGAAATTTGAACTGAACCTATCCCCTGTGCTGTTAATGGCTCACAGAAAGTTTGAAAGAATTTTGAAGAAAATTGAAGAATTTTGAAATTTGCAATTTTTATCCCTAGTAGAAAAACCACGTGATGTCAAATGGTAAAAAATATGTTTCAACCCGACCAGACGGGGTGAATGGGTTGCCATGGTAACGAACGCCTGCAGAATTTCAAAGCGTTCGCTGACGATGACACGAGTTCCATGATTTTTGTTCACCCAAAAGTGATCAAAGCGCCTAAAGAAGTTTTCACTTCAAAAATAACGGTAATTTTTACAGCAGAATGTGCTGGCACCTATATTGCCAGAACATTCTGCTATTAAATAAGGCAATTTACAGCGAAAATATCTTTAAAGCGTGACTGATTTACAGTTGTTTCCGCTTTAAATTACATCTTTCTAACAGTAGAATGTGTTAGCATCCATATTGCCCAGCACGTTCTGCTGTAAAAGCTACAGTTATTTTGTACAGTGCACAAGAAAAAATAAAGAGGAGTTGACCCTGTAAATCGTGATGGACAAAGCAATATTACAAGAATAATATATAATCTGAGCATATGAACATGTAATGCCATCTACCGCGAAATATTATAGTTATTTATTTATTTATTTATTTATTTTTAAATGTAAACTTTTGACCTTAAGAACAATTGTAATACAAACTGCACTCTTTCATGCCATTTACTTCATTTTATATTGATATTAAAAAACGTATCAGGGACTTTTAGCTTTTTCTGTGTTACATATGAAATCATTTAATAAAATAAGGGATTCAATTGTACTTATTTATATATTTTTTTAAAAACTACAAAAAAGGAATTTAAATCACAATAAAATTTTATTTCTTTTAGACATGTTTAACGGGATACCGTACAATTGTTATTTTATTGATAACAAAAAAAAAAAATTAACTTTACTAAAATGTTTATTTATAATACAAAATAATAAATAAAATAAAGCAAATTTGTCTATGTAACTAAAAAATAAATAGATATAGTAATATGATCTTCTCTTTTTTATTGATAGATTATGCCATTATAACTAACGAATAAAGCATTTAACATACAAATAAAATATGTCAAATAAAATAAGTACAATTGCAATGCAATCTTTAACTACCTTAAATATATATATTTCATTAATGAGTTTTATTGGTATTTAATACAATTAGCTTAAATATAATAAAAAAATAATTTTCCATTAAATAATGTATATTTCATTATACACTGGTGGACAAATGCTAAGAACGGATGACAATAACTAAGCTATTGTCATCCGTCCTTAGCAATTGTCCACCAGTGTATAAACAAAATCTTTATTATGTTGCAAATTTATCATAACTTCTTAATTATGATTTGAATACGTTAATATTACTTAATCAAAAATATAGCATAATAATATATTATTGTACTCCATTATATTAGTCGAAAAAATAACAGCTGTGCAAAAACTGAAATGTTTTGTTTTACATTAAAGGAAATCTGGTATAATGTGGTATTTCAAACAGTTTAACTTATTTAATTATTTAATGAAGTACTTAAGTTATTTTGAAATCAAAATCTCATTTATAAAGTATACATTTATAACTGTAAGTATAATATATTTTATAAATAAAATCGCATCAATTACATCAAATATAATGCAGTATAATTATCAGAGAATTCATTAAAAGAAAAGTCTTGTACAGACAATAATGACAGAAGAGGCTTCTGCTAGTATTTGATTTACAAAAGCAGTGATTGAAGACTTAAATATAAAAATGCTACAAGTATTTCGATATTTAAATTTTAAGAACACCAATTATTTATCGCAAAGCATGTCTATAAAATAAAAATTTTTGGAATATTTATATTTTCCCTAAATACACACAAACACTTATATTTATTACGTATTGATTAAAAAAGTGTTATCAAAAATTCTGAAAATTCTGATTTGTTGTCATTTTAAAAAATTACTGCCTTATACTTTCAAATTACTATGTAAAGAGTGATTGAAAAAAAACATTAATTTTTATCAAATAGTTGTGAACTTGATAAACTGAATCACTTTAAATTTTATCGAAAACAAATTCTTTTCGTCATAAAATCGTTAAATTAATACTCTAAAATACTGCATTTCATTAGCTGTGCAGATATATTTCAAAAATCAATATATATGTAGAGTATCTTAAATAAATGGTTTATCGGAATTTAAGCTTTTGTGTTTAATCACATGTAACAGATAATTTTGAGTGATAAAAGTGAAAAATACTGCAACTTTAGTTTATTTACCTCTAAATCGAATATTATATTCGTTATTATGGAAATTAGTTAATTATGTATCATAATTTATTTTTCATATTGCACCCCAGCAAGAAAAGTGAGGCAACTCAAAAATGCAGCTTTTTAGAAAAATCAATATCCTTTTTTTTAAAAGAAAACTTTTGTCACTTTCCTTGAGTGTAATATTAGTATTTAACGAAATTCAGATTTTTAAAATAAAATATTTTAATAAAACTTGCTTATATATCTAAGAAGGATTTTAGTTGAGAACTTTCATTTAGGATTCTTTTTATATTTCTTCAACTTACAGAACGTTTAGTGACCACAAAACTTTCGTTTTTAAATAGTAAGTAAACAACTTTGACGATACACTATAAAATGCAAGAACTTGTAGCAATTCTTTCAGCTAAAAAAAAAAAAAAAAAAAAAAAAAAAGAAAAGAAAAAAATACACGACTCTTCGTTAGAGAAGTTTATTTCGTTAGGTTTGTTTTCTTAATTCAATTTACAAAATGTTTGATAAAAAGAGAGAGAGAGAGAGAGAGAACATAAAAAATTAAATGTTACTTTAAGGGAAGAATATACGTTCCTCTAAAAGGATATATCCAAAGAATATATCCTCTAAAAGGATATATCCAACCAATATTTCCCCCCCCTCCTAGTAAGGGGGGGGGGAAATATTGGTTGTTTTTTATTGTATGTTAGTTTACTTTATGATATTCATCGTTTATTTTTAAACATTTCAACCAAACAACCAATTTTAGAAAATTAGTAATTTTTTAAATTAGTTTGACTAGTTTGATTAGTTCATTCGACTTACAGACTAGAATTATAAATAAAACTGTGATTTTGATTGTTGACGCTTACCTGTCATCACATCATCACTATTAGTTTCCAAATTTATTAATGAACACGATCAGAATTTTTGATCGTGGTGGTTTTTGGAAAATATTAAATGATTATATATATAATCAATCTAATTCTTGACTTGTTTATTGCGATTTACTTGTGTATTACGAATACTTGTTTATTGCGATTTATGTACATCAAAAGTATAAGCTACTTCCTTCCTGCAAGAATGTTGACAACTTTCCTAACATTATGAACAAAAAAATCTGGAGTGACTCCACTCGAATTTCCGAACATTGAATAATTAACAGTTTTGTAGATAAAGTTAAGAAAGTAAAGAAAGAGGAGTTGTTAAACAAACAAAAGAGAGAATGCCATAATGGAGTGTTTGAGTATTTTTCTCCATATATTACACAATGTTTTATTTAAAGCTACTGAACTTTGAGCCCATAAATCATAATGATAAAGAATTTTTCGTTGTGTCCCTACAAAAACCTATAAATGCTAGATTCACCAAAATGGTTGTAGTTAGTGCAAGAGTGATTTATAATATTCATATAAATTTGCAGCTCAATTGAATAAGGCGTTTGATGCTATCGCACTTTGAAAAAATTGGTAACATAGGCCATAATGATGAAGAATTTTTCTTGTGTCCCTGTAAAAAAAACTGTAAGCTCTAGATTCACCAAAATCTATACGGTTGGTGCAACTGTGACCTATAACACGTGTACAAATTTTTTGCTCAGATTAATAAGGCGTTTAGACGCTATCACACTTTTAAAATTTGTCCCCATAGGCCATAATGATAAAGTATTTTTCTTTGTGCCCCTGTAAAAAACTGTAATTGCTAAATTCACCAAAATCTATACAGTTCGTGTAACTGTGACCTTTAAAATGTGTACAAATGTTTTGCTCAGATTAATAAAGCGTTTAGACGCTATCGCACTTTTTAAAAAATTTGGCCCCATAGGCCATAATGATAAAGAATTTTGTGTGGTGTCCCTGTAAAAAAACTATAAGTGCTAGATTCACCAAAATCTATAGGGTTCGTACTATGGTGACTTACAATATACGTACCAACTTTCAGCTTATTCGAACAAAGTGTTTAGACGCTAGCGTGTTCACTAACAGACATACACACATACATACACGCATACATACACACACACACATACATACATCATCGTAAAAATAATGGAAACGGACTCATGGGACCTCGAAACGTATAAAAACATCACAATCTCAAATTCGGATTTTATACATGATTACAATACTTTCCTCACTATAGTGTTCGGAAAGTGAAAAGGATTCCCACGGCCCCGTAATTTTTTCAAGGATGCTCCACTATTACTATTTTTAAATACATTTTCTTCTTAAATATACAGGCTTATCTTATACTAAAATTTGATATGTAAATTTACTGATATACAATCTCAAGGCCGTGAAAACCCTAAATATGAACACGGGCATTATCATTATCTTTTGTTGAAATCACTGTGACGTTAGATCATAAAACAAACAAACACGCAAACAAACAAAATATTGCACTTTTCATCATTATGGATATTTTTTTTTTTTTTTTGTAATTTTCTAAAACTAAAAGTCACAAAATGACAAAAAAAGGTAATGCACAGCGAAATGTTGAAACAATGTTACATACAAATTTGCAACTTTCTACGTCCAACCATTTTTGAGTTAAACGAAATACAGAGAGAAATACTTAAACAAAGACGTTATGATTGGTTGGTTGGTTGTAGGTTTTTGAGGCCAATAGGTTACGCTAGGATCCTATAGTCCAAGCGGCGGTTGCAAAAAATTGACTTGATAAGGTGTGAAGCTGAATTTTTTTCTATAGATAGAATTCATTATTACAATGAAAATCTGATAGGGTTGCCTGGTCAAATCCGTCAAGTTTAAGAGAAAAAACCTCACGTCCGGTCACAATTTAAACGATTTTCGAACCCCACAAGTGTGAAGATGAAACCGGTGCTAAAATGTAGAGATTAATATGCTCTTTAAAATGGCATAGGGTTGCCTGGTCAAAGCCGTCAAGAAACAGAGGTTGCCACGAAAATAGGGGACGTATTTTACGATATATTTACCCAATTAAAAAGTGATTTACCCAAGTGTAAAGATGAAGCCGGTGCTGAAATTTAGAGAATAATGTGGTCTTTAAAATGGCATAGGGTTGCCTGGTCAAAAATCGTCAAGAAAAGAGGTTCCCACGAAAAGTGTGTGTGTACGGGGGGGGCGAATTTTAGCGGTTTTCTTACCCTAACATATTTAAAAATGAAACCGTTTATAAAATACAGAGAATAATATTCTCTTTAGAGTATCATAGGGTTGCCAGGCGAATATCTCGAGAAATAGTGGTTGCCTCGGAAAAAAAAAAAAAAAAGCTAATTTTGAAGGGTTTTTTATACAATGTGAAAAAATATATATAAAAGTATTTAAAAAAGAAAAAAAATAAATAAATAAACTGTAATGAAACTGTTCTAAAATTTCCCATAAAAACAACGAATTAATAGTAAAAATTAAAAATGTAGCATGCGGATACAGATAAGAAAATACGCCCGCAAAAGTTAACAGAAATGAAGATAATAATGTCCAAGAAATTCATAATAAAAAATTCTGTTAGTATACAAAATAAATAATTAAATTAAAAAAACTCTTATTTCACATTTGCAGCAAGATTTACAAATTTCAATTTCATAAATTAATTCATGGTTATTAAGAAACGCGAAAAATTTATCAATTTTTTAAAAATGTTTTTCGCTTTATTTGTACTCATAATTAATTTGCAGAAGGTATTATTGATTATTTTTAATTAAATATAAAAAATTAATTGAGAAAATTTTCTAAAATTGACAAATTTTTAATATAACAAAATCGGCACAACCCAAAATTTTCGTATAAAATTCTACAAAGCAGCCGCATACATTTCTTCAGGGAATTTATATTCTCAATATTTTGCCACAATTTGAATATTTTAAGTATTGAAAAATGGGGAAAAAACGAGCTCGTGAACTGAAATTAGTTTTATACAGATTAGAAAAAGAATGGTCACGCATAATAATTTAATTTTCTTTATGCTTTAAAATCTCTTACATCATTTAACAAATAAAATAAACGAATATAGAAATTCGCTTCCTTTTCTAATCTGACCACTAAAGCTTCACACGTTTGAAGCACCTATCGTAAGCAAATTGAAAAGTGTTGTATGTTCTACATTTAGCTCGCAATTTCATCTTTATATATTAATCATTTCGTGTTTAACCTTTTTTAAGTAGTCTGCATGTGTGTTTCACTTTGTGTTAAACACCTTTAATATTCTTTAGCTTTTTGGACACTGACCGCTATTTCTTTACGAATTTTACCAGGTAAACATATGCCATTTTAAAATAACTTCTATGCTGTACATTCTGGAACTAGCCACACCTTTCAAATATTCATATAATTTCACCCTTTTTCATTTTCTTTGTTAATGCTATTCGTATTCTTTTTACACTTCGTTAAGACATCTTCAAAACTCGCCTATTTTTTTGTAGTTGACTGCTTTACTTGACAGATTTGACCAGGTAACCTTATGCCATTTTAAAGAGCATATTAATCTCTATATTTTAGCACCGGTTTCATCTTTACACTTGGGTAAATCACTTTTTACTTGGGTAAATAAATCGTAAAATACGTCCCCTATTTTCGTGGCAAGCTCTGTTTCTTGACGGCTTTGACCAGGCAACCCTATGCCATTTTAAAGAGCATATTAATCTCTACATTTTAGCACCGGTTTCATCTTTACACTTGTGAGGTTCGAAAATCATTTAAATTTGACCCCTATTTTCGAGGCAACCTCCGAATCTTGACGGTTTTGACCAGGCAACCCTATGCCATTTTAAAGAGAATATCAATCTCTACATTTTAGCACCGGTTTCATCTTCACACTTGTGGGCAGGCCCTGACTAACGGCAAGGCATACGGGGCAAATGACCTGGACCCCCTTTTGGAAGGGGCCCCCGTACAGGCTTATGCATAAATTCTGCAACCTAAAGACCTCTTATGCCACTGCAAGCCCCCCCCCCAGAATAGGCTTGCCTTGGGGCTCCAGGCAGTCTAAGTCGGGCCCTGCTTGTGGGGTTCGAAAATTATTTAAATTTGACCCCTATTTTCGAGGCATCCTCCGGGTCTTGACGGTTTTGACCAGGCAACCTTACGTCATTTTAAAGAGCATATTAATCTCTACATTTTAGCACCGGTTTCATCTTTATACTTGGGTAAATCACTTTTTACTTGGGTAAATAAATCGTAAAATACGTCCCCTATTTTCGTGGCAACCTCTGTTTCTTGACGGCTTTGACCAGGCAACCCTATGCCATTTTAAAGAGCATATTAATCTCTACATTTTAGCACCAGTTTCATCTTCACACTTGTGGGGTTCAAAAATCGTTTAAATTGTGACCGGAAGTGAGGTTGTTTCTCTTAAACTTGACGGCTTTGACCAGGCAACCCTATCAGATTTTCATTGTAATAATGAATTCTATCTATAGAAAAAAAGTCAGCTTCACACCTTATCAAGTCAATTTTTTGCAGCCGCCGCTTGGAATACTAGGCCTATAAGTAGAATTCCATCCGTTGGGGTCTTTCTAAGGGATCAAAGCTCGTATTTACGCAATACAGACGTCATGAAAAGTTTTCTGAAATCAAAGTAATTTCTAAAGTAGAAGGTCGAGTGTGACGAAAATTAGATTTTTCCGATTAGGCGTTATTTTAATTTCAAATATATATTTGCAACATTATACGATCATTCATGTTTGGATTTTGCAAGATACAAAACCCTCTTTTACTTGTATAAGGAAGTAAAAAGTAGTTTTGCCATCTTTCAAAAGCTGTAATTATTCATTTAAAAAAGAGAAAAAAATTACAACAATCTTCGATTTTTTAGTTTATTTACTTCAATGTGATTCATATTTTTAAATATTCTGTTGCTAAACAGTCCACCAACTACCGAGCGGTTCTGTGCTTAATGCTTGTAGACGTAGGGTGCCGGGTTCGACCCGAGGTCTGCTTTTTCATAAGGGGTATTCCGTTATTTTCCCCAAAACTTGCGTAAATACGGGAAATGACTCCTTAGAAAGACCCTCGCGGAGTGACCCCCCCCCCAGGTCTTGAACCCTAAGAGCAGTCGATTGGCCTTAATTCCCACAACCAACCAACAACCAAGCGTTGATAAAGTTTAATTACTGTACGAATAACTTAATTCAATGTAAATTATTCAGCATTGAATTTTATGTAAATTTAAATTAGAAATTATGTGAATTAACGGCCCTCTTCACTTACCGTCGCCGGAAGCCCGAGGCAATGTTATTCTATGGGGAAATTTTCTTTACAAATAACTTATTAACTAATACATATTTTTAAATTCTGTTTTCACATTCAGAAAATTTCTAACTGTTAAATTGACGGACCTTTTTTAAAAATGTATTTTTTTATTTTTAATATTTTATTTTGAAATTGCAAAATGAAAAAATTTCACACATTGAAAAATCGTATTTTGCAGCTTCAAAATAAAATATAAAAAATTAAAAAAATAAATTTTTAAAAAAGGTCCGTCAATTTAACAGCTGAGAATTTTCAGAATGTGAAAACAGAATTTTAAAATATGTATTAGTTAATAAGTTATTTGCAAAGAAAAATTTCCCATAGAATAACATTGGCTTCGGCTTCCGGCGGCGGTGGGTGAAGAGGTCCCTTAAAACGGCTGTGTGTTTTTGTATAATAACAGTATTTTTAGTTCACATTTATTTCTTCATATTTAATTTTTGCAGAAGCTATAATTTTTTTACATTAAATGTTTTTAGTTACGCTTTTAATGTTACACTTGATGTTACCTTTTTTCAACGAGAATAGTAAAATATTGTTTATAATTTCTACGTAAATATGCCCTATGTAGAATCATGTGCTTGCAACTTAATATATTTAAACAAATTTAACTAATTAATTGTTAAAATTTCAAACATTTTCATTGCATTTATCATCTCATGAAGAGAAAAGCAGTGATTTTAAGATTTATTAAAGTACTTTGTATGAACATTATTACAGTTTGTAGAATTCCAAGTTCATTTGCATGCACAACGCAGCAAGTGCTGAATATAGAAAATATTTTATCTTGAAGCGCCTGCTTTTACTCAATGTCTAAACTAAAGTGCATGGTAAGACGCTATTATTTTCAGCTGTTCTCATATAGAGAGTAATATATATAATAAATATTCTCATGTAATTATTATGTGTAATAACATAAATAACTAAAATAGTTTTCTAAAGCATGTGGAATAAGATTTTTAGTTTAGGTCAAAGTTCATTCAAAAACAGTACAAATTTATTTTTCGATGCTTTTTTCATGGTTAATATTTATGTATTTAAAAATATATTCTTTTAAAAAATTAAAAAGTAGATTTCATATGCACAAATCTCCTGTTTACAAAATAATCAATTTGTGTGAATCTGCAATCTTTAGGTGCAATGATTTTTTCGGTATTCTTCATTAAAAATAATAGATACAAAATCAAAAAATGCTTAATAAAATCTTAAGATATTATTAAATATTTAAGATTTTTTTATTATAAGATTTGCACACGGTTGTACACAATTTCCGGATACGCTCAAATTATCTCAAAAATTTATAATTCCTTTGAAATTTTAAACCAATGATCAAAAAAAAAAAAAAAAGGAAGATGATGAAGAAAATATGTCTATAAACTCGAAGTCTTTGTCTCTTTTTAATTGTTGTCTTTATGGTGTCGATTATATGGTGTTGTCTTTATGGTGTTCGACTGTTACTTACAGTCGAATAGGCCGATTTCAATGCGGTTTCTTTAATTAAATCGCTCAATAAATGGAATAGTTTCAAGATATATTTAGTGAAAATATGTTTCAGGATATTTTCAGGCCATTTTCCTTGATACAATAAAATTTGCCAGCTGTCAATAATCCAACGTCCGTAAATGATAAATCACGTGGTTTTCCGATTCAAATGTAAAAATAAATAAAATAAAATAAAATAAAATAAATAAATAAAAACTTTTCTTTAAATCTCAAATTTTCAACCGATTTTGATAAATTTAAGCATAGGTTACAAACAGTGATTATGAGTTCACAGCCCGGAAATCTCTCAATTCAGTTGAAAATTAGAGATATTGATAGAAAATAATATTTAGTTAAATTCATAGTCAGATATGCATAATGCATAGGCATTTTATAAATTAAAAAATAGCGATTTTCTTAAAATGCAGATTATATGGAAAATTGATATTTAATTAAATTCAATTTTGGAGGTTTATCTAGTATTGACTTTACACTAGTTCGAACTTAAAACATTTATTCTAAAGATTATAAAATTTAAAAAGAAAAAATTCTATTGATGGCTGACGATAGATAGACAAAACTATGGTTATTAGAAGCTAATGCTGTTAGTGCTATGTTAGTAGGGCTATATTTTAACGTACTAGAATAATGTCAATTATTAACAGACACTTACCAGAATAAATTTCATGAAAAGGACAACTCAAATATTTTTATTTTATGACATTATAATATTTCGGTATGCCTTCCTCGAATCAAGCAGACCGTGTACAGACATATAGTCCATTACTACCCATTTTCATTTTAACATGTTTGGAGTTATTAACAAGGAAACATTCAAAAGGTGTCATCTTCAAAAAGTATTGAAAAATATATATGTGAGTCTACTCTTCCTAAAACATCAGAAAATGAAAAATACCGGCAGAAATGAATTACAGCGACCACAAAAAATTATCAAAATTAAGCATATTTGGCGATTTCACACTGCTAGGTGATTCATTTTGAGTACTCGGCGGAAAAGCAAAACACTGTTCCGTTCGTACACGGCAATCTCGGTGGTAGCAAACGTATCGCTTAACAGCGCTAAATCGCCAAATATGCTTACTTTTGATAAATTTTTGTGGTCGCTGTAATCAGTTTCAGCCGATAATTTTTTCATTTTCTGGTGTTTTATGAAGAGTAGAATCACATATATTTTTTCCTATACTTTTTGAAGATGACACCTTTTGAATGTTTCCTTGTAAGTTTAGATCATCATATATGCATGTTCGTTGGAATTCCAAGATGTAGTGAAATGGTGTGACATATACTTTGCCTGTCGTAAAGCCTTACAAGAAGTTATCAAATGAGGTAATATCTTGTGACTTGGAGGGAAAGGAAACAGCATTTTTGTCATTTGTTCAGGTGTGTGAAACATATAGTAATTTATATAGATCTACCATCCCCATGTTATCATGCAAAGATTTTTGATGCCGAAAAAATATTTTTTTTGCACAAGCCGTTAACCGGTATTGAAACTCGGCAATTGTAATAGAATAGAATGGTGATGAATTTTTAAAATGCCGGTGTAATGCGCGGCTTTCAACTGTAATAATAAATGGATGAAAGGAAAGGTAATAGGTTTTCATAAGTAAGTTATATTTGACTAATTTATGAAAAATGTAATTTTCATAATCAGTTGCTTTGTTATTATTATGAAATAATTGCTGTTTTGATTTTTAAAGGAATACTTTTTTTAAAGTTTGGTATTTTTTTTAAGGTTTTATACTAGTAAGTAATATGGAATTTTCGAAATTCTTTTAAATATAGTTAGCAGCGGCGCAGGTAAAAAAACGTCAGTTTTGGTATATAAAGAGAGTTTAATTTTAAATATTAACTAAATTAATAGATGTAGTAAAAAGAGAAAGAATGAATGAATGAATGAAAATTGAATTTGAAAATGAACCTGGAGTTTTTCGTTCACCTTTAGTACATAAATTACTCATAATTTTTTTTTTCTAAATTATCCGTGTGTATTCACTCGGAGAACGACGGCCATTAACCGGTAAAAATGGCTCGTCTTTCTTGGAGTATAAAGGAATCACTTTTTCTCCCTTGATGATCACTCTATGTCTTATTACTATATCTATAGCGTGATTAGGAAACGCTGTGTCGAAGATTTCACGCAGTTTAATTTATAGGTGCGGGGAAAATATTTAAATCGTCCTTCCTTTTAAAACTGTTGCGATACACCTTCGTTTGAAAATGAATTAATAACAGTTTTTTTTTTAAATTCCGTACATCCTTTTGAAAAACTCAGTATAGCTCATCCTATTAAAATCTTTTGTCATAATTTCTTAAATCATTCTAGATTGCTTTAGTAATTTCATTAACACGTTCACGCCGTCGTGACCCACCGTTGGTCAGAGCTACAGTTGACAGCAAAAGTAACCGAGCACTAGCAATAATCCCTGTCTAAAAAAAGTACACTTAATACTGATTTGTTAAATAAATCCTTGTCTTATGATGTTTTTAGTCAGACTAAGAACATGATTCGACAAGGATTTATTGAACAAAACAGTTTTAAGTGTACTTTTTTTATATCGGATTTATTGGCTAGGGCTTGGATACTTTTGAGAAGAGTATGTAAACAAAATGAACGCGTTAAACCTTGCTTGTTTGTGCGTTTAGTATTTGCATCACCTTGTATAGAAATTTTGATATATATGTAAGATAGAATCTGTTGAAACAATATTTATTGTTTATTTAAAATAGCATTAAATTACTTGCAGCTTTTTATTTTATATTTAGATTGTATTAATATACAGCCGGTAACAAAAGTGTCCGAACACTAGCAAAAATTCCTATGTAAAAAAAGTACATTTCATACGGTTTTGTTAAATCCTTGTCGAATCATGTTCTTACACTGACTAAGAACATGATTCGACAAGGATTTATTTAACAAAACCGTATAAAGTGTACTTTTTTTACATAGGAATTTTTGCTAGTGTTCGGACACTTTTGTTACCGACTGTACATAGTTGATTTTCTCCTTCTAAAAAATATGTAAAATAATTAATTTTCCTATTACTCAGTCATTTTTCATTTTTACTTATAAATTTGTTTAGAAGTCTTTGTTAATGTTTCACATGACTTGAAAATAAATTTACAAATCAAAGGGCGATAAGATGCATTCTTTTCAATTTTGCGGTAAAATGACGTAATCTCCATGAATCGATATTACTTTTCGATATCTGTTATTGAATTTCATTTTCCAGATGGAAGTACGAAGAAGGTGCTTCTCGAGAAAATCAAAACTATACAAAAGACACAAATTAAATATTGATGCTTAATCGATTATTTTCTAAGAAACTTTCCTCGAAAAGTAGATAATTATTAAATATATATTTTTTTTAATAATTCAAAAAAATTGCCAGTCTGTCGATGTCTGATAATTATTTCGATAATTAGTTTTTAGCACATCTAGTTTGGAAATTAGTTAAACCATATTGACATTATACGAATAGATTTTACCTTTTTCTAAAAATTAAAATAGCAAACAATGTTTTAAAAATAGGTTATTATTATCGTTTATACGTATTTTATTTTATTAAAAAAAATTTGGTTATTACAAAAAAAAAAAAAAAAAAAAAGCGATTGAACAACTCTTAGGAATAACTTTATAAAAAGTTGTTGTGTAATGTAAATGTCATATAGTGTAATGTAAAACATCCCTTTCACTTAAAATCTTAACTGTATAGAAAAAATTATACTTAAAAAAATATATATATATACATTTATATACATATATATATATATATATATATATATATATATATATATATATATATATATATATATATATGTGTGTAAGGGGAAAAAGCTCATAGTAATAGGAAATATAATATTCAAAAATATAATACCTGCCAATTTTTTATAATAGCATCAAATTGAATTTCTAAATTGAATTTATGATTTTACATAATTTCTTAGAAAAATTGGATTAATTGTCAAAATTAGAGGATTAATGTGCTATGAAAACATTTATGTTTTATTTTATTTTCATTATTTTTTAATAGGTAGATGTATGATAATATATTTAATTAATAACATAAACTGAGATTTATATAATTAAAATTATATTGTTAATATAACAATTAAGAAATTTTCTGTTCTGTGTATAAATTATTCTAATTAAACTAACAAGTATTTGTAAAATTACAATCTAATATACCTCAAACCTTACATTTTAGTTTTAATTTAATTTTTCTATTCATATTAGCTTTTACATTTGTGTCTGAGATACAGTTATGACCACAATATTTTTGTTTTCTTATAGATTTTTTTTTTCTCGTAAAGAGATGAATTCAAAAATATGTTGCGTCGTTACTTCCTTGTTATAAATGCTTAGCTTTCGAATTTAATATCCGTGTTACGTTATTTAACTTTAAACAGTATAATTTCTTTTTAAACAGCATTTCATGTTTTACTTTGCTTTATGAAATATTTGCTAAGAGCAATTTTTTTCGCACATTTTGCATCCACGAACATGTATAATTTTGTATTTATCATAATATTGAAATTTGTTACTATATTTCACCTTACTAATGAACCTCTATTGTCAATTGCATTGCTACAATTTTGCAAAACATTGTAACATATACAGGCTTATATTTACTGTTTGCTTGTCAAAACCTTGTAAAACATCTTGATCTGATTGGAAATATTCCTCCATTCGTTTAGACATTAACTAAAATAATTTATTTTATTTAAAGCATTTTATTTATTTGTAAAAATGTTCTTTATATTATTAATATGTTATTTTCCACAGTATTATACATATCAGTAATAGTTAAATCCATGTTTATTTATACGATTTGTGTTATCTAGTTCAGTAACTAACATTACCAGTTTCTACAAGTGGTTTATGCACTATAATCAAAATTTTCTTTCATCAACTATTTTTAATTTTTAATATTGATCAGACATTTTTTTTTTTGTTTAATATTTACGCGAAGGAAATTAATTACCCTTTTGTCATTTTCTTATAGTGATATATATATATATATATATATATATATATATATATATATATATATATATATATATACATACATAGTTAAATAGATATAGATATAGGATAGATAGATAATGTAATGCATAACATCTGTCATTTAAAGTAAATATATGAATTTACAACCAAGAAAAGTTTTGCAATTTCTAAAGTTAAATATTCTTCAACCACATTTCATGAAACCATGGAAGCATCTGCGCAAGTGCTAACACAACGAGTTCAAAACTAAAATAGGGGTGACAGTCATCTGACTCAGAGAAAATGAGCTATAACAGAGCGTGGAATTACTGGATGTTTTCCAAATATCAAACTGTCGGTCAAGCTGGCATCCCTCCAACATTTTGGGCGTGTCTTCACTGCTAGTTTTAGGATATGTAGTTGCATTGCAGTATTGTATTTATAAATAAACAGTATCTGGGAATAATGTTTTGATTTTTATTGCTATATGCACCGATCGAAACTTTGCATTTATTCTTCAATAATGTTTTTCCAAAATTGTCTCTAAAATTCAATACAATGTCACACAATTCGTAATTTGTTTGAATATATTTATCTAAAAAGTCTTAAATTAAATAAATTGTTATTACAAGTTCCCTTTCTGATAGAAGATTGTTTTAATCATTTATTATTTTTTAAAAACAGTTACTACTATGTATATATGCGAAGCAAATAACAAAAATAATTTTATAATTTCACTTCTTAGCTTTTACGCAGTCATTAGTTTTTTTTTTTTTTTTTTTTTTTTTTTTTTTAATTATTTTATTTATTACTAGCAGGCTTTGCCCGCTTCGCTGGACATTAAACTTAAATGAGTTGTCAAAATCCCTTATCTTTATTAATAACCTAAGATAAGGGAGGTTTTCTCGCTCGCGAAGTGAGGAGTCTGGGTCTCCACTGTCTTCGGCACAACTTACCCACTCCTTACTTCCCCTTCCTCAGCGGGTGAGTTCGAAGTTTTGCAAAATCACACTAATGTACATAATGCGTACACTTAATCAATATCCAGTCTGGGTCCCCACTGCCTTCGGCACAACTTACCCACTTCTTACTTCCCCTACCTCAGCGGGTGAGTTCGAAGTTTTGCAAAATCCCACTAATGTACATAATGCATACACTTAATCAATATCCGCACACCAGAATTCGCCATTCTAAGATAATTCAAAGCGAATTCAAGCGGAAAAACATGTTTTTACACATGTTTATTGGGAACAACTTCAGTATAACCCCACAACGATATTTGGCGATTTTTTTGTTGGCGATTATGGCTAAATCATAAATCTAAAAATCATAAATCATATATGATAAATGATAAAATCATAATCTAAATCATAAAACATAAAATCATAAATCCAAAATAAACAACATATTAGGCTGCCATATTATATCGCAAACAGTCCAGAACGACATTGCTGTGAGAGGCGAAATATCATGTAAATTTTTATTATTGAAATATAAAAATATTTAAAGAAAAAAACTTATGGTACAATCCAAAAGTAATACTCACGTATGTTAAAAACATATTATTAAACATATAATAAAGTAAAAACAAGGCATCAACCCCACTCAAAATTACTGCAAATATATTAACTTGTCAGACGTTAAGATAAATAGCCATCAGGATAGTTTACTAAAATTGGGGCAAAAATAAATCTTAGATCAACCAATTAAATTAAAGGATAGTGTTGCAAGAATTGAATCAGCCATAAAAAAAGTTCCTGAAGAAGCTCAAATTGACATTAGAAATACTGTCGTTCAAGAAATTAAAAAGACTGTTAAAAACAATAAAATTAATCAAGAAGATATCAAAGCCCTTAAAAATTTAAAGAAAAATGAAAATGTTGTTTGTACTTTAACTGATAAAACTAGAAAAATTGCAATTTTAAATCGTCAAGATTACGCAAATAAAATGGAAGAAACCATAAATGAAAAAGGTACAGCAATAGTAAAAAAAGACCCCATCAATATATTAATTGAAAAAACACAGAAAATTATAAAAGAAGGAACCTGGTACGGCAATAAACCTCCGCTTATCAGTAATTTTGTTCCCAATACTCCGAGAATTTTTGGCATATACAAGGACCATAAAAATCCCCCTAAAATCAAACCCGTTGTTAGTAAAAGTGAAGGTCCCACTTATTCTTTAGAAAAATATATGGCAGATATTTACAAAAGATTACTCCCCTCTCATCTAAAAGCTTAAATTCCACTAAAGATTTTATCCCTAAAATATATGACATTAACGTTCAGGAAAATTACCGGTTTGTTAGTTTTGATGTAGTGAATTTATATCCCTCAGTAGACATTAAAGAAATAGCAAAATTAATAAATCAAGAAATAAAAAAACAATATAAGAATCCACAAATAGCGCAAACTCTTAATATTGGTACCAATTTCCTGTTAAACGAAAATTATTTTACATTTGATAAAAAAAATTTATAAGCAAATTAAAGGAGTCCCGATGGGACTTACTATATCAGGGTTCTTAGCTGAATTTAAATTACGTAAAATTGAAAATAATTTTGATGAGAAACTTAAAAATAAAATTTTTTATAGTTTTCGTTACGTAGATGACGTCTTTGCAATAATCGATCAAAAAACTGACCCCACTGGAATTTTAAATACATTAAATCAAATTGATCCAAACATTAAATTTACCCTTGAAGATGAAAATGACAAGCAATTTTCTTGACGTCACAATCACTCGCCATAGTAATAAAGTAACCACTCAAGTGTATACAAAACCTAATAGCAGCAATGAAATAATTCATAAAAATAGTAAAACACCCTTTAAATATAAAATTAATGCCATCCAAGCCCATATTAATCGCGCTATTACAATTTGCAAAGACCCCAAAATGTTTAAAAATGAATTAAAAAATATCAAAAAGTTCGCCCAAAAAGCAGGATACTCAAATAAATTAATAGACAATTTATACAGAAAACGTTTAAAAACTTTAAATCAAATTAACAACTTTCAGAAACCATTACTTAAATACACTACCTCAATTCCTTACGATCGCGGAGTTTCAAACAAAATTTAAAAAGTTGCAGCCAAACATATGTAAATATACCCATAAAGCCAAACCCTAAAATATTTCAGCTGATTAGGAGCGACAAAGACCACATCAACCCTTTAGAAACCGCCGGAATATATAAAATCCCTTATAATGACAGCCATGGCAGATAAATGTGTTATATTGGAAACACAAAAAGAAAAATTAAAACACGTATTAAAGAACACAGTCACGATATAGCTACAGGAAAAATAACTACTGCTTTAACGCAAATTAATAGAGACGATAATATCAATATTAAATTCGAGCAGGTGCGAAAAATAGCCAATTATCAAAACAACAATTATGCCGCGGTTAGAGAATCAGTAGAAATTTTGTCGAATTTTAATAATTGCAAATAGCGAGCTTCGCCCGCTAGCGGGTCAGTATGGACAATATTCCTGTGACGTCACAGTGGGTAAAATCGCCGAACACGGGGCCGATATTTTGTAAACAAATTAGATTCAAGATGCCATTTTATTGTTATGCATAACATTTCCCTAAATATTTTTCCAGTGAAACTTAATAAACAGATATCTGTTCAAACAAGAACAAAAGAGAAATGTAAACAACTGAATCGAATGATAAAGTTAAGACTATTCCATATCGTAAAATTGCAGAACATTTTATGTATACATATATATATATATATATATATATATATATATATATATATATATATAATGAATAAAAGATAAATAAGAACATTTTATACACACACACATATATATAGACAACAAAGCTTAAATAATTAGAATTTCAATCACTTTAATAAAGGAATTTATTAAATGGAACATTCATTTAAATTTGTTAACATCACCACAGTTCACATGGCAACTTTTAATAATACATATGTTGATTAATATTAAAGTATGTTACTAAAACTGGATTAAAAACAAAACAAAGGTATCACTATATCACTCTTACTTCAATTTCATATAATCTGTAACTCTTATAAATAATACTGCAAGATAAAAATTTGTAGGCCACAATGCTTTGCTATGGTAGAGTTGAGAATTGTTTGCCGAAAACAGCTGATTTTTTATAGTCTCGAACCCAAAGGAGGAATATGGTCCATTTTCAAATGAATCACTATAATTAATGAATCACTAAGAGTAACTTTTAGTCTTAAGAAAAGAAATTAAAAAAAAAATCATTTCTGATCGGGTAAAATGTCGTCCCGGTTCCCCACTGCCTTCGGCAACGCAGTCCCGTGCGTGCTGCGCGTGCACAAGTTAAGGGATACACGCGCTGCGCTCGCGTATTCCTTCCCTAACCCTTCGTGCCCCACCCCCCCAAAAAAAAATTATTTCTGATCGGGTAAAAACTCACACCGGGTCCACACTGCCTTCGGCAGCGCAGACCTATGCGCACTGCGGGCGCACGTGTGAAGGTATACGTGCGCTATGCGCAAATATTCCTTCTCAAATCAAATTTTTATTCTTAAGAAAAAAAAAAAAAATTAAATCATTTCTGATGGGGTACAAAGTCGGCCCGGGTCCCCACTGCCTTCGGCAGCGCAGTCCCGTGCGCGCTGCGCGCGCACAAGTTAAAGAATACACGCGCTGCACGCCTGCATTCCTTCCCTGACACTTCGTGCCCCCTAAAAAAATCATTTCTGATCGGGTAAAAAAATCACACCGGGTCCGCACTGACTTCGGCAGCGCAGACCCATGCGCGCTGCGCGCGCACGTGTGAAGGTATACGCACGCTACGCGCACGTATTCCTTCTCAAATCAAATTTTTATTCTTAAGAAAAGAAAATTAAAAAAATTATTTCTCATCGGTTAAAAAGTCGGACCGGGTACCCACTGCCTTCGGCAGCGCACTCCCGTGCGCGCTGCGCGCGCACAAGTTAGGGGATACGCGCGCGGTGCACGCCTATTTCTTCCCCACCGTTTCAGCCCCTTCTAATTAACCTACGTATACCAATTTTGAACAGTCTTACTCAATTAGCTGAGATGCAAAAGAACACCTAATCAGGACGCCTCAAAACGTGTAAATCTGCTGAAAACTTTCGATAATATAAAAGAACTTTAAAATATCTTTCGAATGATGCATTAAAAATAATTTAATCATAATTAGAAATTGAAATATTGAAATATTGAAATTTGAAAATATTACAGCGCCATCTGGTGGTAGAAATTTCTGTATTCCACTGTTCGATTCCAAATCAAAAAAGCTTTCTAATGATGTATTACTTATGAAATTATTTTAATTAGCAACTGAGATACAAAAGGAAACCCATTCAGTACACCTCAAAACGTGTAAATCAGGTGAAATCTCTAATTCCACTTTCGACACTTTAATTAGTAGCTGAGATACAAAAGAAAACCCATTCAGGAGACCCCAAAACGTATAAATAAGCTGAAATCTCGAATTCCACTATTGCGATGCAAAAGAAAACGTAATCAGGAGACCTCAAAACGTGTAAATCGGGTGAAATCTTGAATTCCCCTTTCGATAATGTAACCGTTTTTTAAAATGTGTATCGAATGACATATTAAAAAAAATTAAACATAATTAGAATTTTAAATATTGAATTTTTAATTTATTACAGCGCCATGACACCTCAAAACTTGTAAGTCAGGTGAAATTTCGAATTTCATTATCTACGGTAGTCGATTAATGGAAGTAAATAGAAAAAGAAATATTTTTGCCTTAAGTGTAGTTGTGTCGTTTTGAAAATGGCATCCTCTTTCGACTGATAAAATGTCAGGCGTGTAAAGATAAAATTTAATTTGCAATTAAAATGTAAATCTTTTGTTTATTGACCAAAATTGATGAAATTTGAACTGCAAGTTTGTTTTGTGGTGTTAAGCTTGTATACTAATTGAAATGTGCGAATTTTGAAAAATTGAAGAAAATAGAAAATTGCAATTTTTAATCGCAGTACAAAAACACTTGACCTCACTAAATACCAGATGTATTTCTTTCCGTTCAAGACTGTGGACTATCGTCTGCAAAGCTAAGATTCTTGTGATTTGTTGCCAATATTTTTTTATAGTTTAGTTAATTTTAAAAAATCTAATTGTCCGATCGATAAGCCGTTTAAACCATCGGATTGAGAAAAAAAAGCCCTTTCCAATGGTATCTTGTTTGTAACAATACGAATGATATTTCTAATTTATTTTCCACATTCCGTAAAAATGTCGCTTTTTAAGCATTTAATCATGAATTCTGGGTCATTTTTCTGTAGACATGGGTCGACATTTTAATTAATATCCCTGCTAATTTGGGTCGCATCGCTTAGCGAATTATCGCGATGTCGAGATGAAAAAATTCTGGGTCTATCGACACCGGTTTCGAGTCGATGCGGCCATTAGCGCCGGAGCTTTAGCGATGACAAGGCATTTCTCACAGACAGACAGACAAATGCGCACAGATTTTAATAATATAAGGATATGACAACGTTGGGGTACTACTTGACCGGCAATGGCGCCGAGTCTTTAGAAGAGAAGAAGAAGGAGTGGAACGTCAGTTTCGACTAACTTCGAACACAATATCGCCAGAGAACAAGCTGGGGTGCCCCATGCGAAACTAGTGGGCAAGTAACATGAAGAATTAAAAAGGTTGTATAATTTAAAATATTTTAAATTTAAACAAGGCATAAGTCTAATAATTTGTTAACGGAAAACATTTTTAAAAATATCAAAAAATCAAACTTCTAAATTAATTTTTTTAAGTAAAGTAATTTTTGATAAATTTCATTATATATTTAATACTGACAAACTTCAATACATGTGTATATTAAATTTTGTGATTCTAAGACAGTAGTTAAGAAAAAAAAAATAATAATGACTTTTATCTTTCACATATCTTGTACTACTCAGCCACATAATAACTTACTTTTTTAAAATTGTGTTGTTGGGTGTATATGACAGGATTTTTTTTTCGTAAAATTCTACACTTACCTCTTACACATTGAAAGTATAATTGTCTTTGTAAAATGTAATTTTTACAATGCAATTTCAAAAGTGTAGCTTTAGGACACATTTGGCACAAAGTGTTCCAAAAGTGGCCCCGACACTGAAAGCATATTTAAAATGTACTTAAGACGTTCTTTTGTTATTTTTTGGATTTTTCGTTTTGACAAAAAAAAAAAAAAAAAAAAAAAAAAAAAAAAAAAAACACTTTCAACCACGATTTAGTTCAAAGTATTTTAGGATTTCTGTTCAGGGATTTCTTGACTTCTTTCAGGAGATCTCTGGTATTCTCAACCCTGTGGAAATTGTTGGAGAGTAAATGATAAAACGTTTTTTCAGATATTTAAATTGAAATTTTGAAAATTAAACTTATTACACTAATTTACGTATTTATTTGCTAAGTTGTCTAAGTGCACCAAGGTTGCCTGACATCTGGGCCACTTTGAGAACATGCAAATGTTCGCCATTTGCATGGCATTAAACTTTTATTCTAATAAATTTATTAGAAATGAAGTTAATGTGGTTAAAGAGTAAGACATAAACTTTCAGAAAATGTGTCACAGCTCAATGTTCTAAGAATTTAACCAAGTAAAAGAACTTCTTACCTGAAACTTGTAATGACTACTCCTCTAAAGGGAAACCACTCCTTACAATGGCGATCTATCAAGATAATCTCTTAAAATTCAGTTATATAAGCTGAAGTTACATGATTTACAATGCGTTAGCAGCATTTTGTGATTAAAAATTAAATTAAACCTCTTTTAGGGGGTTGGGCCACCTTGGGAACACTGGCTATATTCGGCTCACTTACCTTAGTTAAAAGATAAATATGAAAGTTGTAAACTATGCTAAAATATTTAATACAAAAGATCAACAAAAAAAGTTTGATTATTTTCCTTTTAATAAAATATTCAAAGAAAAAAATCTATATAATATTTCTCTAATGTGGACCAATTGCGATTATATTTTGTAGAAACGATACGATAGTGATAATAAAATACGCGATGTTAAAAAAATGATAAAGTAATATTTAAGCACGCGGACTCAGTTCAGTGATATAATAAAATAAAATGACGACATTTGTCTGATTAGATCATTTTATAAAAAAGGATATTTTTAAAAGTTGCATTTTTACAATCCTTGCAAGCGACATTTAAAACCAAACAATACTTTAAAGATTTGAACAAAATATAAACTTTTTCATAAATTGATTAAAAAATCTCAATAATGAAAAGTATAATCAAAATAGGTACTAAGTGTTTTAAACAAAAAATTATGCCTAAATGAATAAATAATAGAATACATAAAATAAAAGGGATCTCGCCAACATGGCGGCAAAAATTTAAAAGTTGCCATGGGGGTCCTTTATTATAGCTGTCTTGCCTGGGGAAATATGAAAACTTGGTCGTCAAACATGAATTTTATTTTGAAACTTTTATTTGAATGATTTGGTTTAACTATCATTAGCGCTTCATCCCACAAAACTAATAATAATTTGGCTTCTGATAAATTAAAATTCTAATTGTATGGTTAAAAATGGTATGTAAGACTTATAAGTTTCAAATTTCAAAGGCAAATAGAAAAGAAAAAGGAAACTGCGAAAATTTTGCATGGGTGTGCTAGTATTTAACAAACGTTTTATAATTTATGCATGTTTATAATTTATGTATTTGAAATTCTTGGTGGTTCAATTTAAGGTTAATGCTAGGTATACGCTGCCTTACAGTTACTAAAATTTTTATTTCTGTAACTCATTAACAGATGGGTAATCAATTTTCAGAAAAGTAATTTGTAGTACAGCATTGAGTTAATAATTTTTGCATTTATTGCTTACTACATGTAAAAGTAGCCGTTATATGTATTTTTATACGATTTGAATATAGCTATAAATTCAAACTTTTATTGCATGGAATCACACCAAATTCAATCTGTAATATTAGTGCCTAGATACCTCTTGTATAAATAACACACTTGGCGCGGAATGTGGATTAGACAGGAATTTAAAAATATATCTTATGGGCGTTGAATATTATTCCAAATATAAATATAAATATATTAAATTTTTCTTAAGCCTACATTACTGGAAATAAAACGTGCGTGAAAATTGGAATAAATGAAATTAGTGTATAAGAATATCTCTGTATAGTCGCACTATACTGGTTTAAGCCTTTACTTTTCAATGGTTTACCATAAAAAGAAAAATGTAAAAAAATATACAACAATTTTTCAAAAATTTTCAATATATTTTTCCTTTTATTAAATCGATTTTTGAACTTTTGTCCCTTCTTTTTTTCTTAGATAGCAGCACTACTCTGAAATTAAAAAAAAAGGTATTTCAGAGAAAGCCGCGTGCAGAAGCTCCTTTAACTTACTTAGTAGACGCTAGGGCGCTTTGTTGCTATGATGACGCGCTGTACCTAGTTTTATTTTCACCTGATGAAGGGTCATGCTGTTATTTTGATTGAAAACAACTGTTGAGATTTTTCGCAGTTTATTATTTTTACTTTCAAAGTTATTATTCTTTTTTTAAAATTTAATTGTTATTCAAATTTAATCTGGTTATGGTTTCAGGTTCAATTTAATTTAGATATTTATTTTATTTTATTTTATTTTATTTGCATATTTTTTTATCAGATACGTGTCTATTAGCTATTTTGAAAATTTATTTAGCAATTCTGAAAATAAAATATATTATGAAAGCTAAAGGTTTAATATTTTATACCATTTTTATTTACACAATCGGTAAAAAAGAGGCAAAATTTTATACTTATACGTAACATCAGCCAATACTTTGTGTGCTTCATGGTTATACTTAATGAAAAGAAGAAAAAAAATACTCGCAGAGATAACAGAACAATTTAAAACATTCATAAATGTTAATAAAAAGTTTGCAATTGTATAAATATGCGTGTTAAAAAAAAAAAAAAAAAAAAAAAAAAAAAAAAAACTTTTAAGAATGTTTCTTGTTTTTTATTATTGTATTTCCTATTTAATTTTTAATATAAAGCTATTTAATTGTGGATGTAAATAATTATCACTAAAACTCTACAAAGTATCAAAAAGTTTGTAATAGATAGATTTTAATTTCTTAATAAATAACTAGAACATATTTTTCAATTATAGTATTCTTAAAATTTGTTCTTTATTTCAATTACCAGGTATGAAAGAGAAATCCGCTTTCTTTGGCGCCAGTAACTTTCTTAGAAAATTTCTAACCTATAAAATCACAAAATTAACTGTAAAAATGTGACAAAAATTCATATATAAAAGTACTGGTGGCAGAAAAAGCAGAACAGTTTCATTCCTGAATTACTGATATTTTATTTCAAGAATATTCAAAACTATTTAATTGAATACCCTCGGATTTCGAATAATTAAAGTTTGTATATTCATACATGTATATAGGCACATTCAAATTGCTATTGCCAGATTTCATAAATTTACTTAATATTGAAAAAAATCGGCATGAAAAAATAATGATTCAAGAAAGTAAAGATGAATAAAATTAGAGATAAATTTCACTTTTAAGGTTCAAAGTTTAACCCTATTTAATCTTTTAATGTTTTTTCCGAGCTAACATAAAATATAATATTAGAATTAAAATATACTTCGAAATAGAACTGATCATTTCTACTGAAAATTTTGAAATAATTCAATACACATTCAATAAGTACCCTTTAAACAATTTTAAGGCATAATAGTCTTAAAGTAATGAACAACTGTTACAGTTTTAATTAAAAATGAACATTATTCTCCACATCTATTTCACGATAATTAACCTTTATATAAGAAAGCTTTCTAAATTACATACAACTCATATATTAGCTAAAAATTTAGTAAATTTTTGAATGTATGTAAATGACACATATTGAAATATTTAACTCTTATTTGATTAGTCACGTACAATAAAACGCATGTTAAAAGAAAACAGCAATGCATATATATGTGTGCGCGCGTGTGTATATATATATATATATATATATATATATATATATATAAAACCAAGTAAAAACTACAAAGTATAGAAAGCCAAAGAAAAAAATTGGGAAGCAGGCAGCTGTTTCGGTAACATTTAGCGTACCGTCTTCAGTGCATCGAAGACGGTACGCTATATATTCGAATATATACGTATCAGTATATATTCGAAATGTTATAACTACACAAAAGTTTATGCATATGAAATATTGACCTGTGTAAATATACTCGTATGTATTAAGAAAAGGAAAATAATTTATAATTAATAAAATATTGAGACAGTAAGTTGATATAAGAATTCCACTGTTACATTTCTTCAAAATGTTTTTGAACCTTGAACTCTATAATTAAGACGGTAAAATAATAATAATAATAATAATAATAATAATAATTCATTATAGTAACAAAGAATGTTTAATTGACTTGCTTTTTTATTTTATTTTATTTTTTTTAATTTTTTACATGATAGAGTTTCTTTATCTTGAAAAATAATTAATGGGGAATACAAAAAATATCATATTAAAATTAATAGGAATTTTATTTTTTAACAAAAGTTTTTTTTTTTTTAAATCTTTTTTTCCTTAATTACTTAAACATAAAAAATAACTTTTAATCCGATTTAGAGGATACTTAAAAAAATATTAAATCTCTTATTATCTTAAAAATAATTGAAAAATTTTAAATCCGTAAATTACACATTTAAAGAAAATTTATTCTTTTTTTAGAAATTGAAAAAGATAATATTGCAAGACGTTTAATCTCTTATTCATTAGTCTAAGTAAAATATTAACGATATTATTCATTTGTACAATCTCTTTTTTAGATATTTTCACTTAAAAAAAATCTTTTTTTTTTTTTTTTTTTTTTATTATAAAAAATACGTATTGCCTTATTAATTCATATTTTAACAACATAGATATTTATAAGAAACCTAATATGATTTAAAAACACATAAATATATTAAAAAGATATTTATATTGTTGCAATATAAAGAATTTCATTTTCACCATACATGCTAAAAAAGTAAATTGATAATAACGGTAAATATTTTTCTTTAAGTATTAGAAGAAATTATCAGTAGAATCATTAAAAACAGTAGACTTCCTTTCTACCTATTATAATGGACTAGCAGACTAAGCCTGCTTTGCTGGTCACTATATTTAAATGAATTTTCAAAAGAATCGAATAACTATTTTTTTTATCACATTATTACGCACTGAATAAGAGTTATTCACATTTAATAGCTATATATATGTATTAATTACATACTAATTAAATTGTATTTGTATAAAAAAGTCACCAAAGACAGCACTAAATATTATACAAAAATTATTTAGTTTTGAAAATTCGATAAGAGTTTAAGATAAGTGGGCGTGGTTAACAAAAAGAAAAAACGTTAATAAACATAAAATAACGAATTAATGTAACCAAAAACATCCGTAAAAATAACATTCCATGTGAAAGACGCCCTCTGCTTCCTTTTTAGTGGGTGGGAGCAGCAGAATACACAATTAAGAAAATTAAAAAGGCCTAACAGGTTTTAGAAACATAGCGAAACTAGCATACCCCCCCTCCCCCCCCCAAAAAAAAATAAATAAAATAAAATAAAATAAAATAAAATAAAAATAAATAAATAAATAAATAAAAAATAAAAATAACAGATAACAAAGAAACTCTAAAAATTAATGGTAAAGTAGATATAACAATAGCAAAGCTTGATAAAAGCAACTCGACCAAAGTGGGCAAAAAATATAAAGCCGATATTTGTGATAAAATTAATTTAATAAAGGACATGCTATATCGTCATGTTCGCATCCAGACCTGAAAGGCAAAAAGATATTGTAAAAACGGTCTATTCTGGTATTCCAATCTTATAGTCCAACCTGTCCGAGTCATTCAATATCAAGAAGGTCCGACAGGAGGCGTTCGACAGGCGGCATTTCCGACAGGAGGCGTTCCACACGTTGGCGAAACTAGCATACTCCCGAAAAAACACAGATAACAATGAAACTATAAAAATTAATGGTAAATTAGATATAACAACTGCAAATCTTATCTTAAAAACCCTTAACGTATTTTCAAAACTATATATATATATACATACTTGCCAACCATCTCATTAATAACCGTACAATTGTTAACGCCCCTTGAAAAAACGTCTCTTTTTGACACAACTTTATTTTTAGAATAATTCGCGTAATAGAAGTTGTGTGGTTGTTTCGCATCAGATTTTTTTTTTTAATACATTTAGCAAATAAATAATAGGCATGGAAATTTTGTAACGCTTTCGCATGCTCAGTTAAAAATATATATTATGAAAATGCTCATATTTAATTAAATATATACTTGACGCTACTTCAAGTTTTCTACTCATAATATTGATAATATTTATTTGAATTTTTAAGCTATTTGCTTGTTATTTTTACAATGAGACATAATATATATATATATATATATCTTCCATATAGAACAAATAACTAGTAGATTCTTGAATCCCTAAACTAGAAATACAGATTTTTGAATTATGAGTATACTGTAAACAAATAACCTGTATAGACAAAATGGTCGAGAATTTCTAATCTATACTTTTCTAGATGGTGAAGAAATATTTTGAATATTATGAATATCATGAATCTTTTGTATTGCGAGAAATTCTCGCTTGATTTTCTAGAATTGGTTCACAAACCAAAACTATAGCTACTTAACTTCACCTTTTGCATTCACATTTATTTGCAGAGATTTTTCAAATAAATTTGACGACGATAATACAGAAAAACTTTCTAGAATTCTAATAAGATTTTTTTTTAATTTTTTACTAATTTTTAGTAGTATTATTACTAATAACACGGCCTGTATTTTTATAGGGGATAAGATGCATCAATGTAACAATACAGGCCGACGCCAGAGTCGCAATCTTTCGTGTCGTATGATGCCAACATTTCCCGCTTAGTGCATTTATTACATCTATGTTCTTCATTTCGTGGATTTAAGGGAAAGATGAAGATTTGATGTATTTTCTTTTAGTGATTTGTGCAATTTATTGCTAAACAATTTGTTACATCGCATTCTGTTTAACTAAAATTACAGAAAACAATTTAAAAACTTAAAAGCAACATGCGATGACCGAAACAGCAGCTACCAATTGATAATCTATAGCTTGTTGGGTACTTATGACAACCCTAAGGGAACAAAAAAAAAAATGTTGGATGCGCCAGCTCGTATATACATGAATAATATCTCACAAAATCTGCATTGGACAAATATGTTCAGGTGATAAGTGTAATTTATATAGCTTATCACTTAAAAAATATTCGCATGTAGTTAAGGAAAATTTATTTGAAATACATTTTTGATCATACCACATTTTGGTAAATAGTGAGTGTTATTTGACGTGATGTAAACATAATAATAAATACTCGTTCTTTCATTCACAAACCAAAACTATATTGAACATAAAATACACAGATGTAAATATGCGTGGAAAACATGAGGTGCGATAAATCATTGCGAATAAATAATAAACAATATAATGTGAAGTAACAATGCGAAAATAATGCGAAAGATAATAATGTGAAAGATAGCATGCAAGCTACCGTGCGGATGAAAAAGAATAAACTGTACTTTTTGGTTTCTGTTCGAGTAGAGTTGAGATGTTCGTACCTGTTGAACAGAAAAAAAAAAAAGTAAAGATGAGATGAAAACAGTTAAATCGAAAGTGTCATTGAGTGCGGAGTTCGATTATGTTCAGAATCGAATATGACTGGATGGTGGAAATCGAACAGAGAGTTTATATGTAAAAATTATATAAGTAGTTGAATAAATTCTATTGACTTTTTCCAAAAACATTTTATTGCAAATATAAACATTTATAGTTGATGGAAATATTTCATGTAAAATTTACATTAAATTTAATTTGTATCAGATTATCTATTAATTATGAAAAAAAAAAAAAAATCATAGTTTCTGATTTCTCATTTATTCGAAAACCATCATAAAAATACGTTTATATTTAATATACCAAAGTTTTATTATCTTATGTCTAAGTTAAATATTAATTAAATAAAGAAATTAAAACTTTTTTTTTTTTTTTTTTTTTTAAAATAATGTTGAAACCACACGCTGAACAAAGATACTTTGTTATGAATATTTAGTTGTCTAGACGCCTCTTCACTAATCCATTTACAAAACGTCAGCGATGATTTTAAAATAAATATCTTTGTGTGCCCTTTCAAAATTGATTTCCTTGAAATAGTAATCAATATCAATTCTAATCGGCAGTTTTAGAAATAGTTTTCCGAAAAATACGCAGTGAATTTTGCGGTTAATTAATTCGGTATTACAATAACAATAATAATTATTATTGATTTTTTTTTTTTTTTTTTTTTTTTACACACATACACACAGAACTTTCAAAAACAGTAATAATAAATCAAGCATAAAAATATTCTAAAAAATAAAACTTTTAATGTAATAATACTGTAATTCATATTTAAAACAATTTATTATAAATTTGAAAATTAATAATTAAAATAATAAGACAAACATATTGACTTGAAGATAATTTTTATTAGCGTATATAAAATGAGGCAAAAACATGTGTTTACAACAGTAATATTTTCATTTTTTTTTAGAATTAATTTATTATTCTTAGAAGTCTTTTTTTTTTTTTTTTTTAAATCAAACGTAGCCAACATTTGTGGCCGACAAATAGTATTGGTTTACCTAATAATTAGATCCATGTATTTATAAAATTAAGTTGCAGAGTATTTACTTTCCTCGTTTCAATTGTATACTTAACTACTTTGTTTCATATATTCACTGATCAAATGTCCTCATTTTTTGAGGACAGTCCGTTTTTGTAAGCCGTTTGTCTAAGTTTAAAAATTTTTACAGGAAAATTATTCGTCGTAATTAGCATTTTGGTCCCCATTTACAATGAGTATAAAATTGTGTACCTAATTAGGGAATCATAATAATTATTAACGCTTTTAATTTATAAAGGTACTCTAATCTGATACCCATGGTCTAGAGCTGCCTAGAGATAGTTTAAAAAGAAAGAATATATATATATATATATATTTAAATCTTTCATGATTGCAACAAGACAAGAAAAGAATAGGAGAATAACAGAGCAAGAGAAATGTAGAACACCATGTTAAATATTCTTTAACTAATATTTAGCTAAAATGTTTGTAAATAATTTATATAATTAGTGTCATATTAAATACGTACGGAAATTTAAAAATGATTCACCTTTTATTACATTCATATAATTTCTGAATCGTATCGTATTTAAACTAGTATATGAAAACAACAATAAATTATATTCCATTTTTACTCTTTCTACTTTTTAGTTTCCAAAGATACATGTGTGAAGAAAATATTGTAATCTTACCAAAAATCCGACCTTGAGATTCTGCTGTTTCTATACGTTTTCAGATCCCCTGAGTTCATGAGTTTACGATGACGTACGTGTGACTGTGTGTGTGTGTTTGTGGGTGAGCAAACTAGGCTTAACACTACGCCTAAACGCTTTGTTCAAATGAGCTGAAAGTTGGTATGTACAGTCGGTAACAAAAGTGTCCGAACACTAGCAAAAATTCCTATCTAAAAAAAGTACACTTCATACGGTTTTGTTAAATAAATCCTTGTCGAATCCTGTTCTTAGTCATTGTAAGAACATGATTTAATAAGGATTTATTTAACAAAACCGTATGAAGTGTACTTTTTGTACATAGGAATTTTTGCTAGTGTTCGGACACTTTTGTTACCGACTGTATGTTGTAGGTTACCATAGCGCGAAGCCTATTGGTTTGAAAAGCCTTATAGCTTTTTTTATAGGGACATAAAGAAAATTCTTTATTGTTATAGCCTGTAGGCCCAAACTCTTTAAAGTGCAATAGCGTGTGAATGCCTTATTCGATTAAGCTGAAAACTTATACACATGTTAAATATTCCCGTTGCCCAAACTTCATAATTTTTGCTGAATCAAGACACACAAAAAAAAAAAAAAAAAATCCTTTATTATTGTATATAGAGAGTCAAAAATTTCAAAGTACGATACCGTCTAAATGCCCTGTTTGATTGAGCAAAAAATTTATAGACATGTTATAGGACATAGTTTCATAAATAATGTCAAAATTTTTATGTGTTACTCTCATTTTTACTCTTCATTACTAGTCAAAAAGCTGAGAAAAGTAATTTATATATTTTTCAAGAACTCCTCCCAAAACTTATTCATAGGAGTTCATAGGAAAATAAAATAAACCTAAATTAGATACCGGTATATCTTATTTTATAAATTCTCACCGTTTGTTACAAAGAATAAATAGAAAGTAAAATCCATAGTACATTTTTTAAGATGCGTATAAATTCTTTGAAATGAAATACATCCTATTCATACTCAGAGATTTAAAACTTTTGATGTGTATAATACATTACAGTACTTTCTGAATATATAACATACAATATAAGTAAAAAATACGACGGGAAGGGAACCCTGTATAATGAATAATTTTGATCGTGATTTAATCCTTTGTATCTTGACATTGTGAAGTATGTGACAATATTTTCAAATAGGATTCTTAAAAATGAATAAAAGCTTAGTAAGAGAGGTGATATATTGGGAGGATTCCAATATTTAAAAATATCCCTTTTAAAAGCAATGAAAGGAAGGAATCATGATTTGAATAATCAAATAACATAGGTATAGTTTATGCTTTGAAATAAAATTATCCAAAATAAAAGCAAAGGGTGAAATATAATACATATATATATGTTATTTTATATTATACCATAAAATATCGTTCAAGCACCCATTCAATCTACAAGAAAAATTGGGATATATTTGCAGTGAGGGTGGAAAAATGGTAAAATTTTACAAAAATATAGAAATTCTGACGTGTATTTGCCCGCTAAAATTAAGTAGCATAAAAAACAATTTTAAACAAAACTTTTATGCATAATAAGGTGATTAAACAAAAATTAATAGAGTTAAGTATTGGTTAACAGACATTCAACTAAAAGGAAATGTTTGGCAAATCTTTTTTACCCACTTCGAAGAAATTATTTATAAGAAATTTGATGCTATTTTAGGAAGAGTGCGTTTTCTATTTTCAAATAATCACAGTATCCGATTCATATAAAAAAAAACAAAAAAAAAAAAAACAATGTTCATATTTATAAAGGCGAATCTTTAAAACGATATAAATAACATAAAAAAACTGTCTTCTATTCCGTATTTTCAGAGCAACTTAAATTCAGGCAAAAAGCAGAGAGAGCCACTGAAAAAAATACCGGTAGATTTTAATGGAAAATCCTGTAAATTTCAACGAAAAAAAAAAAAAAAAACTGTAAATCAAAAGCAAATTTTTATACCGTATGTATTTTTACAGGAAAATCCTGTAAATTAAACAGGTTTTCCGTTAAAAGTACAGCTTCCCCCTATACTTGACGGAGAAATACAGTCGGCTGCAAAATTATTCGAGCACTAGCCAATAATTCCTATATTTAAAAAGTACACTTAAGACTGTTTTGCTAAGTAAATCCTTGTCGAATCATGTTCTTAGACTGATTAAGAACATGACTCGACAAGGATTTATTTAACAAAGCTGTATTAAGTGTACTTTGTTTTGGCAAGGATTATTGTTAGTGCTCGAATAATTTTGCAGCCGACTGTACTGGCAACCCCCCCCCCCCACCAAGCTGCCAGATTTTTCCTGTACTTTTACGGGTTTATTTATTGCAATGACATGTTTAATGGATGTAGAGCGCTTTTGCGGTATTTTGTGGTACATAGGTTCATGACGTAAAACATGTACATATATTTGTTCTTAGATCTTATTTGATTTTATATTATACAGGTGTTCAATTTCTGAAAAAAATAATGTGAGACCGTTTTTTTTTTTTTTTTTTTTTTTTTTTTTTTAAATAAGAAAATTAATTATTATTATAATATTAAAATGGATTTGAACAGAATACTGTGCTGAAAATAAAAATAACATATTAATTTGAACATTTATGTATTTCTTGTTAAAGTTAAGTAAAAATTTAAATGCAAAAAAAGACAAAAACATCATAATATCATTGAAAGATATACTTATGAAAACGAAGAATGTTAAACAGTTTCCTGTGAATAGATATCATGTAAAAAATTTCTCATTTTATATTTAGTACTGGGTTAATTATAATTACGCTATATATATTTTTCATAGTTATATAACACAGGCCTTCAAAATTGAAGTCGACAAAATTTGATTTGATGATTCTAGCTGAACTCTATGTTTTTTAATGTGTTGAAACCGAAAATGCAGCGCATTTTTCTCTATCACGTATAGATTTTTATCAATACAGGGTGCTTATAGACCCAATTTCTTACATATATGCCATCATTACAATAGGTTGGTTGGTATGATTTTACGCCGCACTCGTGCTGCTCTATTACAAAAATAGGTATCCATGATTAATTAATCATGAAAACATACTATAAAACTTACCATATAATTATCTTGGTGGAAGAATAATGGAAGAAATTCTATAGGTAGGCACCCTGTATTGATAAAAATATATTCGTGATAGAGAAAAACTGACTTCATTTTCGGTTTCAGTCCACCGAAACCATACAAATCAGCCAAAATTATAAAATCAAAATTTTACATTTCAACCTGTGTAATTATTATAGATGCATTATATGAATATCTATTTGATTATACATTTATTATATAAATATATATTCAAACATAAAAATATAATTTCTTGAGATTTACGTACTGCTCATTGACAATTACGTTCGGATCTCAAGCAGGAATGTCATGAGTTGTTGTGCCTGTGAAGGCCAACGTGTATATTAAATATTTATCTTGGATAAAAAACTAAGAAAAGCTATTAATATAATTTTTCAAACTTAGTACCGATTAATATTGAAATATTGATAAATTATTTTTATTAGAAACACGTATTACCTTAAAGCGTGTTTAACCTACCTTTAAAAGAATTGTCTTTTGTTGTTGGTGTTGGTGATTGGGAATAAGGCCGATATACTGATGTTTTGTCCTAGGTCTGAGGGGAGAAGTGCCTTCTTAGAGGTCTTTCTAAAGGATCATAACCCGTATTTACGCAAGTTTTGGAGAACGTGTAATAAAAGTAATCGATAAGAATAGTTTTAAAATAATTTTTTGATAGCTTTTAATGATAGAACAATTTTTAATAGTTTTTTTTTTTAATTATAGTAATCCGAGTTATATGAATTATAAGAATTTGTCTTCGTAATTTTTATAAAATAGATAAGAAAATACTCCGCTCCCTTCCTTTACCATCTTAGAAGATTGTATTTTGTAATTTAAAATGTCACTTAATGTATAGCTTAATGTTTTTAATTTTTTAATACAATACAACAGATATATTGTTCTTCAACGCTAAATATACAAAACATGTGATGATATATAGAAAAGCTTATCTTTATTTATTTATTTATTTATTTATTTTTACAATTATATAGACACGTAAGAAAATAGTATGCATAGAAATACAAAAACCAAAATTGCATAATTTTTCAAATAAATAATTAAAATAAGGGAATTTTTTTTTTAAATATTAACATATTTATACAAATAAAAAATTCAAATTATTTTCTTAATGTATCCGAATATAGGTTTAGATAAAAGTAATTAAAACAGTAGTGCAAAACATTTATAAAAAGAAATTTACATTAAAAGCTGGAGACCAACTTAATCTAAATATTAAAATATTATCATTATTATTAGTATTATGATTGTTTTGCATTTAGTACTTTTATATTTCAGTTTATTTCATTTTGTTGTTTAGCATTATAAATATATATATATATATATATATATATGTTTTTTATTATTATAAATACCGTAAACTAAATCCACACTGCAAATAAGGGCGTCTTAAAGTAAGACAAAAAAAGTCTTAAAGTGGATTTCAGAAAAGTAAATATCTTAAAATGATGCTCATACATAATAGATATCTTAATTTAAGACACTTTTGTGTCTTAATAAATTGGTGATGAAAAGAACTAATATAAAGTATCTTAAAAAAGCCTGATGTCTGGACCTTAAGACCATTAAAAATGTCTTAAATTCATTTCACATTTCATCGTTGACTATTAGTAGCGGCGCCATCTTTGAAAGGAAATCAAAATCATCTTCATTGTCTCGTTTTTTTCATAGCAAGATGCAGGTTTAGTTTAAAAAACTGAAAATTTCTTTTAAGAATTTTCTAACTTAGCAGCGGAAAAGAAAAGTATTTTTTTAAATTGAAATTATAATCAAATATCAAGAATTTAAATCTCTTAAGACAAAATAAATAAATAAAATTTTTCAGTAAATTTTTTTGTTGATGAGATTTTTCTGAAAATCATTTCAAATGAGTAAAGCTCACCGCTCTTATTTTACTCCTAGTTTGACACTTTTTCAATTTTATTATTAAAGTGGTTACTTTTTATTTAAAGCTCGCTCATTTAATTAAATGAAAAAGATTAAGACGAACTTGCAGCGAAGAATATTTTATCGCTAAGAAAGCGAATTTCTAACTAATCTTACGCACAACTTGTATATAGCTGCTTCCTTTTTTTTTTTTTTTTTAATAATCTCTTTTGATGTAAAACTCTTTTCTTTAACTTTTTTAGCTGTACCTAGACGTAAAACAAAACTTTTCTAGTTTTCATATTCATTTTTTTTAAAATAACAGTTTATAGAAAGAAATCTTTTTTAAAACATTACAATCTTAGATTTTCATATATTTATTTATATTTTACAAAATTTTTACTTCTACAATTAAAATTTAATAGAATTAATACATATTGAGCTTTAGATTTAATCTCGATAGTTTTAAAGGAAAAAATACCGATTATATTATAACACTACAATTCCTTCCCCGAATATTACATTCTTTATTACCATACATTTTTGTGTGAAATCGTGGCGCGATTGGCAGGAGTGTTTGTCTACAGTCGGTAACAAAAGTGTCCGAACACTAGGAAAAATTCCTATGTAAAAAAAGTACACTTCATACGGTTTTGTTAAATAAATCCTTGTCGAATCCTGTTCTTCGCCAGTGTAAAAACAGGATTCGACGAGGATTTATTTAACAAAACCGTATGAAGTGTACTTTTTTTACATAGGAATTTTTGCTAGTGTTCGGACACTTTTGTTACCGACTGTACGGTAGCGAAGATAGTAAGTTCGACTCTAGGGGCTGGATTTTTTTTTATTATTATTATATTTTATTTATGCTCTAGAATATTATAAAATATGTTTTAAACAGAAAATCAGAATCACCACATCACCTTTATTTATTTATTTATTTACTAAAAAGCCTTGAAATGGAGGATATTTTAAGTCTAACATGGCGATGTTTTTAAACATAAAAAGATGGCGGTGTTTTAAGACATTTACAGTGTCTTAATTTCAGATGCGGAAAGTTGTCTAAAAAAGTAAGACACTTTTTTTTCGCTTAAAAAATGACCATCCGTTTAAGACACTTTTGTAACTGAATTTAAGACGTTTTCGTTTACAGTGCAAAGATCATAGAAAGATGATGAAAGTTTAAAAGAAAAAAAAAATCAAACGACTATTCTTTTCAACCTTTATTTAAAAAAAAAAAAAAAAAAAAATCTTTATTTTGTTTTGTTTTGCTTTCCTGTATGAAAATATTATTCTCATTTAAAACAATCAAATTGTTATTAGAAGGTACAATTAACACGTGTCCTTAAACAAGATGTTATTGTCAATGCTGCTAATATTAAAAATGTTATTAAAACATTTTAAGGACGTTTTCAAATAATTTATTATCATTTCAAAAAAATTAAATGGGCGTGTTAAAGATAATTTATTTGTTTCAATATTCCTATTATGATATTTGATATAATTATCACCGCAGGTTTATACAAAGATTATTTTGTCCTTGGTGAGATCGTTAAAGTTTATATTACATAATGTAGCATTTTATACGACTTTGCTTCAAAGTATAAATAATAAATAAGTTAATAATTATGTTCAATTTAAGAATAATATTTAAACATTGGACTCTTCTGTCTATTTACAGATTGGTGCATATTTGGTAACTGATAAGAAAAAAAAAAAGAACACATATACAGACACACACACACACAAAAAAAAAAAAAAAAAAAAAAAAAAAAAAAAACTTACGTTTGATTATTTTTGTTGCTGTCGGATTTAAAAATATTTAATAATTATTATGATTTTAAAAATCAAACTAATTTAGGTCACTTAATTCTATTAGTAAAATATATTTATTTTTACATTATTTTAAAATGAATTTATAGTAAAATGTAATTATTAGCAAGTTATTTTTTAGTAAAATACACTAAGCGACAAAAAAAAAAAAAAAAAAAAAAAGCCGCACTGCAGAAAAAATGCCTTATACCTTTTTTATTTGTAATAACTTTAAAATTAATGTTTGAAACAAATAAAACTGTCTTGTTTGCATAATACCAAAGGTATGAAATTATACCTATGTATATTTTCGATTTAATAATTCGCTTTATTGCACTTTACGAAGTACTTTTTAAAAATCTGCATAAAACTTTCTTTTTGAACATAATGCAATAACTATACACTTTGCATTCTATTATGATTTATTATATGAAATAAACAAGTTATATTTTAATATATAAAATAAAACTATTTATTTGTTAGATCTAAGCATTTTTTTAAAAATATGTTTTCTGCATTGGATTAATTCCACCTTTATATGGAATTACTGCATTAATGCGCAATGGCATAGTTTTATACAGTGTTTTAATATAAATCTCAGAAATTCCAATGTGCCAAATATCACAAATAAATTTTTCTGGTTCTGGCAGAGTTATAGGCTGCAAATTTTGAATCCTCTCCCCTCCCCCTCGCCTTTTTATAGACGAAACATTTTCGAGCGGATCGTGATTTTGACCATTTCCATGTCTGGTAAAGAAGAAATTCTATTATATCCTTTGTGGTATTTAACTTAAAGTGAAAAAAAGTATGGTTACTTACAAAATTATAGGTTCTCATGGGAATGTATAAGAAATTTTGACAATTTGAAGTGAATAAACTTACCACAGACGCCGTGTAGTAAGGTGCCTTATTATCTTCAAATGCTGTTAACGGAAATGTCTAAGATACCTCCAAAATAGTCGGTTAGGCACCACTTTTATGCAGATTGTGTTTTATTTCGAGTTAATTGATCCCTTGAGCATAAAAATTTCCCCGAGTGTTTGAAAAGTTATGCACCTCCGTACCATAATGTACGGAGAATGTGTCACTGTTTTAAAAGTGCGATTTTCATTAAGTCGGTCACATTTTCGTCTTCATTCTAGCTTTTTTCAACTGCACGAAATAAATAAAACTTGATTCATCAGAGAAAACCAGTTCAGCCTAATAATTAACTGATAATGTTTTTAAATTTTGGCCAACTAAAGTATTGTTTTTTCTAATTCTTTTCCTTAATAATGGCTTTTTTCGCAGATCTTTCGTTCTTTAACCCGCTTTGTTTAATTGTTCCTGCATTGTTTTTGGAGAAAGTAATTTACTATACACTTTTTTTAAATCTTTTTTAAGTTCTGAACATGATACAAATCGATTTTTTAAACATTCGTATTTTAACTTGCGGTTATCTTGCTTGGATGAGCAACATGACCGCCTAAAGCCAAATTCCCAGTTTCAACGGCCAAAAAAATTTATATTTTGCTAAAATTCATTATACCAATATTTCGTTAGCATTTAATTATTTTGCCATCTCACGTATTAAAATATTTTTTGATTTTCATTTAAAAATTAATACTTTTTATGGCATCGTTAACTGCCTTATTCTTACCATTTTTGAAATAAATTCTAAAATTACAATTTTACTGACAATTGCATTTTGTTTTTAACACTAGACTCAAAGCTAAAGTGTATGTGGAGGACAACATAGTAAAATCTGTTCGAAAATTTGCTCTTTAAACGATAAAATTGGCGGTTGTAGAAGGCGAAAAGGAAAACGTCCAAGTGCGGCTTTTTTTTTTGTCGCTTAGTGTATATTTGTTATTAGACAGTTTTTGAATTTTGTAGTAACTCATGTTTAAATTTTGCATGTTATTACAGTTTAATTTTGAAGTAAAGTACTTAAATTCTCATAACATTTTTACTTTCCGAACACTATAACGATAACGAGGAAAGTATTGTTATCATGTGAATAATCCAAATTTGAGATTTTGGTGTCTCTACACGTTTTGAGGTCTTCTGAATTCATATTTACTATATTTACGATGATGTATGTGTGTGTATTTAAGTGAACACGATAGTACCTAAACGCTTTGTTCGAATGAGCTGAAAGCTGGTACATATATTATAGGTAATCATAGCACGAAACCTGTTGATTTTGGTGAATCTAACGCTTATAGTTTTTTCACAGGGACACAAAGAAAAAATTATCATTATGGTCTATTGGCCAACATTTTTTAAAGTGCGACAGCGTCTAAATGGCATATTCACGTGAGCTGAAAATTTATACTCATGTTATGAGTAACCGTCGCACGAACTGTATAAATTTTGATAAATCTAGCGTTTACACTTTTTTTACAGGGGCACAAAGAAAAATTCTTTATCGTTATGGTCCATATGGGCCATATTCTTTTAAACTGCGATAGCGTTTAAACGACTTATTTAATTGAACTGAAAATTTATGCACATGGTATAAGTTACTGTGTGAGGTCGAGACTATACACCATCACCAAAGTTGGGACTGTCAAATCACTTCGTCGCCAGTGACTCGGCGAAAGTCTTGGTCGGATGAGTTTTATGTCGGCATGGTGCTGCAATGAAAGAATTAGGTGCTGAGAGTTAGATGAATGAGAAGTGATTTTAAAAGGTTTTGATTGAAATGAAGAGAAAGGAAGTTGTAGAATGTAGTATAATATTATAGTGAATTGGTAGTGGTAGAAAACGGTAGCGGATTAGTGTGAGAGGAAGTGGAGTAAAGAGTAATGTTGGTGGTGGTAGTTTTATGCGTATGTTAAGTGATGGTAGAGAGGTGTAGTGTTGTAGCGTAAAGTAAGAGAAGAATCTGTCGCGTCTAGGGAATACAGCCGACGATTTGGGTGTGAGAATAGTTAGTGGTAACAGAGAGCAGTCATCGACAAGATCAGTATTGGTGAGATAAGTTACCTTTTACTTTATGTTTTGTTGAAGTTATTTCCTGGGGTATATTGAGAGTTAAAATTGAGTTAGCCCAACACCCGCCTTGATATTGAACGTTAATTAAACTGTGTTATTTTCCATTTACAACTTTGTCTCGAGCTCTTCTTATTATCTAATTAAGTAATTAAGTTAATCTTTAAGATTAAGTTTGAGGAATCGAGATCATGGCAGACTCGAATTCCTCACAACTGTTGCACGAAGTGAATAAATTTCGGTGAATCTAGCACATATAGTTCTTTTCAGGTTGACCACGGAAAATCCTTTCTCATTATGCTCTGTGAGTTTAAATTATTTAAAATGCGATAGCATCTAAACGCCTCATCTGATTGAGTTGAAAAGTTACATACCTATTACAGGTTACCATCGCACAATCTGTATGAATTTCGATTAGTCTAGCTCTTATAGATTTTTACAGAGACACAACGAAAATTTCTTTATCATTATGGTTTGCGGGCTCAAATTTCCTGAGCTCAAAGTTTGATAGCGTCTAAACGTCTTATTCGATTGAGCTGAAAATTTATACACATGCCATAAGTCACCGATTCACGAACTACATTGAATTTGGTGAATCTAGAACGTATAGTTTTTTTTTATAGGGACAAAACAAAAAATTCTTTATAATTATGTCCCATACTGAAAAAATAGTTTCTTAAAAGTAAGTGTATATTTTCTCAAAATAGCCCCGAAACAATATATAATTAAATTTGAAAAACCATGTACAAATATTTTAGTACATTGGTATGCTCAAAAATGGCGTTGACCAATAAGAATCCCAATATTCCAATGTTTGACATGTCAATGTACTCAAAAATGATTGAGCTGAAAATTTATGTACATGTTATAGATCACCTTTAAACGAGCTATGTCAAGTTTGTAGAATATAGTGCTTATAGTATTTTTACAGTGACACAAATAAAAATTCGTAATGATTGTTTGCTTATAGGTTCAAATTATTTAAAGTGCGATAGCGTCAGAACGCCTCATTTGATTAAGCTGAAAAATTATATAATTGTTATAGGTTACCGTCGCACGAACTGTATAGTGAGTCTAGCATTTATAGATGTTTACAGGAATACATCGAAAATTTCTTTATCATCATGATCTACGCTCAAAATATTTGAAGGGAAATAGCATTAATTTAAAGAACATACCACATAGAAAAAAATACTTATATGCCTTATTATAACTTCCTCTTATGCTTATTTAATGACATCTCTTACTTTATTTATGTAACCGTTAATTAAAAAATGTTCGGAAAGTCGAGTGGAGTCACTCCAGATATTATTATTTATAAAAAAAACAACCGTAACTGTATCTGTTTAAATGGAAATCCTTTAACCAACTCTAAATAAATACTTTTACACACTACTATTTATTATACCGTAAATATTTCAACATACATATTAATGAAAAAATACTTTCATACCTTATCATTTATTTATAATCACTTGCTTCTTTTAAAATAATGATCGATAAATAATATTTTTTATTGGACCTTTTAAATAAGAATAAAGAAATAAAGAAATAAAATGCACATTTTTCTAAACTGTAAAAAAAAAAAAAAAAAAAAAAAAAAAAACATTTCAATGCAAATATAAGCTTACTAAATAAAAATTTTAAATACTTATTTTTTAAGAGTATTAACGAGAATTTTAAATGAAGACGTATACTTAATTTTATATATTCACATTGAGAATATGAAATTGAATAACAGATGAATTTTTGATCAAATGGTACCGACATATTTATTTTATTCTAAATTCCAAATATTTACCAAAACAAACGTATGTTTTACCTTTCATTATAATAGAATCATTTGTGATTGTTTATGAAAAGCGCTAATTTAAATATAGAAAGTTCCTCTAAACTGAATATTATCTGTGAATTTCGGTTATACAAACAAGAGGGGACTGGAGTGATCTATAAATATTTGATGGCGAATAAGAGATAAAGTAAAGGGGTTTCATATGTTTTCTTTCTCTTAAATCTAATAAATGGCTTAAATTTATAATTTATTTACAAGTTCAAATATCTGACATTGTTCACTTTTGTGAGATTAGTCTTTTGCTTAAATAGAAAAAATACTGAGGCAACTGTAATTTACTGCAAGCTAATAATTTGCTATTTAATATAAAGAAACTAATTCCAACGAACAATAAGTTATTAATGAATACGTATTATTTTTATATTTTATCATTCATTTAAATACTCATTCTTCCAGTTACATAAAGTTTCATTTATAACTATTATACCAAGCCTCATAATCCTTTGAATTACAAAGAAGAATGAAGCTTGGTATATATAAGTAATGCAAATAAAACTTTATGTAAACCTTTTTTTTTTTTTTTTTTTATGTGAACTTTGTATGATTTACTGATTAATATTTAAAATTTTTGCTTTCTTGAAATATCTACTTCCATCCTTTTGAAACTTACATAGACATTGTATATTATAAATAATAGATGAATAATAAGAGGAAAAAATTTATAGAAAGTTCCTTGACTAAATACTAGTTTATTGTATCATTTTATTTCATTATATACATACAGAATAATATAAAATAGATTTAAGTATTTGCATTTTTTGTATTTTAAAATTATTACCAGATAAATAACTGATATATAATTACTTTGTGCATAGAAACTGCATATAGAGAATTTCCTACGTTTTAAAAAAACGGATCTATAATGAATAAAGCATCCATGAAAAGTTAGCATCCATGTCCCAGGAAGATGAAAGGAAATATAAAAGAATAGAGAATGAAGAAACAATAAATACACCCACCTATGATCACAGATCATCATGGCAAATATATAAAACGCAGTTTTCTATTGTAGCTGGAGCTAGTGGATGGAACACAACGCCAAGGCTATTTAGCGGCATCATTAAGGGGCGACGCAGCTGGTATTTTGGGAACTCTTTCGATGAAGCAGCGATATGACTTCGAAGCTCTGACAAAAGCACGGGGCTTTGTTTTGGCGAAAAATGGTAGAGAGTCTCCAGTTAAAATCTCGCCACCGGAGACGATTTGAAAGTTTACAAGAGCGGGCGTCATATATTTAGACTGTGATACTTAGTTTTCTCGGACTGTCATTCTGAAATTCTAGATGATTTATACATCCAATATTACACTGATGATGTTCGAGAACCAGAGATTCAAAAAGCCCTTAGACTTTCAAACATCAAGGATACTGAATTTTGCTTTAGTGTATGCCCTGAAGATTGAGACAGCCCAACAAGTAGGGAAATGTCTCCGGTAATGGGTACAGTTTTAATTTTGGATTATAACTTTTGATAGAGTAAATATTATGCAAACATGTGAACAGCAATGGAAAGCTAGAATCCCTTAGCTGACGATTCATAAATTAATTCTATCGATTCCGTCAACAAGAAAAAGAAATATCACCAATTTTTTTATGTTGTTATTTTTAACCCCCCCCCCCCCCAAAAAAAAAAAAAAAAAAATGTGTACCCGATTGTAGGCCCACTTCAAAAATATGCTAAAAAATGGGAATATAATAAGAAAAATCCCCATAAATACAGAAAATAACAAAATTCATTCATTTTGTAAGGATTCAGTGGCCACAATAACAACAGAAAATCGCATTTTTCCAATTTTATTTGTCATCTTCTTCATCCTCCGAACCAGAAGTGCAACGCTTACAATTAAAATAATTTACATGCATATTGGCACGCTTCAAATGCACCAAATGATCACACTTGTTGCATTTGATTGAGTTCGCTCTTGTTAGGCATGGTAGCATGTGCTCCAAACAGATGATGAAGAAGTCGACATCATTATCAGATTTTGGATGTTTCTATTTTTAGCGCGCTTAGCCGACAGTTTGACAGGTGGTGTTGCATTACTTCTTTCAGGCTTCTTCTGAAGGGAGACATATGCTGCGAGGAAGTCCATATTCTTGGGTAGCCGATTCTATGGATTTTCGTATCTACTAAGCAATCTTAAATGGCTTCAACCAGCACATTAAAATACATTTGTTTTGGATCAGTTGACTTTTTCCGGGTTGACATGGCTAAAAATATCTAAAAATACATAAAACACTAATAAAATCTGTAATGTTTACATAAACGAGAATTTTTAACAATTTTTAGGCCAAATACACGCTTAAAATGAAAAAAATAAAATAAAATAAAATAAAATAAACAAGCCCCTAACTGTTTACATGAATGTGCCCACATCCGCGAATGACAGCAATTTTTATAATGATAGAAAAAGCAATTTTCAGTCCACATTTGGCTGAATTCGATATTGCATCACAAAATATAATGAATATACTGCATGAATATACATTACACTTACATTTTTGAATTAATTCACTTTGATTCATCGAATTCTGAAAATATTCACAAATTACTCTTGTGTTGCTTTATTTCAGATTTTATTTCGATGCTTGCACTTACTAAGTAAATGCTTCTATTAACTTCAGTGTTAGCACTAAAACTACGTACTGTCGCAATACAAATTTGATAGTACACAAACACACCATATCAGCTTTCTCTCAAAAAATATGGTGGGGTGCCCATAACCAGAGAATGCTCATAACGGAAAACATTCTTCTAATTTTTCGAAACATAAAATAAAATTCCAATTAAAGTAAGTGATTAGTCATAGACGTTATCGAAACGTCAAATAGAAAACTCAGAGAACAAGACTTTACGAAGTGAAAAGGAAATAAAATTTCTTTTACCTGCCTAAATTTATTTCACTTGAAATAAAAATGACACATTCAAAAATTAAATCAGATTAATAGGTTAATCTGCAAGTATTGAAACTTTAGATTAAAAAAGACTTAAAAACAATTACTTACATTTTATAGGAAGTTGTAACAGCTAATAACTGTTTGCGTTTCTTAAATTCAACGTGAAAAAAAAAAAAAAAAATGTTCTCATAAAGGGATTTCGATTTCTAATCCTAAAATAATGATGTTTACCTTTTTTTCTGCGTTTTAAATGGCCATTAGAAAAATCTTTTATTTTAAAGTAACTGATTATAAAATGTCACTCAAATTTTAGCTGTAAGAACATGCAATAAATTTCGTGATTGGCACGCAAAAAATTATTTAAACATTTCTTTACAGAAAAAATACTAAACTGAAATAAGTTTAAATTCTATTGTACGAGTATTTTAGATTTTGTAATATTTCTGAAAATTTTATTTTTTTTACATGAATATTTGAAAATTTAAATACATAATATAACTGAATTCAGTTTTCTAATGACTTCTGTTTGTTTATCTATCACTCCATCCATCTATCTGCGCTCTAACTCCAAGAAATATAAGTGGAATTTCTTGAAACTGATATATATTATTCAAGTTAATTACCCGATGTTTCTCATTAAAATGGAATACATACCATTACTGGTTTGTGTACAGGAACACACGAAAGTATTTCAAAGCATCGCGTTCCATTAGAGTTACTTTTTATAAACGATATTTTAATACTTTTAATTTACACAAATCATAATGAAATTGAAATATGCTATTTAGGTTCACGATCAAGTGTTCCCTAGTAAACATGGAGAACATACCCTCACTGGTTAGTGTTCAGGAACACCTTAAATTGTTCAAAAGGATTGCAGTCTGTAAATTTTTACAAAGCATATTTTAATAAGTTTACTTCGCACAAATCTTAATGAAATTGAAACGTCCTAGTGGATTTGCTGATCAGGAGCCTCAGTGTCCTATTTGCATCACACATTATTCAACAGATCATTTTTATTTATTCCATATTATGTTACACACACACACATATATATAAGAAATTATAATATATGTGTTCAGTCATATAAAAGTTGAAAATATGCTACAGAACTAACTAAAGAAAACCTTACGAGATAAATGTGAATAAATGTGAATAAATTAATAAATGTAAAACAATTCATAAGTAAAACTTACTGCAAAAACATAAAATAAATGATTTAAACTGCCCCGTATGACTTGAGACATACGTGTGGGTTTAAAGCATGCTTTTAATTGATCATAACTCTCCTCCTAGGCAGACAGTTTAATAAAAAAGCACATATATGGCTAAATTCAATATGGATAAAATAAAATGAATAAAATAATATGGAACAGACAAAAACTTATATGGATTAGGTAGAAAATTGATCAAACATTTACAGAAATAGCAGCATGTATTTCATAAGATCTCAAGCGAGACAACTAACCAAAATACGAAACAATCGAATATATATATATATATATATATATATATATATATATAAGTCAAATATAAACATATATGCTCAAATAATTTAAAGCGCGATAGCGTCTAAACGTCTTATTCAATTGAGATGAAATTTCAAACATACAAATGTGATACGTCATCTTTTCACAAACTGCATAGATTTTGGAAAATTTAACACTCATAGTTTTTTTTTTTTTTTTTTTTTTTTAATAAGGACACAAGGAAAAAGTCTTTATAATTATGACATATGAGCACAAACTTTTTAAAGTTCGACAGCATCTAAACGCCCTATCCTATTGAGCTGAAAATTTATGTCCATATTATAGATCACCATTACACGAACAGTCTGAATTTTAGAAAATCTAGCATTTATAGGTTTTTAGAGGGACGCAAAGAAATATTCTTTATCATTGTAGATTATGGGCTTCAATTATTTAAAGTCCAACAGCATTTAATTGTTTCACTCGATTGAGTTGAAAATTCTGAACATGTTATAGGTAACTATCACACAAACTGTATAGATTTTGGTGAATATAGTAATTATATATTGTTACAGGAATACAATTTTTTTTAATCATTATGATTTATAGGCTCAAGTTACTTGAAGGACAAAAGGAATAAATTATGCAACGTGCTATATAGAGAAAAATACTCAAATACCTTATTATAAGTTCTGTTACTATAATTTATTTATAAAACGATGAATTACATAAAGTTCGGAAAGTCAAGTGGAATCACACCAAATATTTTGTGCTCATGTTTATTTAAAATAATTTCAAAGTATTACAGACTATTATACATAAGGTGTTTCCTTTAAATGTTTTTTAGCACCGTTCATCTGCATCCAACATAATGGAATTAAAATACAATATTAAAATACTGAAAACACATTTGGTAATGTTATATTACAAAACTAGCAAGCTTTGCCTGCTTAGCTGGTCATAGAGAAACTAATATGTGAAGGCATGAATACGTTGTTTTCCTCAGTAAGTTATATAACATATTTAATAATAGATGTTCTTTTCTAATATTGTACAGTCAATTTATTAAAAGAAGTTTGACTTACCTGGGTTATCACAGGTAATCACGTATGCCATTTCTTGAAGAAAATCTCGTAACGCAATCATCAGATTGTACGCTTAAAAATGCAGTATGAATAACTTCTGGTTTAAAACCATAACAACTTGTTTTGCTGTAATTAAAGGGGATTAATATTTGTTTAATAATTTAAATATTAACTGCATGATAAAGGACTGCCTAGAATTTCACCTTTTTAAAATTTATTTAATATTATTATTATAGATTTCTTAGGCACAAAATACGATTAAAATGGAACGTCAGTTCCGAATAACAGAAATTACATGATTGAAAAAAATATTACAATGTACTTGTAGAGAGACGCGACATATCGTCACGTGATACGGCAGGTGCACAAAAACAATCAGTTGGCGGGAAGCAAAAAAACAAAAAGAGAAAGTCCGGAACAAGAAAAATGAAAGTTAATAAAAGAAAGTTCTGAGATTAAATATCACAACACCCCCTCTTAAGCTCAGAAATTTTTCAATTGTTCATTAATGCATTTCTATGTCTATTAAAATCAGTTTTTGGTAGAGCTTTTGTGAGGGTATCGGCGCTCATTTCTTTGGTAGGTTTGTATTGAAGCTTTATTAGGCCTTCTTGTATTAAGTTTCGCAGAAGATGATATCTCAGCTGTAAGTGTTTTGTTTTGGACTGGAATTTTTCATTTTCAGCAATCTTGATGGTAGATTGGTTGTCCTGGTACAACACTATAGGACATTCTTGCGGCAAATTTAAATCATCCAGTAGTTTGTTGAGCCACTGTATTTCAAGTGCAGCACTCGCAGCTGCGACGTACTCAGCCTCTGCTGAAGACATGGACACACAGGACTGTTTCTTCGAAGTCCAAAATATTGGATTTTTTCCTATCTTAAATAAATTTCCAGATATAGACTTTCTATCACTTGGATCATTGGCCCAATCCGAATCCGAATATGCTCTAAGAACAGGTTCACCAGAGTTACAAAGTTTTAATTTAATATCTTGGGTATTTTTCAAATATCTAATAACCCTTTTAACTGCCTCCCAGTCTTTCGCTCTAGGATTTTCGTTTCTACGGCTTAAGATGCCAACGGCAACACTTATATCAGGTCGCGATACTGTAGAAATGTAAAGTAACGCGCCTATAGCCTGTCTGTACATTGTGTTGTTTGGTAAGAGATTGTCATTATCAGTTAATTTTATATACCCTGGTTCCATTGGTGTGTCAGAGGGCCGTGCGTTATCTAGCCCAAATTTGGTTACAATGTCTCGTATTTTATTATTTTGATCAAGCGTAATTACTCCTTTACAAGGTCTTTCTATATTTATTCCGAGGTAATATTTGGCTTCCCCAAGGTCGGTTAATGGATATTCTTCCCTAAGTTGATTAATTAGTATATCAATATCGTGATTTTTACCAGCTACAAGTAGATCATCAACATACACAAGAATGTAAGTTTCTGTGTTATCTTTGTTACGTATATATAAACACTTGTCATGTTGACTTTGTTTAAATCCTAATTTACACAATGTTTCATTAATTTTCAAATTCCACGCTCTAGCGGCTTGTTTCAAGCCATATATCGCTTTCTTTAACTTACATATTTTATTTTCTTCGCCCTGGATAACATAACCCTCGGGTTGATGCATGTATACATCTTCTTGCAAATTTCCATGTAGGAAAGCAGTTTTTATATCTACATGCCTTAGATTCAAATTTTTATATAGTGACATGGTCAAGAAACTTCTTAGAGTGGTATGCGATGCAACTGGTGCAAAAGTTTCGTCATAGTCCACCCCGTATTTTTGAGAAAAACCCTTGGCAACAAGCCTGGCTTTATATTTCTCGACTTGTCCTTGGCTATTGTATTTGGCCTTGAACGCCCACTTACACCCTACTACTTTGGTCCCTGGTTGAGCATCAACAAGTTCCCAAGTATTGTTTTGTCTGAGTGAATTCATTTCGTCGAGTGTGGCATTCAGCCAATTTTCTTTTTCAGCTGGGTTTTGAATTTTTAGTATATCATCAAAACACTTAGGCTCATCAATTCTTTTGTCATTTACTGCAAATGCAAATCTGTCGGGCGGAACACCTTTATTTAATCGTTGTGATCGTCGCGGCAGAGTTTGCGTGTCATCCGGACTATCGTTATCGCCCACTATATCTATATTTATATCAGTATCTAATATTGGTAATTTGGACACCGGAATTTCATCATTTGAATTTTCATTCTTGATTTGTGATGTTTCATTATTGTGGGATTCTCTATTCTCATCTTCCAAAAATTTTACAGTTCTGCTAATTATTACATTTTTATTATTTGTGCAAATTCTGTAGCCTTTGCTACGATTATCATATCCCACAAAAATTCCTTCTTGAGCGGTGCTATCCAGTTTTCCCCTATGTATTTTATGTACATATGCGTATGCGCGACATCCGAATGTTTTTATATTTGATAAATCGGGTTTACGGCCGGTCCATTTTTCGTAAGGAGTTGAGTCGCATGAGGAGGTCGGGAGCCTATTTTGTATGTAATTTGCAGTATTTACGGCTTCCCCCCAAAAGGAATTCGGTAAATTACTGTCTTTAAGCAGACAGCGAGCCATTTCGGTCAGCGTACGATTTTTACGTTCTGCCACGCCGTTCTGAGCACTAGAGTAAGGAACGGTAAACTGATGCTCAATTCCTTCTTTATTCAAAAATTCATTTACTTCCATGCTAGTGTATTCACCCCCGTTATCGGAGCGAATTGCTTGCACTTTTCGGCCAAATTTGTTTGCGGTCATAGCCACATATTCCTTTAACTTAGAAAATACCTCAAACTTATTTCTTAGCAAATATATAATAGTATAACGACTGTAGTCGTCTATGAATGTAAGAAAGTAATATTTTCCACCTACAGTGGGGGTTTTCATAGGGCCACATAAGTCTGTGTGGACCAGTTCGAGTGGTACGGAGGCTCTAAATTGTGCAGCTTTGGGGTAAGGTGAATCAGTTAATTTTGACATTATGCATGTTTTACATTCAGTATTATGTTTGCAATCATTTAATTTTATACCCACAGCCATGTCCTTGTTAACTAAATCTTTAATGTGGTTAGTATTTCTGTGGCCAAGTTTCACATGCCACTTGTTTATGCAATTTTCGTTATCACAAGTTTGTATTACAATGTTCGCTGTGTGTTTGTTTTCAGAATAATTTAATTGACATTCATATAAGTTATTTTTCACATATCCCTCAATGCATGTATTTCCCTGATTTACAATTTTACAGGTTTTATCATCAAATACAGCGATACAGCCATTCTCTGTTGCTCTTTTTATAGAAATTAAATTAGTTTCTATTTCAGGGACATAAAGAACATTTTTAAGTGTTATTTTGTTCTGTGTGTTTTCCGAATTTACGGTATACAAATCCACAGTACCGGAACCCAAAGATTTTAGCTGCGTGCCGTTCGCGATAGTGACGTTAGAAACGTTATTTTTAAGATCGCGAAATTTTAGTTTATCATTGCAGATATGTGAAGACGACCCTGAATCAACCACCCAATTTACAGTTTTATCTCCAACATAAAAAGAATACAATTTATCAGCTTTTGGTTTATTGCTCCCCTCTGCAATTTGAGCGCTATCTGGCTTCTCATTGTTCTGAGAGCATATGTTGGATCTGAAGTTGGGTTTTTTGTTGAAATTTTTACTGTGACTTTTAACAGCAGAATTATTTTTGTTTTTTAACTTATAACATTCTTCTATATTATGATTACTTTTCTTACAGTATTTGCAGAATTTCTCCGATTTGTTATGGTATTGGACTTTTAACGCTGAATTTTGATAAGTTTTGTTTTCAAGCCTTTTGGCATATTCATCAGCTAATTTGTTTCGTATATACTCAGGTGTCAATTGCGCTTCGTCTTTCGATTCGAGACTTGTTATGAGAACGTCATACGAAGGAGGGAGTGAGCATAGCATTAATGCAGCTAGGTGCGATTCGTCTATGACTTCACCTATAGCAGTGAGTCTGTCGCGTGTTTTATATATATCAGCTATATGTTGGTTTACATCACCACCTTCCATTAATTTTATGGAATAAAGTTTCCTAAGTAAGAAAAGCTTGCTGGTAAGGGATGATCTTTCGTGGACTTGGCGCAGAGCATTCCAGCACTCTCGTGCTGTATCTAGATTCATAACGTACACGATTTGTTCGTTATCAATAAGTAAATTAATTAAAGCTCTCGCTTTTCTATTTTTTGAACGCCACTGATCGGTTATTGGGTTGGGAGGATCGTCAGTAATGACTGTAAAAAGATCCTCTTTTTGCAAGTACATCTCGATACGAAACTTCCACACATTATAATTTGTAGAGTTCAGCGGTTCAATTTGTATATCTTTTGTTGCTGACATACTTAAACAAAATTTTTGTAACAGTTTTGTTAATATTTGTTCATTACGTAAATATTCATTTAATATTTTAAATCAACACAGTTCGGATAAATAGTACTTGAAGAAGAAAATAAAATTAAATAGTTTTCATAAAAATAAGCACTTTTCAATACTTTCGATTTAGTGTCACTTCAGTTTTGAAGAAACAAAAACAAATATTTTCGCTTACATTTTCATTTCATTTTTTTTTTTTTTTTTTTTTTTAATTATTTTAAATATAGCAATTTCTTCCAATGTGCAATGAAAAAAAAAAACTTTTGAACTTTTGTCAAGAATAAATCTAAATTTTCAATTCAAAATATCAGAATCATAATCTAATAGAGAAACTAATATGTGAAGGCATGAATACGTTGTTTTCCTCAGTAAGTTATATAACATATTTAATAATAGATGTTCTTTTCTAATATTGTACAGTCAATTTATTAAAAGAAGTTTGACTTACCTGGGTTATCACAGGTAATCACGTATGCCATTTCTTGAAGAAAATCTCGTAACGCAATCATCAGATTGTACGCTTAAAAATGCAGTATGAATAACTTCTGGTTTAAAACCATAACAACTTGTTTTGCTGTAATTAAAGGGGATTAATATTTGTTTAATAATTTAAATATTAACTGCATGATAAAGGACTGCCTAGAATTTCACCTTTTTAAAATTTATTTAATATTATTATTATAGATTTCTTAGGCACAAAATACGATTAAAATGGAACGTCAGTTCCGAATAACAGAAATTACATGATTGAAAAAAATATTACAATGTACTTGTAGAGAGACGCGACATATCGTCACGTGATACGGCAGGTGCACAAAAACAATCAGTTGGCGGGAAGCAAAAAAACAAAAAGAGAAAGTCCGGAACAAGAAAAATGAAAGTTAATAAAAGAAAGTTCTGAGATTAAATATCACAACAATTAAAATACAATATTAAAATACTGAAAACACATTTGGTAATGTTATATTACAAAACTAGCAAGCTTTGCCTGCTTAGCTGGTCACTAAATTTAAGGGAAACTCTTTTCTATATAGCTTTATAAAAATAAAAATATAAATAAAATACTGAAATTGCTCAAAAGCTCGCTTCAGGTCCCTCCTGCCTTCGGCAGCGATTTAGTCATCCGCAGAAACTCGGACGCCTGTCCCTATTACCTGCCACAATAGTTTACCAATCAGCTTCCATTTAGGTGCTTATTATATAACAATTTCGAAATAGAGAGTATCGAAAAAATTGGAGCATCCCTTTTATATCTGAATTCCCGTTACATGTGAACAACAATATACGTGGTGCACATAATATTTGCTTTTAAGTTATTTCCTATGTTTATTTTATTTATCCAATCTACCAAATAATGATAGCAATTTCACGCCAAATATTACAATATGCTATGACCGACTACGTCTGTCGCATGAGACAATTAAGTTTTTGTGGTTATATATAAATCATGGTTTGTAAAACTGATCATAGTACAGCTTTAACATAATTCTCTTTGGCCACTTTTGAATTTGTGTCACCATTTTAGACTTAATCCTTTATAATATAATTAAAAAACACTTTTAAAAACACGTCTAAAATACATTAAGTAAAAAAAAAAAAAAAAAAAAAAAAAAGATAAATAAATGAAATGATGAATTATATTGTTACACTTATATATTGTTACAGGAACACAAGTTTTTTTTTTTTTTTTTTTTTTTTTTAAATAAATATATTTTAGACGCGTTTTTAAAAGTGTTTTTTAATTATATTATAAAAATGACACGTGTTTACAATTTAACTCTCAGCTTGAGATTATTTATACTTAATCCTTTGTAACAATAAGACTTAATCCCTTGTAACAATATGCTATGATCGGTATTTCTTCCGTATTTTAGACAACTAATCTTTTTATTTTTATATTTATTTCACATAAAACATATTTTTATTGATATTTATTTATTTAAATGTTAATTTGAGTTAACCCTTGCTTTCCCAAGATGGGGTCATTTTCACTCCATTTTGTAGTTGAAATTTAGTTAAGCCCGCCTCATTCAAAAAAGTGCGTTAATTCGCCAAAGATAGCAAACGTAACCAGTGGAATGTTGCATGACGACTTGTTTTAAATGATACAAAAATGCGCGTTCCTGGTGATTTTCGCCAAATGTGCCAAGCAGCACCTGAAGGCAATTTTTCTGCAGTAACGCCTTGATCTTGGGAAAGCGAGGGTTAATCAAATATTTCTGTTCCACAGAGCACACAGAGGCTCATTTCTTTGTATGATGAATTTCCATTGGGGGCTTTTGGATTTTTGTCGCCATTTTAGAAATTGATTTTTTTTTTTTTTTGGTATGAAAAGGGGAAGACTATTTTGCTAATAATTTTATCAGACACCTTTTTGTTTATACATAAGAATACTTCATATTCTACTTATATTTTTAATGGTTTTTAGGTTTAAAATAGTGCTTGTTGAAATAAATTTGCTTACTTTAAAACTGCATTTTTTCTTTAAATTTTCTATAAAAATAAATCACTTATGTTTTTATATTTTTTATGCGCTACTTAGATTAAAACGGCTGTTGCTATATTAAACTTCTTGTCAAAAAAACATTTGGTTTCCTTAACACGAAAATTTAAAAAATCGCCCAGCAGGATCTATTAATGAAACTGATAAAATAAAAAGATGGTTCATAGAGTTTAAATAATCTATTTAAAAAAACTTTTAAAGCTAAAAGTCTTTTAGTATCGTATCACATAAATTGTTTCAAAGTTAGAATAAAATTTAATTTTGAAAAAAAAAAAAAAAAAGAAAGAAAAAAAAAAGAACTTTTTTGTTTATTAACCAAAAAAAGTTGATGAAATTTGAAATGCAAGTTGGTCTTGTGGGGTACAGACTGTATATTATATTTTTGTGTTCGTGAGAGGGAAAAAATTAATCCCACTTGAAAAACATGTGACCTAATGTGAAGAAGATTTTTTTTTATTATTTATTTCCCTTAATGGTTTCCATAAAATCTTAGAATTCATACCACCTATAATTCATACTTTAGTTAATTTTAAAAAATCTAATTGTCCGATCGATAAGCTGTTTAATCCATCTGATTCACAAAATTTTTCCCTTTTATTTGATACCTTATTTGTAATGATACGACTGACATTTCTAATTTATTTTCTAATTTTTCTAATTTATTTTCCTTATTTTATATATATGTACGTTTTTTTTTCCCTGTCGAAAAAAATGGCAACAATTAAATAAAGGATAAAATTTAAATGGCTTATTTATCAGAAATTAGAAGGTTATTATTTTCACATTTAAATTAATTAAGAAAAAACTAATGAAAAATTCGATAATTGGGCTTCGAGGTGCATCAGAAGAGGTCATTATGAACCTTAATGCAAATATGTGGAGCTCTGTGATCACCCATTTTTCTAAAAGGCTCTGGATATACATACACAATGACACACACACACACAAACATCTTATTATATAGAGAGATTTAGTAATGTTGTATTATCTATATTAAGTCTATATTCAAGGTTGCTACGATATGTATTTCCCACCTGACTCTTAAAGTAGAATAATTTTTCAAAAATATTCTTTAATATGTTTATCGTGATTAACTAAGATAAAAGTTAACATATGAAAATTCATATGGAAGATCCGTGGGAAAAAGACGTATCTATAGCAACCTTAACAGTTAAAAATAATATATGTTCAGTTGGCTGCAAAAGTGTCCGAGCACTAGCAAAAATTCCTATATAAAAAAAGTACACTTAATTTACTTTTGTTAAATAAATCCTTGTCGAATCCTCTTCTTAATCAGTCTAATAACATGATTCGAGAAGGATTTATTTAACAAAATGGTATTAAATATATTAAAAACACTTTAAACACACGTAAATTTAAAGTTTTATTTAAAAGTTGTTAAAAAAATTTATCCAAAGCTTTTCGCTTTAATAGTAAAGCATCATCAGGGATTTTTAATTATTCGTTTCCAATGAGCAGTTTTAAATATGTTTTATTTTCTATCAAATTCCCATCGAAAGCAATAAAGAACTTTACTATTATATTAGACAGACTAAGAGGACTTTAAATAAAAGAATACAAGAACATATACGAAATATCAAAGAAGGAAATAGTTCTACTCTAGTCGACTTCATTTATGCCAACGCAAACGCTAACCCTATATGGGATAAAGCCAAAATTATTACAGCACCATCTACTATCCAAGAACTATACATTTCCGAAGCTATTAATATAATTAAATGCAAAAATGCAATAAATTCCAAAGATGCTGCAAATTTGCCAATAATTTTTGCACAATATTATAAAATAGTTAATAGTTTATTTCTGCTAATTCATGATGGTTTTTCTCCTACAATAGCCTCGTGTGATTTTTCAATAGTTCCAGCTTCTCTTATTTTTCTTAGTTCCTTGATCCAACCTCTACCGGACTTCAAATTGCCTTTGCTGATATTTACGTTATTAAAAGACTTAACTGTTGACTGTGAAAAGAAAAAATATTTAAAAACTGCTCATTGGAAACGAATAATTAAAAATCCCTGATGATGCTTTACTATTAAAGCGAAAAGCTTTGTATAAATTTTTTTTAACATCTTTTAAATAAAAATTTAAATTTACGTGTGTTTAAAGTGTTTTTAATATATTTAACAAATGACACGTGTTCAATTTAACTCTTTTTTTTTTTTTTTTTTTTTTAGAGATTATTTATAAAATGGTATTAAGTGTACCTTTTTCATATAGGAATTTTTGCTAATGTTCGGATATATTTACATGGTTGCTAATTTTAAACAATGTACAGTGCTATACAGAAGAAAACTGTTGCATGTTTCTTTCTTTAAAAAATCTTACAAGTATGATTTGTATAGCCTTTATTTAAAATAGAAAATGGTATGTAAAGGTAGGTTTTGATATGTTTTTCGCCTTAAATGAAAAACAGAATTTATTCAATGAACTAAATGCATTTGAATGTTTAAACGGAAATATGTATTTACGATGTGAAAGTTTTTGTAATATTTACAAAATGCTTACGAATTTACATTCTCTTTCTTTTACAAAATTTTCATTTACATTCGTTTTCTTTAAAATTTAATTTCTTATATCACAATCATAATTTAAGTAGTTTTAATTAAAACATAACTCTACGAAATCGTTAAGGGAATCTTAATTAATAACATTGTATCTAGCGCTCTAAAGCCAATTTATGTTTTTTTATTAAAATATTCGTATTAATTTACAATAACATTTTATCTTCAAAAGTAGCTCTTCTTAAAAAGAATAATTAATATTCTGTATAGGTTAAACTGTGCAACTTAATTAATCGTAAGAAGTCTCGACTTTTATTAATTACACAAAATGAAATATTTATGGAATTGTTTACGCTTCAATTATCTTTACACAAAATTGCAGCTAACTTTTCAGTGTTTTGTTTTTCTTTAACAAAGTAATGAGAATTTATAAAATTTCTATATTTAATAAAATTAAGTGACGAAATAACGTAATTAGTACCGACATGAAAGTTAAATAAAAAGTTAAAAAATCTTGTGATTAGCTTTGTTTATAGCACACTTTCAAAATGAATATATTCCTTCATCTTTTAAATTTCAAATTTACAGTTATGAAGTTAACCAATGTACTTTTAATAAACAGAAATGTTTTGCGCATTTCGTTAACACGATTATGGTAATTCAGAAAATAAGATATGATAAGCAAGTGCACAAAATGAAAACATAATTAAAAAAAACATTTTTGTTGTATAAAGAAATACCAGAATTAGATTATTTTGTAACATAGTTGCTATTATTGTTGCACCATTTATGATAGAAGAGTACGAGTTTTTTATACCCTCGTCGTAGAAAAGCGTGGCGTAATAAAATAATATTTTATTATTTATGAAGACGCGAAAACACAATTCGATGAAGTGGACGAAAAATTAAAATGAAAAGTCTTTGACAGTATCGTAATAGAGATTGTTTGCTTTTCCTTAATTTTTTTTTTTTTAGTTTTTGCAAGCAAATAATCGCATTTTTGTTTTTTTAAATTTAAATTTAGGTTTAAAATCGGTATATTTGGGAATATGCTGGTTTACCCATTTTTCGGAATCCTATTAGGCTTTCGGCTGCTCTCACCCACTCAAGAGGAAGAGATGGAATATTTCGACATTGGTTCTTTTTTTCATTTTCCTTATTTTTGTTTATCACGTTCACTCATTTTAATTTATCACTTTTTTTATTTCAACTCATTTAAAATAATATACTTTTGTATAACTTTCAGTGCTGCCTCTTTGGAGCACTATTTTGTACATTAATCGAATCTTGTATTTTTTTGGACACTGAATAGAAGGGCGACCTTGCTGATTTTTATCTTCAGTTTGAGCTATTTTTGAACGGTTTCAATTTTTAATAAGTTTTAATTGTTCATTTTTGTTAAAGTCTGATATAGATGGACACTATTGATTATTGCCGATAGGTAATTTCTCATTCTATTTTTAAATCAGATCTCTTAATTTAAAGTATGTATGGGCGGAATTCTTTGTTTTACTGGTTTTGAGGATAATATTCCAGTGAAAAGTGTGTTTTTGTTTTTAAAGTTTATTGATATTATTGCAGTTTATTTAAATATATTTTTTAATTATTACTCTTTAATTTAATTTAAAGTATTTATTCAATTATTTTTTGCGAATTATTATATATATATATATATAGAGAGAGAGAGAGAGAGAGAGAGAGAGAGAGAGAGAGAGATTCCTTTTTACAAATGAGGGGTATTCCAAAGGGAACGAGTTTCTCGAGTGCTTTCGCTAATTTATTTTTATATATTTTTGATTTTTTTTTTATAAATATTACTTTCTTCAGGTATATTGACGATTTGATTGTTTTTAACTGTAATGATTTCGAAAAAATTGCTAAAAAAATATATCCTAAAGAATTAGTTTTAAACAGTACAGATACAATTAATATTTCATTCTTGGATCTTAACATAAAGAGAAATACAGACAAATGGCTTATTTATGCGATAAAAGGAAAGATTTTGATTTTAAAGTAAACAGCCTCACCAATTGTTTTTCAAATATCAGTTAAAAAGTTTTGAAAAATATCATGTTCACACAGTTAAAAAGAATTCGCAATATTTGCAATGATGATGATGATTTAAAATATGCTCTTGAAGATTTAAGAAAAACTTTGCAAGTTAACTGCTACCCGTCTCAATTTTTAACCGAGTGTTTTTATTTTTTTCCTCTTTCGGTTTGTTCTAGTTCCTCATTCAAGGGCGACATTTAAGTATCGACGAGTAGCCCCGTTGGCCAAAGAGGGTTTGTTTATCAGGTAGGGGGTTTCATTTTATTGTATTTCATTTATATACTTTCTTGTTCACATTTCGTAATTTCTTGTATTCTTGTATATTTTATATATTTTAAATTGATGTAATTGTACTAATTTTGTAAATTTGATAATTTTATAGTTTTTTTTTTTTTTTTTTTTTTTTTTTGTAATTTTTAAATTGTATGTACGTCAGATTTCTTCTCAGTTAATCGTGTTTTTCTGTTTGGGGAGAAGTTGGGGGCTAAGGATAGTTATTAGCTATTGCTACTGTCATTTCAGAAACTTCTCTTTCACCCCTACACTGAGGGGCCACCCTGAGGAAGATCTCAGTGCTTTTTGGGGGGTTTATTTCATTTTATTCATTGATAATTTAATCCTATTTATATATACTATAACATGACCTGTTAACGTTCGAAATACAATACAACATAAAACGAACTTTCATGCTTTTTTGTATCATTTTAATGCTTTTTTTTCTTCTTTTTTTTTTTTTTTGATATTTTTAAGACATTCTTCTTCTTCATGAAAAAAATGTCTTTATAAATAAGATAAATTTATAACTCAAACTCATTGATACTAACTCATTGTTCTAACTCCAAGTTACTTTTGAAAGCGTATCCTCAAACTTACTTAAAGAAAAAAGTAATGAAAGTATTTATAGATTGTGGATATATAAGTTTATAACCCAGAAAACACTTTAATATATTAAGCATAATAGATGAAAAAAAAAATGCGCAATAAGTATTCTTTTAATAAAAAATAAATAAATAAAACATTGTAGCATTTCTCTGTGATTGATTATCTTTTTCTTTTATTAAGAAATGCATCAAAGAACAATTTTTGATGTTTCTATTTATTTATTGTCATTTTTTATTATGTTTAATAAAATCAAATCCCTGAAAGCTGATTTTCAAGGTACATGAAGCAGAAAATAAAAACTCCACATCACAGTTTTTTTCGAAACTGAAAAACATAGATATATCATAGAAAAATCATAGAAAAACATAGAAACTGAAATACTAAAAATATAAATTTGTTAAATTTAGTGAAATAGTTAGGTGAGATTAAGGTATTTTTGTAGATATTTTTCTTTTGTAAAATGATAATGAGGAAATATATATTACGACATGAAATGTAAACTATGTTTTTTTAAATATTTTTTTTATTGATATGCATTATATAGAAATATTTAGGTATATATAACTGTTTTCTAATAGTTGTTATTTGTTCATTATTCATTATTCATATATATATATATTTCTTTTGTGCGTGTGTATGTCACTGAACTCCTCCTAAACGGCTGGACTGAGTTTAATGAAATTTTTTGTGTGTCTTCAGGTGGATTCGAGAATGGTTTAGATTTACAAATGAAAGTTGTAACTTAATTAGTTCTTTCTTAATTAATTTTTAACCAACTCTTTCAACAACTTTTCCACCTAGATGGCGTGAGTTGTCGTAAACAAGATGTCAGAATTTATTTAATGTTGAAATGAAAAATGAATTTTTAACCGTATCTTACGAAGTGTTTAAAATATTTTTTCAAAGTTAATATTTTAGAATCGTAAACACGATGTCAGAATTTATTTAATGTTAAAATGAAAAATGAAATTTTAACCGTAAGTGTTTAAAATATTTTTTCAACGTCAATATTGTTAAAATGTTAAAATTAGTTAAAATGGTATATTCTTTTAAAAAATTCGTCAATATCCGACGGAGTTATTTTATGTTAAAATGAAAAATGAATTTTTAGGCCATTATTATTTGTGCAGATGGAAAATGTACTAAAAGTTTTCCGAAAAATTTCACGATCACAAATGTTGACGGATATTCAATATATCGTCGAAGAAATCCCGATAATGGCGGACAATCTTATCATCTATGGCGGTCATCTATGCCAACAACATAGATATTGACATTGATAACCGTTGGGTGGTTCCATATTCGCCTCTGCTGAGCAAAACATTCAATGCTCATATTAATAGCAAGAAATTCAAACTTCTTCACACACCATAAATTTTAAATCAGCACAACCGGTTTTGAAAGGACGTAGCCTTTCTTCATCAGGTGCAAACACATGCAACTGCCTTGGAGGCAAAAGCAAGACTGAAAGCAGGACAAAATCCAGGACAAAATTTTCATTGACAATTTTATCACGATTAAGGTAAATAGCTAAATTTTCTAAAAAATCCAGTTCGGAAACGTCTTTGGCATGAAAGATAATTTTGGCACTCTTAAAATTAAAACTATGATCAAATTCCCAACTGTGCTTCGCAATAGAAGATTTAGAAATTTCTTGATTAACAACATACCGAGAATGTTCACGTAAACGACATTCAAGATTTCTTTTAGTTTGACCAATATAAGATAAATCACAGTTATTACAAGGGACATTATAGATACCCCATTTTTGAAGCTCAGGAACAGGGGATTTGGTTGAAGGGAATTGGAATTTATAAATAAAATCCAATAAATTCCAATTCCCTTCAACCAAATGTGAGTAAGTATGTGAATAAAGGCAGTGATATGGCTGTATTTCGAGTTGAAAATGTGAATGCTCCTCCGGTGAATAACAACGATGAAATAACACTTTACGAAATTGGCCTGTACGTCAGCTCCAATGAAGCTGTTTGGCGTATCGTTGGTTTCCCAATTCATGAACGGGATCCAGCAGTTATTCATTTAGCCGTCCATCTTGAAAATGGCCAGCGCGTATATTTCACGAGCGAGACAGCGATTGATCGTGCTATAAATCCACCAAAAACTACACTCACCGAATTTTTTGAATTGTGTAATCGTGGTGCTTTTGGTGCTTTTGCACGGATATTACACTATTCAGAAGTAACACGCTATTTCACATGGGCTCCAACAAAAAAAAAAAAAAAATGGATGCCCCGCAAGCAAGGCACGCCGATTGATGCATTTCCCGGTTTATTCAAATCAAACACCTTGGGACGAGTATTTACAGTCAATCCAAGGCAGACTGAGTGCTTTTATCTTCGACTGTTATTGGTTAATGTCATCGGCCCTTTGTCATTTCATGATTTACGTAAAGTGAATGGACAACAGCATCCAACGTATAAAGATGCATGCCTTACACTCGGCTTGCTGGAAGACGACAACCAGTGGGAGTGTATGCTTGCTGTAGTAGGACTGAACTGTACAGCAAAACAAATTCGTCTACTATTCGCTATAGTGTTGACTACATGTTTCCCGGCCCGAGCAGAGACATTATGGGATAATCACAAAGATTCAATGACTGATGATATATTGCATCAACATCGTTCACGGTGCAACGATCTAACAATAGTATTCAGTGACGCTATGTACAATGAAGCATTGATTGCTATTGAAGATCTTTGCATTATCATTGCCAACATACCACTCAGTCATTTCGGTATGCATTCAACAAATCGAAATGCATCTCATTTAATAAGCACTGAATTGAATCGTGAACTACAATACAATACTGTAGAAATGGCAGCGACTGATCCTCGCAATGTCCCACTAATGAATGAAGAACAAAGAACCATTTACGACCGTATCATGCTCGCAGTTTTGGCAGGACAAGGTGGATTCTTTTTTTTTTTGGGGGGGGGGGGATGCACCAGGTGGAACTGGCAAAACATTCTTTATTTCGCTAATTCTCGCCGAAAAACGATCAAATAATGGCATCGCATTGGCTGTTGCATCATCTGGCATTGCGGCAACTTTATTGGATGGAGGCAGAACAGCTCATTCATTATTTAAACTGCCACTAAATATTCAAAATAACACAGACGCAGTGTGCAACATAAAAAAACAATCGTCCATGGCCACAGTGCTGAAATAGCGTAAAATTCTTATCTGGGATGAATGCACTATGGCACACAAACATTCGATTGAGGTGTCGAACAGGACATTGAAATATATAAAAAACAACGACAAACTATTTGGCGGCACTCTGTTACTCTTTTCAGGTGATTTCAGACAAGCACTTCCGATTATTCCGCGTTCAACATACGCTGATGAGATCAACGCGTGTTTAAAATCATCGTCATTGTGGCGTAATGTTGAAAAAGTACAACTGAAAGTAAATTTGTGCGTTCAAAAGCTTCAAGATCCATCCGCTGAAACATTCTCAAAACAATTGTTAGATATCGGCGACGGAAAAGTTACTACAGATGAAACTGGATGCATAAAATTACCGACCGATTTCTGCACAATCATTGATTCTCAAGATGCTCTTATTGACCAGATATTTCCCGATGTACACAGACGATACACAAATCATGAGTGGCTGGCAGAAAGAGCAATTTTAGCAGCACAAAATGTGGACGTCAACGAATTGAATCTCAAGATACAACATTTGTTACCAGGAGACTTGGTGTCATACAAATCTAATGATACAGTTTGCGATGCCACCGAAGCTGTAAATTATCCAACAAAGTTTTTAAACTCATTGGATTTACCAGGCATGACACCGCATATTTTACAACTGAAGGTTGGATCTCCGGTTATTTTGCTTCGTAATTTGAACCCACAACGGTTGTGCAACGGCACGCGATTAGTCATAAAAAAATTAATGAAAAATGTTATCGAAGCCATCATTTTAAATGACAAATTCCGAGGTGAAAATATATTACTACTGCGAATCCCTATTATACCCACAGATGTGCCAATTCAATTTAAACGCCCTCAATTTCCAATTAGATTGGCATTTGCAAGGACTATCAATAAGTCTCAGGGCCAAACGATGTCTGTCTGTGGCTTAGATTTGAGCACATCATGTTTTTCACACGGACAATTATACGTGGCTCTCGAGTGGGCAAACCATCCAGTTTGTTTGTATTGGCGAAAGATGGGATAACAAAAAATATTGTACACTCTGTTGCATTAAGGGATTGATATTGTTTTTTAGTAACATTGTTATAAGTAGCGATATGTATATAATTTTAAAGAATCAATTTTAATAAATTAAAAAAATAAATGATTGGTGTTTTGTTATTTTTATATTCTTTCACTGTTCACAGCGCTCCATACATCTTCCACTTATATACTACATCCTTACACACTTACAATAAGTTAGTTATTTTTTTCTAGCAAAATATTCTCTAGAAATAATTTATATGACAAAACAACGTTTGTCGGGTCAGCTAGTATATATATATATATATGTGTGTGTGTGTGTCATAATAAAATTTACAGCTACAAATTTAAATAATTAAAATGCAGTCATTGGCTAAATATTTCTTTAATGAAATTCAGGTTTACAATCCATCAAGCAAAGGTGAGCCATCCTTGTCCTTACATCTTAAAAACTCGCAAGTCCCTGGCCTGAGACCGACTGAATATTCCCTTTCGCGGGAGCGATCACGTAATGTTGAGAGTGCTCTAATTGGCTTAGGGGAGTCATACGATACCTAGAAGGGGTCAGAATATTCTGGATTACCTTGCATTGCGCAATATAATAAATAACAGTTTTGTTTCATCGAAAATAAAATAAAAATACCTTTAAGAATTGAGAACAAGTTGAAGAATTTGTAAATAATGAAATATCTAGAAAATGAACTAATTAGGGCACTATCAATGGATTAGTGAGAGGTAAAGACATTTAAGTTTGAGAAATAAAGCTATAATTTTAAGGGGGCTTTTAATTATATTTCATATATATATATTTCATATATATATATATATATTAGAAAAATTTATTTATTTATATATATATATATTTCTAAAGATTAGGAAAAATGTAAAAATGTTTTGATATGAGAAAAAAAATTGTAAAATGAAATTAAATAATTTATGATTATAAAAATAAATTTTCCTAAAAAAAAAAATAAATAAATAAAATAAATAAATAAAAAAATAAACAAAAATAAAAATAAAAATTTAAAATTAAAATTTAAAAAAATCTCACTCACCGTAATTTCTCTTACACAGCACTTCAATTCTACAAAGATAGATTGCCGATTCAGTCGTAAGATTAAATAGGATAAGATAACAATCTACTTTCAAAATAGGTTTCAGAACAGTATTATTTCAAATACAATTCTGTGTTTCAATTCACCGTTAAATTATACTGCCCACATTTATAAAATAATAATAATAATAATAATGAAATTCAATACTGTTATTTATTTGCCTTAAAACCTACCAATCGTGGTCAAATTTTAAGTGGCAAACACAAACAAACTTAAAAAAAAAAAAAAAAAAAAATTGGAATTTCCTGAAGTTATTTGTTTTTAAGTTGTGTTGATAAATATTTGCTTTGCCTTGCCATTTCATATAAATTGCAATAATAAATAAATAAAGGACATAAATAACATAACCTTTATTACTTTACGAGTCAACAAGTTACTCTAACCTTGAAATGTCTTTAGAATTAGTTCAAGCATACAATAAGCTGATAATTGCCAATTGATTATCGACAGGCTTAATAACGACATTAATTTCTGGTCCCCTAATACTTGCCTCAAAACTTGCCTATCTTGATGAACTTTCAAGTGGCAAACACAAACAAACTTCAAAAAGCAAATTGTAATTTCCGGCAGTTATTTGTCTTTAAGTTGTGTTTATAACTACGTAACAAAGAATTAATGCACAATTTCCGAGTATAGCCCCAATATAACCAAGTAATTTTGTGTAGACATGTGAATGAATAATGAATGAATTCCATAACACAATATACACGAAACATGCACTTATGTCTTAAAAAAAAAAAAAAAAAAAATGTTCATTTCATTTTGTTTAGGCAATCTATAGATATACACTTTACTTAGAAGAAATATTGCTTATAGACGTAATATATTTGATTCTTTTGGATGGCCCTATACACGAACCCTTCCCTTGGTCTCAACGAAAAGTTTAGTGTAGCATTACTATATTATACATTTGTAGAATACCGTATTTGCTCTTTTTGATACTTTTTGTTCATGAGATATACTGACGCAGATAGACACACAAACACACAGATACACACACAGACCGACCACAGAAACCTATTTTCGGAGTCAGGGCACCTCAAAACGTGTGTAAATAAATCAAAATTTTGTTTCGAAAATTTGACCCCAGAACTATACATTCTCTAAAATATATATTGTTAAGAGAAAGTAATAAATAACATATATTATTTTAAAGCAAAAGTAAATTAATTCTTAGCTAAATCCTCCAATAAGACTTTTATAAACATCTATTTATAATAACTATATTTATTGTATTGAATTACTCAGTTAAATTTGATTTATAAAAATGTGAATCAAATTGTTACTATACAATATTTATAAAGATGTTTCCTTTCCTAATCCTAAAATAATGATATTTACACAACTGCGTGTTTAAAAATTGTCTTTTCAAAGCTAATGCTTTGTTAATTTTTAATTTGACATTCCTCTAAGTTAGTTAATTCATATCTATTACAATATCTTAAATCCTTTTTTATGTGTAAAAAATATATGTATATTTGTACTATGTTTCTTAAAAATATAAGTTTACATTTATTACGCGAATATTTTGGCGGTTTAAGCTTGAAGTCTGATTTATTTATATTGTAAGGGAGGATAGACAGCAATAATGCAAAAATTCTATTTTTATTTATATCTCACACAACATGGTAGATAAAATTACTTAAAAAATATTTTTTGATTTACTAATTATTATAGTATTTAAGATGTAGGGGAGAGTGGGGATGAGTGGGGCATTTTTCATGTTTTTATTAATAACGTTCACCATATGTAATTTAGAATTGTATAACATTGCTCATAAGTACACTTCAGTAATCAGTTACATATAAACATACTAACTTTAATAAAAAATTATTATTTTTAATTAATAATAATTTGTTTTTACATGCATGTGCATTGTCCCAGTCATCCCCACCTATGGGGATGAATGAGACAGGACTGGAGTTAACAAAGAAAAAAAAAACAAAATGGAAAGTAAATAAATTTTTAAAGTTAAATTGGTTTATGTGATTTTATTACACACTATGAAGATACTGAAATGAAGATAAAATGATTTATTGACTCAAATTAACATCAAAAGGCAAAAGTCCTTTAGTTCGCATGGTTCCTAGTGCTCTTTGCTTTGGTAATTTAATCTAATAAGATCTAATCTAAAAATAAATGAGTAAATAAGACACTAGAAAGATATAAATCATTATAAAAGAGTGCAAATTATCCAGATAAATTTTTGTTTTCGACTGATCGGGAAAAATAAGCATTCTATTCTGTATTGCATTAATAATTATCAGGATTTATTTAATTAGCTTTATTCAAATTGTGATTTTAATCCAATTATTATTAGTTTATTTATTTATTAGTTTACTTTTTTATTTTTTTAATTACTGGTATTATCGATTTAAGTTGCATTGAATATTCTAACTTATAATTATTTTAATCCTAATTATTATAAACAAAAATCAGAACAATTAATTTCAATCTATTTTTCTCTAAATCCATGCTACTTTTATAATTCCATGTTATAACTATTGAACTACAGGTTATAAAAATATTGAAAATCTATTTAGGATTTGTTTTAATATAATTCTTGTGTACAATTTTAAATTAGCACATAGTGGGAAATATCCCATTCATCCCCATTCAAACTGCCCCATTCTTCCCCACCACCACATGATCATATAAAACCTGAAATAGGCCTAAAGAACAAATGTCAATATTCTTCTTTAATATCATAAACACAATAAAAGATTATGCCTTTTCGGCATGTATTAGTTATATTAACTTTAAGCAAATAGTTAATGTCTTAATTACTACCTAATTGAATCAGAAAAAACTTCCTTTGCCAGCTGAAAAAGACACTTTAATTTTTTTTCTGACCTTCTATGGATAGCACAATTCTGAAACTACACTTGATGAATGTCCTCAGTACTGTCATATATCATAAAAATTGTCAAGTTTCTAGTAATTGCTAAACATAAAAAATTTGCTATTGTCCCATTCATCCCCACTCTCCCCTACAGTTCATTGAAATACCGCTTGTTTTTTCTTTAGATATTTTTTTTTACACATTGTATATTTGCCTCAGTGTACACCATACATGAGGTACAATGAGACGATAATTAGTACACAGTGAGACGCAATTTACATTGCCAAAATCTTTAATTAATAAATAAAATTATAGATATGATACTTAGCAATCCAAAGGCTTAAAAATTCGAAATTAAATGAAAAAATAAGTACCCTAACCAATTTGTGATGCATTCATTTAATATTATTGAACCGAAAAACGACTTCAAGTGAAATGGGTGATTTTGTTTCGTTTAGTAAAACCTAATATTACAGGCTAGAGTAATATAAACTTCCTTTCTCTTCTGACACAGATGTCACATTAAGAACGTTAAGCTGTAAATTTTTCGACGTGTTATTATTTTTCCTCAACAAACGCACTACGCAGTCCTCATTGCCATCTTTTCTTTCGATAACTTTTAGAATGTAAAAGGCATTTTTTTTTTTCTTGCAAAGAAATTCTGTAAAATTTATTCTCTCTTTTCTAGATTTTTATCCAGTTCTTCAAAATCACCAAACCGTATTGGCCTAAGAAACAAAATATCATCACAAATTTCTCAGATGAATTTTCTTATCTTTGTTTGTGGAAATGAAATTTTCAAATTACATTCTCTTTGATAATAAGGCTTAGGTATTTTTTCTTCTTCTGCCAAATTTTGTTCTATTTAAACTTTCATCGAAATGTTCGTAGTAATCATGCTTTGTTGCTTTCGTTTGTTCATATTATTTTTTTTCTGTCACTTTAGGAAATCCCAGAAAAAATTTAATGCTTATTTAAAAACCCAGTGGCTTTCGAGTAGTATGGCAACTGTCATAAACTAACAGCCAACTCTTTGGTTGGTTCATTTTGCTTTTCTAGGATCACCTAATCATATGAATTTCCATATTCGTTGTTTCCTTCAAAAAATGGTTGGTCTGAATTGTTACTTTTTAACTTTCTTAATTTTATTTAATTTTATTCTTTTTGCAATGGGCTAATATACTCCGAATTTAGTGATCATATCTGTTAACATTTCTGGAAGAATTTAATATATATATATATATTGTATATATATATATATAATAAAGATGATCTATTAAGCATATTAGAAGCCAAGCAACAGATACAAGATCACTGAAACACCAATGACCAATAAGATAAAAAAAAAAAAAATCATCAGTGGATGAAATACATTAATGTAAAGAAACCAGATCTATTAATTAACAGTCTGCAAAAACAAACGAATCAATAAAGTAAAACAACAAATCTTAACTTAAAACCATAAACTTATCAAAATTAATGAAAAAACAACCCAAGAAACACAAGATAGGAAGAAGGAGGCAGGCGGCAAGACTTGTGACTTGCCTGTGGGGTTACACTAGTTTTACGCCGGCAACACTCCCCCAGCCTGCCACAACCAGAACAGGAACCATATGGATTTAAAAATGCAAAATTTTAAAGCAGATGAACAACAATGAAGCCACGAAGCCACAATGAAATTCACCGGTTGATCACATTGTGTTTAACAGTATAATTAGAACATTAAATATAGTTGACAACTCAAAAAGGAAAAATCTGAAATTTTATTGGAAAATGAAAGTTTGCATAGTAATACAAAGCAAATGCAACAAGCCTTCTAATTTTTTTTTTTTTTAATTTAATTTCACAAACCCACCCAACCATCCAGCCTTACAACACCACCCCACCTCCGTAATCAAACATCTGCCCACCCAACCGCCACCATTTTTATTGTCTTTTATTATTTTATAATTTTTTTGTTGATATACACAAGAGTGTACACAGCTTTTTTTTTTTTTTTTTTTTGTACTGACAGAGACATGGTTAAGGATATAAAATAGAAAATACAAAGTTTTTAGGAAAACCCATTTTAGCAGTGGCTGTGATCAGTTTATTAATATTCTTGTTTTTAAACTTTGCAGAGCATAAATTATTAATTCGAAATAAATGGTTAATGATGATGTTTCTAAATACCGAAAGATGCAGACATGAATTAAAATGTGTAAATAAGTTGACGTTAAAACAAAAATCTTGCCGTTTGTCATAGATATCTGTGTAAAGTTTATTACCATCGATGATTATTTTTAGATCTAAAAAGTTAATTGATTGATTAGTCAGAGTATTTTGAGTTAGCTTTAAATTAGGTGGATAATTGAAGGAAAAGCCATTTTGTGAGTTCTTGTTGAGATAAAATACAATAATATCATCGATGTAACGATAAAATCGAACATTATCATTGCAAATTTGCTTTACATAATAATAAAGATAGAGATCTGCCAAAATACTGGAGCTACAACCTCCTTGTGGGATGCCTAATTGTTGCAAATAGATAGCGTTGTTGTGGAAGATATAATTATTATGGATAACAAAGTTAAGAAGAGTTTTAAATTTTTCTGCTTTAAAATTGTAAGGAAGATTAATTTGAGCTTTATATTCTTGAAAAAGACTGTAAATGATATTACTAAGATCTGATAACTCAATATTATTGAAAAGATCTGGAAAGTCAAAAGTCATAATATTGTCTATTGAATCGAGCGATTTTATGTAATGAATTAATTGAAAGCTATTTTTAAGACAGTGTAAATTATCAACTTTGCAAGTACATTTGTAAATTTGTTTTAGAATATCCAGTAGAGCTTTATTAGCATTGTTGTTATAAGTGTTACACCCAACAGTGACAGTGCGAAATTTAATTGGAGATTTGTGAAACTTAGGTATGAGAACTATATATAAGGATAATTAAAGTTATTGAAGGGAAGTTGAAGTAGTTTATAGTAATTATGTATTTTTCGGTTATTAATAATAAGATTATTATTAGTATTATTATTATTATTATTATTATTATAAGCCCAACAGTTTTAATAGCAATCATTATTAAAATCACTACTTCTCTACCATTTATACATAATTTTTTTATTGATATCTACGAAAGAGTAAAACCGCATCTCATATTACAAAAGGAATTTATAAATTTATGAATGTACACAATAAGTTGAGAGCTATAAAAATGTTGGGGTACAATGAGACAAGTTCATTGATGGCTTATCAATTTTACCTCATTATGTACAAGTTACCATGGCAGAATTTAAACCGTTAATAATATGCTTGCTATACGCTAGGCGATGTGATATTACATGAATTTGTTGCTTAAATACCAAGAACTATCATGTAACCACTAATTTTTGTTCAACTATTGAATGAAAAAGTAATAAAGAACAAAGATTAAAATTCACTTTTTGTACCTGAAAACGGTATTTTGTAAATACGATAGCAGAAAATGGCGCCACACTAACCGTAATTGAATGACAACTGTAGATACTATTTCTGAATTGTACCATAGGAGTGCCGTTGTTGTACTGCCAAATACAGAAATGCTAAACACATTGTCTCATTGTTGACACCACTCTCTTCTTATATACTATACATACTATCAACACGTTAAATTATATAATAAACTAATTTCAATATTTTATTTTTTATTATGTACGTTGGTTTAATCGTGATTTTTCTACCCTATGTTTGATTAAAATCTGTAAAATAGATTTTTAAAATTAATTGAAACGTGCCTTTTCGGCCCTTTTACATTGATATTTTAAAATTAATTCGCCAGCTGGTAAACTTTCAATTTCTAAAAGTAAAATTGGTGAGGTGGCAATATTTCAATTTTTATGATATGTTGAATTGTATATTATACGTTTTTTTAAATTGGAGCATAAGAACGCTTCAAAAAAAAAAAAATCATGAATCTAAAACCAATTTTGACAAAAGTTAAAAATTGGTAATAAATAGTGATTATGAGAATAATGTCCAAGAATACTGAATTCGTTTGAAATATTCGGTTAAAACGTTTGATTGATCTAAATTTTGGTTGAAATAGAAACTTTATAGAAATATTTTTTAATCACTTAAAATGTTACTTTTTTTTCCGAGAGCCTTCGCACTCACATTTTAAAACTCACAAGATATTAAGTTTTCAACTTCCTATACTTATTAGATATATATATATATATATACATATATATATATATATATATATATATATATATATATATATATATATATATATATATATTTAAGAAAGAGGGGGTTAAAAGATAAAAAGCTCTTAAAAATAATATATATATATATATATATATATATATATATATATATCGCAAACATTTTATTTCATACAAGCAAAAAAAATAAAATAAAATAATTCGAAAAAAGAAAAAAGTCTATAAATATCTGTTTTATGAGTTTACAGTAAAAATATCGTAAATTCGATTTAAAATTAGAGATATTACTGAATAATAACATTTAATTAATGTGAAGAAATTCAAAGCCAGCCCTGTGTTGAAATTTTATATTATGCGAGATAGCATTCTTCCAACTAAATGTGACATATTAAAAAAAAATAATACTAATAATAATGTTTAATTATTTAACTAAATTTAAGGTCAGGATATTTTATAAATCTAGATTTACACTTGTTAAGGGAAATACAGAAAAACAATGAAACAAAACTAGAGAAGTTCAGAAATATTTGAGTTTCATTAAACGTTTTCCAAGTGTCCAATTATCCACATACAACAGCATTTAAAACAATTAGAGGATACATAATTACCTCCCACATTTTCTGCTAGATGATGGCTTTGATGAATGTTACTATTTAATATACTGTGCTTTAAGTCCGTGATATTTCTTGATAACTCTGTTAAGAAATGGACTATACCAACATTACCTGCAAATATCTAAGCCTGAGAACATTGGATGCATTACAAACAATAACATTCAATAATATCATAATTTTGTAGAATGTTTAGGTGGAATTTAGGAAAAGTGTTAATATTAGAGATGTTTCTGGATATGGAAACATAGAACCCTTACATTAACTTTGAATAAACCATAGTACTTTATGTTTTGCGCTTTGTTCGATCACTTTTGTATGCGCCCTTTAAAAATATTGCGGTTGGAAATTGGTTTCTTCTTTTTTACCGATCCTTTATATCATTAAACGCATTTTATAAAAGGATATTTTCAATAAACTTGTCGTAAAACAAACGATTTTTAAAACAACTTTTATTAAAATCCTTAAAAAAAAAAAAATATATATATATATATATATTCTGCTTAACACTAGATTGCCTACGGAAGTCATTTTGACTGCTTCTTAATTTCGTTTACTTGTGTGTGTGTATATATATATATATATATATATATATATATATAATACGACAATCTTCCTCGATCATACACATAATATAAGTCAATTTATTAATGGTCGCATTTACCACCGTGCCCTATTTGTTGAAATATACATTGCCAAAAAAGCAATGAAAATGACTTTGACAATCTATTGTTGTTACTATTATTATTATTATTACATTTAATTATAAATTATATAATATTGAATTAGAAGTTTCTGGTAAATGATTTTTTCAGTAGTTTCATTTTTAATATGACACAAAATAAGGAATATTTTGTTTTTTTACTGTTATTATTAATTTAATTTTACTTTAAAGTTTTTGATATTTGATAAGGTATTACAATACAAAACAGGAAAATGTAACCAAAGAGCAAAATATTTGTAAATAGTATTATAAAATATATGTAAATGATGTTGAGGACAGAACAGGTATTGCACTTATAAGATTACCAGAATTTTTTTTTTTTTTTTTTTTTTTTGCTATTACATTAAGTTATTGGTTTCCCTTAACTAAAAGAAAAAACCAGGTTTTTAGCGGTTGGACTCTGTGTCTTTTGTTATTAATACAATTCAAGAACAAATATAGACAGGAATCATTTAAAATATTGGGACTATTACAAAACGTATTCGTGAATTTATAGAATAAATTTTAAAGAAAGAAAATTGCAATAATCCTGTAAAAATAATAATAATAATAAATAATAACAATAATAATAAATAATAAATAATAATAATAATAATAATAATAATAATAATAATAATAAATAATAACGTAGCTTTCAAACAACAAAAATAAATCTGAAATTAAAAGTACCATATTCTAAAACAATTATGCTAATTAATTTCATAGTTTATTGATCCAATGTAGCAGATAAAATTATGGTTGAATAATTTTTATTATTATTATTTTTTTTTATTCTTCATTATACAAGTTTTAAGATAAATGTTACGGTTTTTTTCTTGGTAAAAACTAAAATAATTTTGTTTAGAAAAATAACATAAAATGTAATACTTAGATGAATATAATATAATTGAAATAATAAAAAGGAATTAAAGCACAAAGCAATCTTTTCCGTTAATTGGACAATAGAGCATTCCCCAATTTACAACTTCAAAATGTGGCTTGTTATTAATAAAAAATGTATTGATTCCATTAATTGAAACAAATAAATATATTTCTTCGTGATAATTATAATTATATTTAAACGTTGTCTTATAAAACTCACTGAAATAATTTCCACCTTTTTAATTTCGTAATCAAGTTTTTTTTTTTTTTTTTCATTCCATTTTCCTTATTCATTTTTATCTAGAGTAGAGTTTTTAATTTCTAAATGATTACATTTATAGACAAAATAAAGTGTTAAATTTAATTAACGGTAATGAAGATCATATTTAATTAATTATGCTTAACGAATAAACATAAAAAAATCCAGTGCCTGAATTTTTCTACAAATTATTTAAAATTTAATTATCGATATAATTGTTTGGTTATGAAATTAATTTTTTTACACTACTGAATATATACATAATTAAGGAATTATGCGGAAATATGAGATTTGTAATAAAAGAAGAAACAAGTAAACAGGATTAATAATTAATTTATTTACGTGATAAATATATTTTTATTAAAGAAAAATCTTATTGAAATGCTAATTTTGTTGTAATTATCTCAATGTAAAATATACTTTACTATTACTATAAATAAAATTATGTAAAAGAATAAGGAAGATGTCAATTATATTTGTTAACAGTTCAATATGGAACATGAAGAAAAGAATACGTATATTTTAAATTTAGGGAAAACATTATTTTTTTTCGTATCAAATTTCTTCTGTTTTCATCATGCAATTTGGATTGATAACAATGTTATATGGAGCAATATTATGTCATTTTTAATACCATATATATAAATAGTAAACAACTTAACAGTTTTTGTTTGTCAAGGTTTGTAATTGTGTGTTTTTTCATAAGAACTTACAGAGATAAAACAGCGTATCATATTTAGACCAACATGCAGCATATTTTGAGGGATGTGAGAAAAAATTAACATTGTTACAAAATATTTAACTTATTATTAGATAGGCACGTATTTTATAATAAACAGGACGCGAAAAAATCCATTACATTGATTGAAATATCCTAAAAGTTTATTGCAGTTGTCAGTTTTCAAAACGTTCACCTTATGCTATTTGAATAGGTAAAGTTATTGGTTTCAGTTTCTTTTCACTTTAATTACTATTTATTTATTTTTGCTATAGTATATTGTACGGTCTTTTATGCTAGTTCAAAGTTTTGATGGTCATATAATGTTTATGCGAATCAATGTATAAACGTAGGGGAAGATAGCCTAAAGTGATCCTGGGGAGCAAAATGGTTCACATATGTTTTCTTCGATACAGGTTGCGCTATATAACAGGTAACATATAAACTAGTTGTATAAAGTCAAGAACAAGCAGTGTTCAAGCGATTGCAGTGTTACGCGTATGAGTAGAATATTTTGAAAAAGTGGATCTTATAAAATTTGATAAAAATTAAGCACAAACTTTTCTATTTATTTAGATGTCTTTCATGTACAGAAATATGATTTGATTTACTTATTAAAATATGTTTTTAGATGTATGTTGAAATTGCTGATTTTTTTTTATGTTTCTCGGCGTCATCCAGTAATACGACCTAAAATGGATAGCCATGTTGTTGGGTAAAATGATCCATTATGTGAATAGTTTTGGATCCATTATGTGGATCGTTAAGAATCCATTATTTGAAAAGGTTGCGGCTGAAAAAGTCATTTTTTAATTTATTTCTGACTTCATTGTGGATCTATTATTATATCCAATTTTTGATCATAATTTTAAAATATTCAACTTTCTTTTTCTTCTTTTATTATATATATATATATTTTTTTTTTTTTTCATTATCATAAAATAAATTATGTATGCTATTTTAATGTCAAAGGTATTTTGTTTCAGTATACATCGTCATAATGACATTTATGTCATTTATTTTGCAGATAAAAAGCAATTTATAATTATTTTTAACTATTTAACGTTCATTGGTTTCGCAGCGAAACCAAACATTTGACATAATTTGACAATTTTTCATGCAGCAGTTTTTTAACTTTTCCCCCTTGTTTTAATCAGGTTTTAAATTTTTGTCCCTTTTCTGTTCGGTAGATATCAGCATTATTCCGAAATTTAACAAATAATGTTTGAAAGGAAGCTAAATGCATAAGTCACTTGAAGTTTCTTAGTGTGCGCGAGTGCGAATTGCTGGTTTGATGATGCACTCACGTCTAGTTTTTTTCATTTAATGAAGAGCTGGACTATTATTTTCACTTGAAACAACTTTTACGAGTTTTTGTAGTTGATAATGTTTACTTAGAAAGTGTTTTATTTATTAAATTAAATATTATTTGAATTTAATAAGGTTAACTTATAGATTTTTCAAACTAAAATTTCTCGAAAAGGAATTATGCTAATTTTTTATTTTTTAAATATTTATGATCAGCTAGGTGTCTAAAAGCCCTTTTAAAAATTATTTTAGTAACTTTTAAAATAAATTAAGTAGTGAACGTTAAAGGGTTAAATGCAGAATCGTTTCGCCCTTGGCTGAGGCTAAAACAATCCGTTGCACTTTTTTTCAAAAATCTATATATATATTTTTCATTACTCATTTTACGTTTAAAATGTTATTAAAGTATATTAAGATTTTGCTTTAAGAGGGTCATTTTGGGAAACCTTCCCCTAAATATATTTTCCTATTTCATATATTATCTGTAATTTGTTAGTCAAAATATTATTTGCCAATATAAATTCAATGTTAAAAGAATTTTTTTTTTTACAGTTTTATGCCTCATTACTAAAAACTCTTTAGATACCCTATACCTCAACGTACTGTATCAGGTCTTATAAAATAATAAACAAGTGCAAATTTTTTCCGTGTTAATTTATATTTTTTATTTTCTTTTATGCTTTCTAAAAAGAAAAACTGCAAATAAATCACCGATTAATGAGACAGGGTTTAACTACAAAGTAACTAACGACATTTTAATGAAATTGGATAAGCTCTTTGTTCATTATAATGAATTTTTTATCAATAATAATTTGTCACAATTTCTGATCACTTAATTAAAACGAAAATTGAGCTTTCATAGTTTTAATAAAAGACAATAAACGCCATGAATTTTTTTCAAGAATTAATTATATTTTTACAAAGTATTTTAATGAATAGATAAAAATATAAATAAAAATTAAACTCCATTTTTTACATTAATACAGCAAGTAATTAACCGTCGCACAAACTGTATAGATTTCGGTGAGTATAGCACTTATATATTGTTACAGGGACACAACGAAAATTTCTTTATCTATGTAATCTATGGGCTCAAATTACTTGAAGGACAAAAGCATTAAAATAGACAAAACCTATTATAAGTTTTTTTTTTTTTTGTTTCTATTTTATTTAACGACTTCTTGTACTTTAATTACCGTTAATTACTAACCGTTAATTACATAAATTTCGGAATGGCGACAGGGTTCCCAGGTCACGCCATTTCTCAAGGACTCTTCTAACAGAACAATCTTAAGATAAATTTATTCTTAAATGTACAGTGCACTACATTTAATAAGAACTTTATTTTTAGATAATACTGGTGGAAGGGTCCTTGAAAAATATCGGGCCGTGGGAACTCTGGTCGAGTTGAATCAGTCTAGAAATTTTATGCTCGTGTTCACTTAAAATAATTTCAAAGTATTACAGATTATTATATAGAAGGCGTTTCCTTTAAATGTTTTTTATCATCATTCAACTGCATTGGAATCAGTCTAGAAATTTTGTGCTCATGTTCACTTAAGATAATTTCAAAGTTTTACAGATTATTATATAGAAGGCGTTTCTTTAAATGTTCTTTATCATCATTCAACTGCATTCAACATAGTGAAATTAAGATACAATATTAAGATACTAAAATCATGCCTTTTTGCTAAAAAAAAAAAAATAAATAAAAATTATACAGACACGACATTATTTCATTATTTAAAACATGAAAATCTGACATTGACAGATTTTAATTTAGTGCCAGAGGCCTAATGCTAAACTTGTTAATGTCGACAAATTCTTCTTTAGTTAATTCGTGACGATCTAAATTCCATGATAAAGTTTTCATTAAATCAAACCAATGTGTTTCAGCTGCAGATATTTTAACAAATAACGTTGGAAGTCCAAACTGTCTTATAGCCGCAAAACAACATTTTTTCTCTTTTTCCCAATGAGAGGGAGGTGTGCCTTGGGGGGACGCATGTCCAAGTTGGGCCTGGCGGGGGACTCATGTCAAAGTTGGGCCTGGGGGGGACTCATGTCAAAGTTGGGCCTTGGGGGGACTCATGTCAAAGTTGTACCTTGGGGGGACTCATGTCAAAGTTGAGCCTTGGGGGGGGACTTCATTCAATAAATCCCCATTCAATAAACCGACTGAAATAGGCCCTTAGCACTATTAAGAGTGTATTACAAAAATTCGACAACGCTGTACCGACTGAAATAGGGGTACCTTGGGGGGACTCATGTCAAAGTTGTGCCTTGGGGGGACTCATGTCAAAGTTGTACCTTGGGAGAATTTTTTATATTTTTTAAAAACTTGTAACCTTTGTTATGAGTAATCAAATTATCTACAAAATCTTCATTCAATAAATCCCCATTCAATAAACCGACTGAAATAGGCCCTTAGCACTATTAAGAGTGACGTATAAAAATTCGACAACGCTGTACCGACTGAAATAGGCCTCTAGCACTAAAAAAAACTAGTCACATTATTAATAATTATTTTACAGAATTGCATGCATGTAATTTAGTAATGTTATATTATGTAAAAGTAGCAAATAAGGTAAGGTAAAAAGTTGTTGCAAATTTCTAAGGTACCACTTTCTAATTCAGAAGGTGGTTGCCATCTCCTCAGACAAAAAATATATCTTACTTTAAAACGTCTTAATGTCGCCGAGTTATGACTGACGCGTTTCTGAAACTCAAAATGGTTTGAATCCTTTATATCTTTGTGTATCACGATATTATTTACAAATAAAAAAATTCTGATTAGCTACAAATATGTCAAAAATGTTTATGATTTACAGGGGACAAGCAGTACAGTTTTTCACGTGAATAATGTTTGTGGCTTGCGTTGACGGAACCACAAAAAATATTCCAAATACTTACGGTCTACGAATGGCAACATGTACAATAGCTACATATATGCTGAAAAGGATTTTATATAACATGATTCAGTAGAAATAATTTTAAAATTTAAGTTTCACGCCTACATTTTCACGGAATTCACCAATTGGTTTTCAGTGCCGCTAAAAGCTCTTATGGTAAAAGATATTATAAATGGAAATATTTTCAATGTAATTTTTTATCGTTATGAGAAATTTTAATACTTCTCTTGTGTGAATGTAAGTTTCAGATGATATACGAGGCCACCGAGAAGCAAACATTTAGCGCTTTAATGTTCACTACTTAATTTATTAAAAAAATTACTAAACTAATTTAAAAAAGGGCTTTTAGACACATTGTTGATTATAAATATTTAAAAAGTCAAAAATTAGCATTTTTCCTTTTTGAGAAATTTTTGGTTTGAAACATCTATAAGTTAACCTTATTAGATACAAACAATATTTAATTTAATAAATAAAATACTTTGTAAGTAAACAATATCGACTACAAAAACTCGTAAAAGTTGTGTCAGGTGAAAATAAGAGTCCAGATCTTTATTAAATGAAAAATACTAGACATGAATGCATTATTAAACCAGCAATTCGCACTCGTGCACACAAAGAAACTTCAAGTGACTTATGAATTTAGCTTCTTTTGAAGCATTATTTGTTAAATTTTGGAATAGTGCGGATATCTACAGATAAAAAAGGAACAAAAGTTTAAAACCTGTTAAAAACAAGGGGAAAAATGTTTAAAAAAAAACTGCTAAATTCTTAAATTATGTCAAATGTTTGGTTTCGCTGCGAAACCAATAAACGTTAAAGTGTTAATGTATTTTCTTAAAAAATAAAAGTATAAAGACATTTTTGTATGTTTTTTTAATCCATAGCCAGGGCTTCTACGGCATTTTCCACCGGACTCTTAAACAAGAATAATTTTATAGTGATCTTCTCATTATGTTTTCGCGATTAATTAAGATAAAAATTAGTATATGAAAATTCTGGTGGAAAGTCCATGAGAAAATGACGGGTGTGTATCAAACATAATAATTAAAAATAATGCATATATATATTTACATAGCTTTTAATTTTAAACAATGTACAGTGCTATACACAAAAAAACTGTTGCATATTTTTTCCTTTAAAAAAACGTATAAATATAATTTGTATGGCCTTTACTTAAAATAGAAAAATGCATGTAAAATAGCTTTTGAGATTTTTTTTCTTTTATTAAACACAGAATTTTACAGAATTTATTATTAGAGTTAATTTTGCATACAAAATGAAGACTAATATAAATAATATATAAAACCAGCAAAATTGAAATTAAAAAAATCTTTGGATGTTTTTTTTTAAGAGTTTTTTTGAAACTGACCTATTTTACCCCCTGACTTATTTTAGCCCACCTGACCCTATGCGGTCTTCGTCTTTCTCTGTGGTCTCTGTGGTCATTGAAATCTTTGTTTTTCATGTACCTCTTTTATTAAAAAACTGTGACCTGTTATCGTTGATAGTAAGTTAATATAATTATAATCTGGTAGTAAGTCTTTGTATTCATTCATTTTGCGTGAAAAACAACGAACAAATTTCACAGTAAACATAAAACGAGTGCAGTTCTATAGATTATTAGTCCATTTGGTGTGACAGGGGAGGAATTCTATAGTGAGAAATAATTACATGCTTGATGCTTTGATAAGTATTATCACAAATATTGATAGTATGTCATTAAGAAATATTTATTCTTCCGATAATTTATATAAAATTTGCCTTTCTTTTAATTACTCTTAGCATTTTTTTGGTCATATTTAGAGCAAAAATAGGAAAACCTAAGGGATTTTATTTTTAGAATATTGAGTATGCTTAAATTTTGTATATTGAAATTTAATTAAATTTATCCCTCCTCCCTCCAACCTAAAGATAATTGATTAAAGCAGGGGGTTTTAAACCAGTTGAGCAATGCGAAATATTAAAGCAAGGGTGTTTTAAACTTTATGCCGTTAAAAGATTATAGTTACACATCATCCGTCACATTTTGACGGGTATTAACTAGTATATATTTACAGTGCAAAAGTGTTCGCTATCTTTGAAAATTGCTTATGAATTTACGTTCTCTTTCTTTTACAATTATATGCTAAAATCATAATTTAAGTAGTTTTAATTAAAACATGACTCTACAAATATGTTAACTGAATTTTAATTGGTAAAACTGTATCCAGCGCTCTAACGCCAATTTTTTTTTTTTTTTTTTTTTTTTTTTTTTTTTTTTAATTAAAAGATTTGTATGAATTTATAATAACATTTTATCTTCAAAAGCAGCTCTTCTTACAGAGAATAATTAATATTTTGTTTAAGTTAAACTGTGTAACTTAAATAATCGTAAGAAATCTCGACTTTTATTAATTAAACCATATAAAATATTAGTAGAACTGTTTATGTTTAAATTCGTTTTAAACGAATTTGGAGCTTATTTTACAGTGTTTTGTTTTCTTTAACAACGTAATAAGAATTTTTAACATTTTTATTCCTATTAATATTAATTGACGAAATAATGTAATTAGTACGAAATAATGTAACTTGTTAAATAAAAATGTAAAAAAAAACCTTATGATTTGCATTGTTTATAACAGGTTAAATAATATTTAAAGTTTGACAGCTTTGACGAACGGATCAAAAATTAATAAATACGGTCTGACTTTTCGAAGTGAAAATACCTTTCAACGATTATGATAGCTAAAAAACAGTTGTAATGAAATTTTATTAGATCCATTATTCATTCTTTTTATTATAGTTTTAATATACAGTCATAAATATTTCACCATTGATATCATTGTTAATTTATGAATGGAAATAATTTAAATTAATGTATTCCGCTCCGAATTATCATTCTACCCTTCCCCGAAAAAAGTATATACATACATGAATTTTATACTCACAAACATATATACACATATGGATATGTACAGTCATAAAATAATAATAATAATAATAATTTTTTTCCCCGACTAATTTCACCGTAAACTATTAGTTAATTTACGGCGAAATTTGTCGGGAAAGGAGGGGGGGGGGGGGGGGTTATGACTGTACATACGGTGCGGCCCGAATGAATAAAATAGATTTACAATGCGGCCCACCAAGTGTTTTGGGTTGGAGAGGCCTGGTTTATAACATACTTTGCAAATGTACATAATCCTTCATCTTTAAAATTTAAAATTTTATTATTATTTTTTTTTTATGTTATAAAGTTAAGATACTAAAAATGCATTTTCAACAGTTTTCACATACGTACCAAACTATATCTGATTTCTCTCTTTTTTTTTTTTTTTTTTTTTTTTTTTTTTTCAATGTCGATCAATATTTAATTCTAATTATACAATACAGTTTAAAAACCATGTATTTAAAGGAATAATGCTATTACTTTTAAGTTTCGTGCAGTATAAACATATTAAATATGCTTTGAAAGAATACTACCCCCATACCATAACGTAATCGAATTTCTTATAAATCCCTATATAGAAACCATCAGGGATATTTATTTTATTTGTTTGAATTATGAAAGAAGAAATCACATAAAAACTGTATTTATACCAATATCTTTAAAGTCAAAACGTTCTTGTGATACTGAAGTGCAGGGTATTCTACAGGAATGCATTTGTGAATCTGGGGAGTGTGCGTTAATTCCGTTTTGTGTTTACAGTATGGATTTAACCAATGCAATTTTAATTGACAGAAATGTTTTGTGAACCTCATTATTACGATGGTAATCCAGAAAGTAAGATTTAAGTAAGTAAACAAAGGGAAACCATTATTAAAAGAATATTTTATAAAGAAACACTAGGATTTGATTATTTCGTAGTATAGTTGCTAATATTGTAGCAGCATTTATGACAGTGGGGCTCGGCTTTTTGTATACCTTCGTCGTACAAAGGTGTGGCGTGCGTGCAGTTGTATAATTTATAAAAGGTGAAGCCACAATTCGATGAAGAAATGAACTGAAAAGATATGCATTGTCACTGTCTTAATGGTGATTCTTTGGTTCTCCCTGATTTTTTATTCAGTTTTTGCAAGCAAATTATCATATTCTTTTTTTAATTTTAATTTTTAACTTTTTATCTTTGGGAATATATTGGTATAATCATGTTTCCGAACCCTATTAGGATTTGTGCTGTTCTCTCCCACTGCAGAAGAAGTAGGTGGAGTGTATAGATTTTTTTTTTTTCATTTTTCTTCTTTTCTTCTTTAATTTTGTTTTTCATGACAACTAATTTTAGTTTATCACGATTTTCATTTCAATTAATTTAAAATAGTACATTTTTGTATAAATTTTAGTGCTGCCTCTTTGGAGCACTATTTTGCACAAACATGTTTTGGTCCTTATTTAAATTATATGTACACATATATGAGAGAGACAGAGAGAGAGAGGGAGAGAGAGAAAGAGAGAGAATATGTTAATATTGCACACTATACTGTTATGCTTAAAAGCACTACTATACAATGAAATCTTGCATGCAGTTTCTCACTGAATGGTGGGGCGACCCTGACGATTTCATTTATTCATTCTGAGTTATTTTGGAACTGTTTCAATTTTTAATAAGTTTTAATTATTCCTTTTTTTAAAGCCTGATATGGATGGACACTCTTTATTATTGTCGATATGTGATTTCTCACTCTATTTTTAAATCAGATCCTTTAAATTAAAGTATGTTATGGATGGACAACCGTATTTGTTTTGCATGTTTTCTAGAATAATATTCCAGTTAGTATAGTTTTTTTCCCGAAACTTTATTAATATTAGTATAGCTTATATATATATATATATATTATAATTATTATTCTTTAATTTATTTTAATGTATTTTTTTTTTTTTTTTTTTTTTTTGCAGAATATGGTGGCATTCCATTATCTGTGTTCTTAGATTCTACAACTTTGTTACAATACATATTTGTAATACACACAAACATACACACATACACAAACATATATATATATATAGTAACATGATCTGTTAGCACTCGAAATACAATATACAACATAAAAAGAACTTTCATACCTTTCAAAAATGTCATTTTTTTTGTACCATTTTAATACTTTTTTCTTTTGTATTAAAAGAAAAAAAAACTTATTATGCATACACACACACACACATATATATATATGTATACATAAAAGCATTTTGTAGGTTCTGAATGTTTAAGTTTGTAATTCAGAACTCACTTTAATGTATTAAAGATGATAACTGTAAAAATTCGAAATAAATATTCCTTTATAAGAAAAAAAAAAAAAAAAAAAAAAAACATTGTAGCATTTCTTTGTGATTGATGTTTTTTTCCCCCTTTTATTAAGCAATGCATCAAAGAACAATTTTTGATTTTTCTATTTATTTATTGTCATTTTCTTTCATGTTAAAAAAAAATCGAATCCCTGAAAGCTGATTCAAAAGGTACATCAAGCAGAAAATAAAAACTTCACGTCACAGATTTTTTTGAAACTGCAAAACATACCATAAAAAGATAAATGCGTTAATTTTAGTGAATTATTTAGGTAAGATTAAGGTTTTTTTGCACAAAGTTTTCTTTTATGAAATGATCATGGGAAAATATACATAATGGTAGGAAATATAAGCAATGTATTTGTTAATTATTATTTTTTATATAAATTATATATATATATATATATATATTGGTTTTTTGTATTACAAAAAAATTCATTTTGTTTTGCCGATTTTAACTTACCGAAATCCAATTATATATTAATACATAAATACACACACACGCACACACACACACACATATATATATATATATACGTGTGTGTGTGTGTGCAAATGTTTTTTAATTTATTTATTTATTTGAAAAAAACTTTTTTTTTTCTTTTTGAACATTAAAAAAAAAAAAAAAAGTACATTTGATTACTTTTAAAGAAAGATTACATTTTTAATCTGTCTTCTAATTTATCTTAAGTATCAATGAATTTACCAAAAATTAGTTGTTATTTGTTCATATTTTACTATCCATATATATACTTTTTTGTTTATTTTTTTAATTAGAAAGATTTTAAAAATGTGAAAAAAAAAAAAAAAAAAACTTTTAACGCAAGTAAGTAAATGTCTGAATAATAATTATGAAAAAATAATTATCTGAATAATAATTATCTGAATCTTCATTATTAAATATCAACGCACTTTTTTTCTGATTTTTTTTTTTTTTCAGTAAAGTAAATTAGTATAAAATTATAAATATACTTATTTTCTCTTTAAAGACCGTGTTTCTCATTTTAAACAATTTATTTTTTCTTTTGAAAAAAAAAAAAAAAAAAAAAAGAAAGAAACTTTCTTTCTTTTTTTTTTTTTTCATTTGAAGTTACTAAAATATTTTTATATACGTCAATATTCTGTATCTGGTCTGATAAATATATAACCAAGTGGAACTTTTTTTCCGCGTTAAATTATATATTTTTAATTTTCTTTCATGCTTCGTAAAAAAGAAAACTGTAAATATATCACAGAATAATGACGCTTCTTTTTAACTTCAAAGTATTTAACGAGATTTTAATGAAATAGTATTTTCTGTTCTTTATAATGAATTTTTTTTTTTTGTAGATAATAGTTTGTTACAATTTCTGATCGCTTAATTAAAACGAAAATTAATCTTCTATTGTTTTAAAAGACAATAAAAGTCACGCTTTTTCTTAAAAGGGTTAATTATATTTTTACAATGAATTTTAATGAATAGATTAAAAGAACACTCACTTTTTATACTAGTACAGAGATCAACAAAAACTAATCATCATTTCATTTGACTTCCTTGTGATAAGTTTAGATTTATTTCTAAAGTTACGTGATTTTTTTTTTTTTTTTTTTTTTAATAAATGAAAAGAAACTTAACATTTCTTTATTATCTTTATCAACAATTTATGAAATCTGATTTTATGAATGTGAAAAATTAATAAATAAAGCCTACTATTTTAAATAATTTATTAGAAACAAAGCTGTCTGGTCAATTTTGAAAAGATTTAGAATGGTGATAGTTTTTTGCGTAAGCTAAAGATTATTTAGACGGTATATATAGCAATTCAAATGCTGTGAAAATACAGTATTATTATAATTAAAGTTACGATTTTCAAACGCTATAACTTTAAAACTACATATCAGAGAGATTTGATAGTTTACCAGAGCAATCGGGAGTCAATGAAATTTTGTTTGGGGGAGGATAAAAGTATTTCCAACATGTTTCTATAGATGACGCTGTCAGGGTAATGGCCTAAATGGCCTCATTAAACACAGGAATGTTGTTAGAAACACAGTGGAATAGCAGGAAATAATATATTACAAGGGTTTACTGCAATTTCTTTAGCAAAATGAGAAGTGTTTGGAAACAGTCATAGTGAAAAGAGAAAAAGAGGAGCTTCATTAAACAAATACTTTACGGATAATCAACGACACATTTTGGAACTATTTTTTTTTTCTTTTTCCAAACAAAATTTCATTGCCTCACGATTGCTCTGGTAAAATATCAAATCGCTCTGATGGGCAGTTTTAAAAGTTTGAAATCGTAATTTTAATTATAATCACCCTGTAGTCCAAACCAATATTTTAATTCCAGCGTTACTCTCCTCCTTTCAGTAGGAGAACAGTGCTATGTTTATATATATGTATCCCAGCATTACCTGACAATGTTAAAACTAAACAAACTTATTATATTCTGACTACTTGATTTTACTTATATCAATTGGTTTTTGTCTTCATGTTTTCTGAAAATTGACAGATAAGAAAAGCCTTTCACATGTTCACATCTTAAATGTTTAAGTCTTACTATAATAACAGAACTATATTGTGCCTTCCTACTGGATGTTTTATTTAGAGGATGGTGGCAGTTTTACTTTCTTCTACAAAGTTTTTTTTTTTTTTTATTTTTTTTTTTTAAATCTCTAACTCAAATTTCAGCTATTACAATTTTATATAATCAAGCAAATAAAGTGTAAAAAAAGTGTGTATCCGATTGCCTTTGTTGTACTTCGTATTTTTATACGACCCTATAATCTTATTTATTTGCCGACATGTTTATTTAATCTTAAGACAGTAAGAAAAATCAGTAAATATTCACTTTATTAAAAGAAAGTTTTATCTGTGATTGACTTCATGAGTTTTAATTTCTGGTTTACGACATCTGGTTTAAGTCACACCTCACGAAAATTTATTGCTCTGTTTGGAAGCAGAGAGTCAAAGAGAGAACGGGGTGTTTTGGTGGATAACGGACGCACTATCAGGAAATGTGATTGATGTTTTGGTGTTTTGGGAGTAAGGTCGATTGACTACTCAAGGATCCTAGACCTAAGAAAGAGTGCCCTCCGGAGTCTTTCTAAGGTGTCCTTGCCCGTATTTACGCATGTTTTGGAGAAAACCACGGAAAACACCGAATGGTTAAGCCGAAAAGTGCGACCCGGGATCGAACGCGGCTCCTCACTTCTACCAGCTTTGAGCGTAGAACCGTTCGGCCGCTTGTGGGCTTTAAAAGCTTAATTTTTCTAAAACATTTATTTTTTTTTTAGTTTGTTTCTTATTTCTTCAATTGCAGCACCATCACTATTGAACTACACTGTTAGGTTTAAACAAAGCTTGTTACTACATTAGTTGCAACCACAAGAAAATTAAAACTTCTACCAAAATTTGGTGCTTAGTTGTACACCAATTTTCTACTACAGTACCTGCAACCATAATAGGGTGAACTCCTTCAGCATTATTTGGTGCTTTCTTTTAGCAAAAGCACTGTATCACCATATATTTCATTATCTTATAATTGCAACTACTGTTATAATAACGTTTGGTTTAATATAACACTATTTGGTTATTGTATTAAAATTTGTTAGAGCAACATAGCACCATTTTTTTAACAGTGCGCTTTGCATACAAACAATACAAATAAGAAATTAATACGATTTCTAGAAAGTTAGGAAGTTTAAAAAGAACGGAAGGAGTACCGTTGAGAAAAATCAAAGCATGCCAGAGAATGTGTTAATTCTACGAAACTTCCAAACATATAAATATTTTTTCAGAAAAATAACATAAAGAAATTTAATAGTTTTCATTTCAAAACTGTGTGTACGTAGATACAACAACTTTCTAACTTTCCCTTGAAAAAAAAAAAAAATGAAGAAAAAGTAAATTTTGAAAAAAAATATATATATATATATATATATATATATATATATATATTTCATTAATTTGAATATCAAAAGTAAAAACATCAGTTTCATTTATATTAAATTTGAATAATTAAAGTTTTTTTTTTTCAAATCTTTGTTTGCTTAACAATTTTGGAAAAAAAAAGATAAAAGAAAAATCATAAATTTGAAGTAATAAAAGCTGACTTTAAAATAAAAACACTGTATTTGATATTAAAAAAAAAAATAAATAAAAAATAAATCTGCTTTGTTTGGAAAGATGACATTTATTGTATTGTACTTATATTTATTTTAGCGTAGATATTAAATTTCGATCACTTAATATATGATACTCAATTACAACGAAAATATAGATGTAAGCTTTTTTTTATCATTTTTACTTTTTATTTTTCATTTTGAGGAAACATGATTATTTTTCTTTGTGTTATTGTAATTCGATACCTTCTACTAAGTTCTTTCTGGATCATTTTACTTATACGCTTTTTTATGCAACAATGTCCGCAAAATAATTTTGCTGAAACAAAGAAGTTTGAAAAAAATATATATATATATAAAGTAGAAAGAATGGTTTGAGTTAAGGAAAAAAAACCAATAAAATATATATTACATAAAAGTGCTAACACCTTTTACTTTTATAAGCCATTTTTAAGATACAATGCATTTTCTATCTTAAGCTGAAAAAAGAAAATAATAATAATAAAGACAAATAATGGTATTATGAACTATTTTCATTTTTATGTTATGCTTACTTTTATTTTATTTTATGTTTGAAAGAAAAAGAAAGAAAGAAAATAACTATATATTTCTATTTTAAACTAAAAAAAAAAAAAAAAAAAAAAAAAAAAAAAAACAAGAAATGTTAATTATACTGTTTAAAAAAGGATTATATTTTTAATCTTAACTAGATAAATTTACCTTAAACAATACCCTTTAAAAGTCTTAGCATATATATTTCGGGTAGCATCGTACCCATCATCAGTGCCAAGAGAAAAGTATGTTCTTCTGAGGTACAACCTTTATAAAAAATGCAGTAAGACCTTAAATAGAATTAGAAATGCCCAAAAATCCAAATCCAATTTTACTACTTCCATCCGCTTTTGTAACGGTGCTAGCATAAAAATAAAAAACGAAGCCAAAAATCTAAACGTAAATATTCCGATCAAACCAAATAAAACCAATTTATTTATGAGCACACTGTACGTAAAGATTTGAAAAAAAAAAAAAATGTCGTTATCGTTACTTTGAATATATATACATAGATATACACTTTAATTAGAGAGACTTGAATTTACTATAATTCAGAAGAGAAGTTTAAGAATGATTTTATAAATTACTAACAGTTCGTTAGGCTTTCATGCAGCAATCATACTTTTTTATTCCTCTTTAGCAAAATAACATTTAAGGAATAATTTATGATACTAAATAGTGCTCAATAGTATAATATTTAACCGGAGAATATTGTTTCCAAATAAAACTTAAAGTTCTATTATTGTGAGAATTTTTACAGGAAAAAACAATTTTAACAAATATTTTCAACAATAATCTCATTATAAATGTAATTTCTATGTTCTTTGATGTCCTACTATTTTTCTTAAATAAAGTGAAAGCTTTATGAAAGAAATTTTATCAGTAATATTTTTCAAGATATTAATCAAAGATATTATTTAAATAAATCTAAATATTGAATGTCTTTCTGTCTCAAAGAGTAACTGCGCATGTTAATAACTGCCATTAAAATTTTATAAACTTTATATGTTGATAACAAGAAATCAAAAATAGATACAAAATTGTAATAACTGCATTTATTAAAACTTGATCATTACTGATTTATATCAGAAGTAACTACATGAATTTTTAAGTATAAAATTATGTTTTCGTTAGTAATAGATAGTTAAATTTATATATGTAATGAAAAAAAAGGCAATTTTAATAAATATTAAATTATAGTTGAAATATCCTTAGGATTGTTTCTTCTATTACTTATATGCCTAATTAATTTTTAATAAATTACGAAAAGAAAAGGTTCGTCATTAAAGAACAAGTCTGGTGGAGACTTAAAATTCATTCCTAGAAGATTAAATAACTGATAGTTAAGTATCAGCTTCAGATACATCAGTAAAACAGCTTAGATAGTAGATGACAGCTAAAATAACACAGCAAAAACTGTATCATAAACTTAACACATAGCAAATATCTGAGTCAGATAGCTCTTAACACTTCAAGCGCTTGGCTTCAAATAAACTCTAAACGGTTAAAATGCAACATTATTTACAGCTATGATTTGAAATTTTTGTATCTTTCCAGTCAAATATTTATTTAGAACTTCGATAATCGAAATGTCGATAATAAAGAGTTTCTAGCCATATTCTCCAAAATAATTGTCAAAGGTCAATCTGCCACTAAATTTTTCGCAAATACCATTTTTGCCTTAAAAATTCTATACAGCTTTTTGTGTAATTTTATTTAAAGAGGTTTTGAAAAGTTCTAAAATGAAATTTTCTGCGCATCTGCCTTCCCATGTCACCAAAATACCATTAAAAAAAAACTGTTTAAAATGCTATTGTGATGCCGTAACAACTCATAAACTTAGAAATTTAGTATTTTATAACTTGACTAAGTCTCTTTAAATAAAATTAAATGAAAAACAACTATTAATTAGAAATTCGTAACAATATTTAACATTTCACATTTCCAACAGTTTTTATCATGAAGCAAATACCAATACATATGCTTTGTTAATTAATTTCACAAAAATAAATGATAATAAATCTCATTATACATATTTAAAAGGTTTAGATTTTTTAAAACTTCCCTACAAGCTTGAAAATTGTTAATGACTTCGGTTTGTCTGTCTGTCCGTTGTGTAATAACGTAGTAGAAGAACTTTGAATTTTAAATTAGGCAACGAGTACGTATTGTTGGAAAGTGTTAATAATCAATGCAAATCGCATGATTTTTCATTCTTTAAATAAATAAATAAACAAATAAACAAACTTTGAATTCTAATATTTTAAGAGCATTAGATTTTTTTCTGTTTAGTCAAATATGAAAAAAATTAAAATTTTTTTAGCATTATCTTGCTGAACACATTTTTATTTTACTCATATATAAAATAATTTTCATAGTACAATAGCATGCATTCCGTTCAAATTTTTACAAGTGATTCCATAGATGGTCACCTTATAAACTCATTTCAGATTAGATTTTTTAATTTTTTTTTTTTTTTTTTTTTTTTTTTTTGGTTTCTTTAACACAGTGTGACATTTTTTCTTAAACTGGCAGTATTCAGAGCCACCTGTAACTCGATCTAACAACCGGAATGGTACCAAACTAGGAATGAATACTAATCTTGATATTAGAAATAGGATTATTTAAAAAAAAAAAAATGTTCCAACATCGCCAACAGGGTTATTTATGGCGCTATACAACGTAAGAAGAGTTACAATAAAAATAAATAAATAAATAAAAGGAAAAGGAAAAAAACATATATATATATATATATATATATATATATATATATATAATGCTTACGTAATTACAGTGAAACGTTAAGCTTTATTCCTCTACAATTACTTTACCGGGGAGGAATTCGACCACATTCAATAGGACTGCGTTCTGGTAATGTAGAGTCCTATATTCACTTTAGCTGCCTCACTTCAAATGAGAACATATAAAATAATTTCCGTAGTATAATAGCATGAATCCCGTTCAAAATTTACAAGTGATATCAAAGAAGGACACCTTATAACACATTTCAGATTATAATTTTTCAGTTTTTTAGTTTCTGTAGTACAGTGTGAATTTTTTTTTTCTTAAACTGGCAGTATTCAAAGCCATCTGTAAGTCAATCTAACAACCGGAATGATACTAAATTAGGAATGAATTTTAATGTTGACATGGGAAGTAAGATTACTTTAAAAAAAAATTGTTCCAACATAGCCAACAAGGTTATTTATGACGCAATACAATGTAAGAATAGTTACAATGAAAAAAGGAAAAGAAAAGAACTGAATATATATTGCATACGAAATTACAGTGAAATGTTAAGCTTTATTCTCTACAATTGCTTTACCGAGGAGGAATTGGACCGTATTCAATATGACCGCGTTCTGGTAATGTAGAGTCCTATATTCACTTGAGCTGGCTCATTTCAGCAGAGAATATTTATTTAAACTGTCAACATGTTTTTATAACCCAAATTGATGGTTTTGTTGTCGTTATACTGGAGCATAAATTTTGATTTGGTGCATGTGTTTAATGGTTATTCTCGGTTTGATAAGCTAAAAAAACGCCATGAATAACCCTATCGGTGAATCAAAATTACGCTTATATTACATTAAATTTATATTGCGTTTTTAGTATATTTTATACCTTTTTTTTTTAATAAGTCAAATTTATAATTTAAACAGATACAAAAATATTGACATATTTTTTGTATTAATTAAATTCAATTATTATACATTAAAATAAATCGTGTAAACTCCTAATATGCAAACAATATATATTGTAGCTATTTAATTAGGAATGTATAGTTAAGTTATGGTATTGGTTTAAAGCAATCTGTTATTAAATTATTTACAAATATACAATATATATATTTTTTTTAATTCTCCTTAAATCGGTTCTTGGTAATTATTAAATAATCAAGAACATCGTGTTTATACATGCATACATATATATATATATATATATATATATATATATATATATATATATACATATAAAACAGGTAATTTCATCACTATATAACTGAGGGGAATTTAAAATTGTTTTAAGAATAATAAATAAATACCAATTTTACAAGAAACAAAATTATAAAAATAATAACTGGGATTACCTGTGATAGCTCAAATTATCTTATGGTTCACAATAAATAATCTTTTGTTCATAAATGCAAATGCTGCAGTTACGAAATAGCTCATTAAAGAAACATTTTGTGAAGTTCATCATTATTTTGTCATGAACCATTTGATGATCAAACTCTAGACATGCAGAAAATTATAAATCGACAGCACAAGCTCATTCGAATATGTTTGCCTGCAGCGACGTGGGACAATGATTAACATATTTTGCATATGCTTCTCAATTATTTTCTAAACGAGAATAATGAAATATATTTTCTAAACAAAATGCAGGATTTATATGTGTAAGAATTTAAATGAAACTCACTACCAATTTGCAATAAAATGCGCCAAAATATTGGCTTGAAATAATGATAAATTATAAATAATTAACTAATAGAATAATAGAAAAAATGTTTCTAGTTGAAATAAATAAGTACGTCTCTTCATCAGAAAAAGACATTTATCCGAATACGTTTCAATTGTACTTATTTCATTTCTGAAATATATTCTTATTTCATGCATTTAAATTTATTTTCATGCACTGTTTTTGTTAAACAGAAGATTTTTTTAAAATAGTTCATGGTTTTTTCTAAAAAAAAATGTTATTACCCGTATCATTTTGTAGATTTCAATGGGTAAATTCATTACACAGGTTTTAGTTTTCGATTATTTCCAATTATGCATCATTCAGAGTAAATTTTTAAAACCACTTTCCTAGTCTTAATGTGTACCGAAAATTTAAAAAGCATTTTATATATTTTACAATTCAATTGAATACTTTCCGAAGAAATTCGTATTTTATATAATTTTAAGAAATAACTTTAAGAAGGTAGCATTGCTAATTGTATTATAATTAGCAGTGCTACTGCGAGTTAAGATTGGAAAATTAACAGAGGAGTTAAGACTGGAGTTAAGATTACTGTATCTTTCTGCTTATTCTATCGCTAGCAAATAAAAGCACCACTCAATCATAATAAAGTGCAGCAGGTTTCTCTATTAACATGCACTTTTTCTATCGAATGACTTCTAAGAAGTGTCGTCATTTTCGAAGACGATAGTCCTTCATTTGGGAGGATTTCTGAAAGTGATGTCATTCTATCATGTTTTTCTTTTTTCTTTCTTTTTTTCAGTTATATTAAGGCACTAAGGTACTTTGACGTATTCCCAGTAAAATTTTTAAATCACACGAGTGAAATTTTCCCGAACTTCCAGTAACTTTTGGGATAAGAGTAACAATTTTATTGAATATCTTCGAGAATATTAGTTAAATTGACAGTATTACTGGACTGTACCGAATATATTGCTTGAAATCGCAGTTTTTTTGTACTATTTCAAGAAATTGTGCTGAATAAAGTATGTTCTTTGACTAGAACCTGCCTGTTTTTTTTACACTCGTTTCTCCAAACAAGAAAGTCGACGATTTCCGTAACAATATTTCATAAATTTTGTAGTCGCTGTCAAATTTTGTCTGAAAAAATATATTAATAAAATGACAGAAAATAAAATAGATATTATTTTTTTCTCAAACACAATATTAAATTTGTCGATGACTGGCAATTCAATTTTAATTCAAAATGTATTAAATTCCAAAAGCACGTTGAGCAAATATGCTTCAGCGTTCAAGTAATTCATGTAATTTAAAATATCCATTTAACATTTCGTGATTTAATATTACAAAGTTTTCTGAATTAAACTTCGATTTCATTATTTGTAGGGACTCCTTGAAATTGCTCTGCCGTTAGTAGTCACTAAATGAGTATTTAATCGAACTTATACCGTGATATCACAACGAAAATCATTTCAGAATTATAAAGGGTCGTTTGAGTTCGCACAGTATTAATGAAAAGTGCATTAATAAATGTTTTATAAAATGTCTTTTTCTACATTATTTAAAGCTATCACATAATCCTAATTTCAATTTGAAAGTAATTGTAACATTCATTTTAATTTAAAAATAAAATTTTCTTTTAGCATATGAAAATTTTACTCAGCCAAAAAGCACATGTAAGATACCTTTAAGATTCTATTATGTATCTTAATATGATTCTTTTAGTTTTTCTTCTTTATTTAAAGATATTTGTAAATGGAGTTCGGTATTTTCTCTTCTTTTTAATAATAAAAATCTTGAATTTTATTATATAACATAATTCCTGAATTACACTATTCTTTAGTAAATGGATTTTGATTTTGATTTTTTTTTTACATATATACCGAACTGTGTTTTTACCGAACTGTGTTTTTCTCTCTCAAAAAAAAAAAAAAAAAAAAAAAAAAAAAAATCAATTAATTAGATTTCCAAGAATATTCCTTTGTAAAATTCTTCACATTTCCGATTGAATGAAATTTATAAATGTAAGCTTTATTTCAGAAATGTCTTTTTTTTTTTTTCTCTCTCTCTCTCTCTCTCAAAATCGAATTATTAAGAGAGAAAAAAAACCAATTGGCTAAATTTTTAGAAGTATTCCTCTATTATACTTCTTACATTTTCAATTTATTGAAATTTATAATATATAATTCAGAGATCTATAAATTAATCGAAAAAAAAAAAATCTCGCTTATAAAAATATTGTATTCTTGCTTAAAAACTTACATTAAATATATTTTTAAAACTTGCCTATTTTTTATGTGAAAAATAAAGAAAAACATAACAGATTCATTGTTGTACCACTTTCACTACTTTTTAGAAACCTTATATATATATTAATAGGTAATATGATAAAGTAAAGATTTTTATTATTATTCAGTAAATAATATCATTACTACTTACATGTTAGTATTTTATATAATAGTCTATGATTTCCACCATGTCCCATTAGTTAAATTACTTTGGAACTTTTTGTAAGCGTTTTCATGTTTTGCAGAGTTGCAAAAATTTTAATATATTCCGGGGAATTTTCTGACCCGCCTTTATTTCATAACACTTTTATTTTAAAAGTAATTTTTTTCTTATATATTATCGTAGTTATATATTTCAGAAAAATATTCAATAAATAATGTAGTGCGAAATAAAAGCGGGGCTAAATGTGCTCCGGAATAAACTAAAACGTTCGCAACTATGGTTTTGGTAAATTTCTAAGACCTTACCAATGAAAGACCCAATTTAATGGTAGAAAAGACAATTTATATATTTTTAAAAAATCCATGCACTCAAAAAGCAAGAGAATTTTACCTCATTAACTTTTAATTTTTCAGAATAGAGAATGTAGACACATCTTAAAAATTTTGAAGGTTCAAGAATTTCAGTCTTCCAGTGTGTTTACCATTTGGTAAAGAAATATAGTTAAAATCATTTTTACGTGATTATACGGATGAAATTATATTTTAATATAATTATAATGTGTTATATAAAAACAAAATGTCATAATAAGTAGTTCTGGCAACATAAATATTTTTATTTAAAAATTTAATGAGTTCTAGAGTCCGTTTTTTTTCGACAAAATGTAATAATAATAATAATAATAATAATAATATATATATATATATATATATATAAAAGCCTTGATAAGTTAATATACAATATCATAATGTTCTTTAAAACTGTAATGCGGTTTTTTAAACGTATTTCGGAGTAAAAGATTTCCCCTTATTTATTTATTTTATTTTATTTTATTTTATTTTCTATATTTTAGTTTAATTATGCAATTATCTATTTTATAATTTTAAAGATAAGATAAAGTCTGTGCCAATTATTATAATTGAAATAATAATAATAATAATAATAATAATAATAATAATCTAGATTTTGTAAGCAATTATTTCATTGTTTGATGAGTGTTTTGTACTATATATTATTTAACATAGACGCATTAAAAAATATTGAAAATTTTTTGGTTGAGGTATCGAGTTAAGGAGTCTTCTGAATTTTGCGTCAGCAGCTGTCCCCTTTATTTAGGAATTTTGGGGATTGTACAATAGAGCTCTGATCTCAGCGCAAGGTTCCTATGGAACCATTGTTCATTAAGACTTAAAATGTCAGTAATTCTAAAATAATTTCTATTTCTAAAATATTACAGAGAGTATATTCTGTACATACAACCAGACACAAAAATTATTTATGTGTATACAAATGCAAATTCATAGGCAGACATGCAAAAAAACTCATGCCTATTTTAAAATTATAAGATAAAAATAATATGAATACTGAAAACTAAATAAATATGTTTATATGAAGGCAAATAATCATATAACTTTCGTAATGCTAATATATATATATAACGTTTTTAAAGCAGATGTGAAAGGAATGGGGAGACTTTGGAATTGTAAAACTAATGGTTATATAAAAATAATAGCATTCTTATTTTATATATTTATTTATTATGTATTTATTTATTTTACAGAAAATGTTTACTTAGTATACTAGTTTATGTGTAATTAATAAAAATTTTACTGTCAGAAATAGGTGGATTAAAATGAACACAATAAAATAAAATAAAAATAAAAACATTTTTCCTTTATATTAAAGAGAAAAAAAAATGAATTTTTTTTCTTTTGAGAAAAAAGAGATTTAAAGCAAGGACAAAAAATAATAATACAAACACGTTTTTGCTTTGTTAAATATCTTTTTTACGATGACGTATTTCATAAACACACAAAGGAATTATTATGGAATTTGTAAATATGAAAAGACGAAGTTTTTTTTTTAATACTGTTAATGTAATGAAGTTTTTTTACTTTTATTGGTGCAGATTTTTTTTTTTTTTTTTTTTTTTTGCAAATTTAAAAAGGAAAATTTCTTTAACGTATCATGTAGAATCCAATTAGAAGATAACGATAGCTCCTTTTTTGCCAATGATTAGGAATATTTTATTATTCAATACACAATTAATTTTAAAGTAAAAATGAAATTGTGTATTGTTTTAACATTTTCATATAGAAACTAGAAATAACTAATTCCTATATAAAGTACTTTATATTTTCATTTTGTATGTCCTTACTTATTGCAAAGTTTAAATAATTAATATAAAAATATTATTCCCGTCTTCAATTCTTTTGATGCAGATTTAACAATAACTTGGTCGAAATATAAATGCATCAATTTTAACTAATTCTACATGAAAAAAACATAAAAATGTATATATATATATATATACTTGCGTATAATCGTTATATTACGGAATCTTATATTACGTTTTTTTGACATAAGATTTGTTGAGTTAGTTTATTGTTTCGTTTGTTATGCAGGCTATTAATTAATAAATTTGGTTTCTTTAAATATGTGTATTTCATACCCTGATGAATTTTTACACCTTTCTGAGTTTCTCCTACATAAAGAAATATTTCATTAAATTTCCTGCATAAAGAAATTTTTCCTATATATATATATATATATATAGATAGATAGATAGATAGATAGATAGATAGATATAGAAGTCTTCATGAGGGAGGCCCTTCCGTGTACGAGTTACAGAGATGTTTCTGAAAGGATAGTAGCAATTAGCCAATAACCATCCTTAGCCCCCAACTTCTCACCAAACAGAAAACCATATTTAAGGTAGTTTTCTGTTTGGTGAGAAGTCGGGGACTAAGGGTGGTTATTGGCTAATTGCTACTATCCTTTCAGAAACTTCTCTTTAACCCCTTCACGGAAGCGCCTCCCTGATGAAGACTTCTGTGTGTTTAGGGGTTTTATTTCATTTGTTAAATTATTCCTATATTCAAGTTTTACATTTCCTTTTGCAGCAATTTTGCGCATTGGTTTGTAAATCTCCTGTTGGTTTTTCTAATCTTCAAATGTTTATTTTAATTTCATACAAATAACTACTTGTTATATATATATTTGTGTGTGTATGCGTGTATGTGTGAGTTTATTTATTTATATTTTTTAATAAATGTATTTCCGGCCATTTTAAATATGTAATTTTAAAATTTAATTTGGTCCGTAAACATGTAATTATTCACGATCACAGAGATTTATGAAATATTGTTATAAATATTTATGAAAGCGTTTGATCCTTTCATATATTAATTTTCATATCCGCTTTTAGAATAGTAATTACTTACTATTTACAAATTGTATCACCGAAATTTACCGCCAAAAATAATTTTTACTTTATTTTAAATCGATAATACGCGTTATCAAACTCGAAATTTTTAACGATGAATCTACATATAAAACAATGAAGAGAAATTTATCTATTTTTTGAAATGTCTGTAATAAAATTCAAATTGCGTTCTTCAAATATTATCTTACAAAGAGGTCATTCAAACAAAAATAATATATATTGAATAAATTATAATGTGCTTTCAAGCACATATGATTAAATATTGTTTTAAAATAAATTAATCATGAAAAAAAAAAATCATCCATAGTTTTATGACGCTTAAACGTATTCAAAAGCAAAAAGCAATAAATAGTATTTAATGATGTCTTCATGCTATATTTAACTGAATTTTTTCTCCTTTCATTCAATTCATGCTTTAAGAAGAAACATTTCTTTTGGGAATACATTCAATTATTATCTTAATCACGCATGTATAAAAAAAAAATATTTTAGTAAGATAATGATGTTGATAATATGAAGCACAAAATTAAGCATAATTACTTTTTCCCTTTATTAAGTTTATTGCCGAGGTGTGAATTTTTGATAAGTTTCGCGAAACTGAAGATCATTATCACTACTTCATTCCAAGTCATTTTACTCTAATTACAATTACAATTATAAAATATAATGATCATGTGCAGTTTAATGTGCTATTTTCATTTTCTAATTTTCAACCTGAAAGGGTTTCTGTCATATTTTAGTAGTTTTCGTTTTATTGAAGACATTTCCATTTGTTTTAGGATAAAAGTTAATTGAATAAATAGTGGATTAAAAAATTAGGAGTCTCAACATAACTTTTGAATTATCGAATCGTAAGCTGTCAAATATATTGATGTTGTGTGATACACACATACATGCATATTCATGCATATATGCAACTGTGATATATAACTGTGGAATATATATAAGGTATTTCTGACGAAGAATTTTAAATTATTTTCTACAATATGTTTTAAATCCATATTATTTTGAAATTTCTCAAATATATATATATATGTATATAATCCATTTGATAATAAAAAAAGAGAATGAGAACGAAGAATAGTCAGTCAAATAAATTACCACAGAAACATACACAGGGAAAACGAAGTGTTTATATATATACCCAAAACTAAAACTAAAAGGAAAAAAAAATCATGATAATAAAGGTTTTTTCAAAAATATTTTAAATGAACTTTGTGAATTGTAGAATTCTCTTCATAAATTGTTTGTATTGGTAAAACTAACCGTTCCTAAAAGCATCAGAAATATTAAAAAATAATTGTACATTTTATTACTTACAATTATTAAAGTTTAAAAGCAAACATATTGAAATTAGACAACTCTTAAAATATTCAACATATAAAAAACTATAGACTAATCAAGTTTATTTTTATTTTATTTTTTTAAACCTATCATCAATGATTAACGAAATAATAATCTGCAAGTTTTATATGTGTAAAAATTAGAGCTCGCAAGAAGATCGCACATTAACCCCTTGGGTACATTTGACGAGTGAGACTCGTCATGTGCTTACTTGGGCGAAGTTACGGTGGACGAATCTGACTCGTCATCTGAATTTAAGAAGTAGGCGTTAATGTTTTCGGAACCCCCGCCAGTGAGCGTTGATCGCAAACACTTTCCTGGCGTTTTTTATGATATCTTACAACCATACTTATGTCATCATTATAAGTATATTCCAAATAAAATGTATTACTTTTACATATTAACACTTTCGCGACCGCTGACATAGATTCAAATCATTTGAAAATCTGTAACTCCACCAGTGGGCGTTTCTTTTGCAATTTTTATGCTATTTGTTTCTTAAATATATAATTAATATTCACAATTTTACAAAGAAATATACTATGGATACAAATACTTTGATTAGAAAGAATAAAATAATAATGTATATCCGTTTGTAATATAAATGTGAATGCAGAAAATTTTGTTCTGAAATATTGTAACATGAGAGAATAACGCCCACAGGCGGACCTTACTGTCAAAAATTCAAAATCATTCCATATAGCGACAAATTAAATCCGTCCCTTGGGCATAAAAATCTTCAAATAATTCAGTACTCAAAGAGTTAAACAGAACTTCTGGTCCTTCATTAAACAATCTTGCAATATTCACTTTCAAGAATTTTGACAAATTTATAGGTCAGGTGACTTTCATTCAAAATTAATTATACATATAGTGGACGTCGATCATATCCCTGATATTAAAAATACAAAAATTCTTAAGTGCAATTGTGGTAATTACCATAGGAGAAATTTCATGAAAGGTTCTTTCATGAATTTACATATGATGTTAATCTTTAGTTATTAGAAATTATATAGTGAAAATATTTTAAAAGGCGTTAAATAATTGTTTTTACTTCAAAATAATTTATTTAATTGCTTTTTATTAGAGAAAATGCTAACGTGAACACGCTTGAATTACTTTTAACATGAAATGTTTCCATAATCCCCGTCAAAATAAAGATTTGTCTAGTTATAGGAATATTAGTTACTGATAGCATGAACTATCAATAACATGAACAATTTTTTTGTTACCCTTGCGATTCACGTTAACGAGGCTCGACGTATTTATAAATATACAGATAGTATACAGATTTCAATATTTTTATATTTATTAACTATCAAATATTTGGCTAAAGAGAAAAAATATATAATATTTTAAGAAAATATAAATTCTTTTTTCGCAACTTATTATGAAAAAATAAGATAAAAAAAAGTCTTTAATTAAAATTTGCTTTTTATTTTGCCCATAAGAATCATATTTTAAAAAATAAAATAAAATTTAGCTTTGATTGAAAAAAAAAAAAAAAAAAAAAAAAAACTAATTGCATTTAAAATGAAAAAAATGAAAAAATACATTATTCATTTTTTAGTATTTTTATGCAATACACACATATGCAACAATCAATTATCGTAATAAAAAAAGCACTATAAATCATTTTTTCTTCTTTTATAACATTTTTATTATTCTACAGAGGACACCTTTCAATTGAAATTGCTGAGAAAAATTAGAAAATATTATTTATATTAATAGAAATATTGGAAACCATAAAGATTTTCTAAGAGAAACAAAAAAGACAACCATAAATAATAAATAGATACATATTTAAGTTAAAGAATTTTTACACTTGGGATTTTTTAATTTTTATTTAATGAAAATAGAAAAATATGTAAACACATAAAACGGAAATAAAGAACATACTATTGCATCGGAAGCAAAATAATTGTTATTTTTTTACTATTTCACATTTAAAAAAATGTATAAATAATTTTCATTTTTTTTTTTTTTTATTTTTTTTTTTAGCTTTATGTGTTTTTCGAACCGATCCGATTATCTATTTATTTAATTTTACATATGATATCTCAATTACATGTTTTGTTTTTGTTTTTTTTCGTCAGAACAGTGTACAACATTTAAGAATGACATGAATTATCAATAAATAAATAAATAAATTTGATTTTTATTTGTACAATGTTAATTAGTGTGAAATTTATTTTGGTATTTCAGACTTTTTAATTACCGATAAATACATACATGGGTGAATTTTCTGTAATTCTGAACTTTCAAACCACAACCTATTAACATCACTCGTCGGCAAATAAACAAATAAATTAGTTTTTTCTCTTTGTAAAAAATAGATTAACTTCATGAATTTGACATTCCCGATTCAAATGTGTCACCAAAATTGCTCCATAACGTACCGTTTTTAAAAAGACAGTATAGAAATAATAACTTACAATATTAAAATAAAAACATTGTATTCCTCAACAATGCTAAAAAAGAGTAAAAACATGAAAAATGAACAATTTTCATTAACATATTTCAAAAATAAATGTCTATTATAAAAAAGTAACTTTAATGGCATTTGTCTTTTGAGACAGGTCGGAAATTAGATAATAAACTTTCAGGTCGGACTTTTGCAGGTCGGAATTTAGATAATAAACTTTCAAAGGAGGTTACATAACTTTTTCGAAAAGCGAGAGGATTCTTTTTGAATAAAAAAAGGGGAAATAAAACTAGATGAAAACGTAAAAAAATAAGAATGCCACATGAATAGCTCTAATTTTTCAACAAGAGATAACTAATTTAATTTTAAAAAGGTCCTGCTACTTAGTCACTATCCCTCAAAACTGTGGTGCGTTTGTGAGGAAGAGTCAAAGAATTTTCGTAGAAAATTCATAAATAGGGAATTGAGAAGAAATCATGTTAAGTTAGAAGTTTTAACTCAGATTTAAAAATGTATTCTACGAAGCACAGCCAAATAGTTGCGAATTTGGTAAGAAAACTTTGGGTTTTGAGAAATTTAGCAGTTAATTAGTTTTGTATAAGTTCATTAAAAAATGGCTAGAAAATGGCATGAATGGCATGAATGCAAATTAATTTTCCAGTGTATCGGATTACATACCTATCCATCCAATGGGGCTAGGTTAACTGCGTCCCAAAATGACATTTTTATCTCCCCCATAGGTCAACTGCGACCCAGGAAATCTCCCCACCTATAACCAATTGCGTCCCAGGAATGTTCCCCTGAAGTTTCTCGCCAAAGAACATTTTTCGCCAAAATCGCCAAAGAATTTTGCACATAGTTATAATTTAGTATGTGACTAGTAATTTTTAATTTATTACGTAATAAATTTTAATTTATAGCGTAAGTTGCTGTTCTCAATAATGACTTTAGAAATTTACATTTCCATTTAATTTTTACTGATTTATTTTTTGGGGAAAGGATGGGGAGGCACATTAAATTACTATATAAGCATAGAGAGAAAAAAAAAAAACTTTTAACCCTTAAATGCATAGTGATGCATATTTGTGTCATATATATATAAATGGGTTTTTGTAATTCCTGGTGAAGTTTCCATTAACTAATCAATATTTAATATACAAATTAGCATATTACACAAAAAAAGAAACCTGTTTTTTTTTTCCGTTGAATTTTCTGTGCAATAAAATTATCTTACATTTGAATACAATCTTTTGAAGAAATAAAAATCATACATTTAAGGGTTAATGCAGTTACATAAATATGAAGAAATATAATTGAAAAATGCAGCACGCATATAGTTAAAACTCTCTGTCTCTCTCTCTATATATATACATATATATATATATACATATATATATATATATATATATATATATATATATATATATATATATACATATTTACAGTCGGTAACAAAAGTGTCCGAACACTAGCAAAAATTCCTATGTAAAAAAAGTGCACATAATACAGTTTTGTTAAATAAATCCTTGTCGAATCCTGTTCTTAGTCTGCCTAAGAACATGATTCGATAAGGATTTATTTAACAAAACCGTATGAAGTGTATTTTTTTCACATAGGAATTTTTGCTAGTGTTCGAACACTTTTGTTACCGACTGTACTCGTCGCTGTACTCGTCGTAACAATTCTAAAAAAGAAAAGAAAAAATTAGTGGTAAGGATGCATTATAGTTAGGTGCAGACGCACATGCCTTCAAATGTCAAACTTAATCCTGATTTTTCTTTCTCTTTCTTTCACTTAAAATATATATATATATAATTACTAATTTGTAAACTATGAACTTCATCATGATAATAAAATGTCGATAAATATATATATATATATTTAACGAACCAGTTTTCATGTTTGTATGTATATTTTTGAAAAAGTTATTCACATGCGAAAAAAAGAAGGAAAATCAGGAAGAAAAATCTGGTTTAATTCTAACACATGCATGTATATGAATCTTCCTGTGTTCATTCGTTTAAAAATTACGCGCAAAAGAAGTAAACAAATTATTGCTTTAATTTTTGTACACCCGTGTACATTAGAAGAAATTATTAGGTATATTAATTTTTTAACCTGCAGTTTTTGGTGATATTAGCTATTTTTAGTGTTAAAGTTAAAAAAGAATAAAAATGTAACAAAAATAATATTTTTTGCAAATTTTTACATAGACATGCATTAAAGATTTCAAATCTCTATAAATTTGATATAAAAGTTATTAAAGTACGAGATTTATCAAGTCTTTTATGCTGAAACATTACTAATACAATTTTATTATTCTTATTTGGCGATTCGTCGCACTTGGTGAAATTTTCAGCGGACGCAGTTGATATAAGGAATTAAAAAAGGCTGTCCGCAGTTGGTATAGGTGGGGGAAGAAGAAATTGAAACACCTGGTATGTCGGGCCGCAGTTGGACGACACCGCATCCAATGTATCTCCATCCTTCTTATCTAGCTATTGTATATAAATTCTGCTTATCTATCCAGTGTATTTGTGTTCTGCTTATCTCGAATTCGGTACTGAAGAGTGCATCTGAGTTAGACGCCAGTTATGTTGCTGGTAGGTTTAGTAGTAATAGGAAACCATTTATTGTTTCTATTAAGATAAAATTTATGTCACTGATTTTTACCGCAGAGAGAGAGAGAGATAGTAATACCCCCCCCCCCCCCCCCCATCCACTTTTAAAAGCTTCAAATAAATTATTTTGTTAAGTTTACTTTAGTTTCTCCATTTCATTATTTAAATGCACAGCAGTAGGGAAGAAACCTGAAGAGGTCGCCCAAGGCACCTGGAGTAACAATTTAATTCTTTTATTTGGGTTTAACAGTTTTAATCTGTACTGATTATTTGAAATGGACACTGCTTATTTGAAAATGGAAACCGTAAGCTTTTCAAAACAGCTCCGAATTTTGTTAACACTTTATTCAAAAAAGGAAAAAAAAGAGTTTTTAGAATTTTACGGTTAATTAAATGTCATATAACCAAGAATTTGCTGCATATAAATCATTTACTCTTTTTAATCATTGTATTACAATATATATATAGATATATTGTAATACAATAGTAGATAGTAGTACAATTGTAGATATTATATATATATAGATATATATGCGTGTGTGTGTGCAATATGTTTTGTTTTAATATATGTTTTGTTTTAAAATATGTTTTGTGCCACTCAATTTTAGCTGAAAAATATATTTGAGGTTTTATATTTTTGTATATGTTTACCATTTATTCTTCACCTTCCGAAATACATCCCAAATTCAGGGATGCTTGCACAGTAATCTACAGTCGGTAACAAAAGTGTCCGAACACTAGCAAAAATTCCTATGTAAAAAAAGTGCACTTCATACGGTTTTGTTAAATAAATCCTTATCGAATCCTGTTCTTAGACTGACTAAGAAGAGGATTCGACAAGGATTTATTTAACAAAACCGTATGAAGTGTACTTTTTTTACATAGGATTTTTTGCTAGTGTTCGGACACTTTTGTTACCGACTGTACAATAAACTTGTAAGTTTAGCTAGAGTTGTTCTTCTAAGTAATAGTAAGTGACATTTATGCCTGTTGAATGGCACGCAGTAAGCTAACCGTAGATGCATAAAAAAAAAAAAAAAAAAAAAAAAAAAAAAAAAGAATTTGCTTATTGAAATAAAGAAAAAATAGGTCAAATTTAAATACATTAGGGTTTATAAAAAGCATTTATAATAATAAACAGTAATTTGCCTTTATGCCTCTTTTTAAGCGAGCAGTATGGTCTCTGTCATCCTTCAGAGAACGGAGTTTAATTGCTAAAGTAAAAAAAAAAAAAAAAGGATAATAAAAATAAAATAATATTAATAATAATAATAATAAAAATAAAACTCTTTTTTCTTCTTCTTAGTAATAGGTACAAAATTCTGAACAAAACCGGATTTAATTTAGTACGGCAGAACATGTTTTAAAAATCTATTCTTCTATATAAATGTATGTAGTAAATGTGTTGCGCTATTTAGCAACTGTTACTCTATTCAGTTTTTAAAATTTCTTTCGTATAGCGTAAGTATAGACCACCCTTGGCAAATTTAAATAGTTCAATTTTGGTTGTCATTTTATCGATGAATTAAATTGGCTACCACAATTGCGTAATAAAGGACTAGGCGAGAAATGTTCAAGACCCAATTACATTTCAAATTTCGCCAAGAGGGGTCCTATGATAAAGACGTTCCATTTCTTTAACACGATTTTTTTCTCTTTACATAATTGTAAACACTTATATCCAGTAAAAGTTAAGCATGCGTAATTTAAATTGGTGTACAGCAAATGGTGTCAACAATTCCTTTCTGTTAAAATAAAAAAATAAAATAAAAATAAAATAAAAATAAAAATAAAATAATAAATAAATAAAAATAGGGACCTGTTTCCCACCTTCTCGTAAAAGAGAAAGTAATGAAACTGGAAATGCTTTGACACATTAACCCTTCGCCTGTCGAATTTAATTTCACTCTTCTGGTCAGTTCTGTCAAATTTATTATTCAATATCCATCACAAAATTTTAACCGTAACGGTTGCTTAAGTACTCCGAAAGTTGTTCGTTCATTACGTATATCAAATATCACTCCTAAAAATTACTGATAATAGTTGAATAAAAGGGTCTCAAAATTTAGCAGCACTGTTTAAAGCGCTTTGGAGCGTTATTGGCGGCAAAGGGTTAATGTAGGTTTCTGCATAATTACAGTTATGCGTGCATTATGCATTATTATAATTACATTACTACGTGCAACGTATATTATTTATTATCTGCATTGAAATGGGTATTATTTTGATACATCACATACGTACATTAAAGCAAAAAAAGTGAAAAAAAAAAAAGAAAATTGCGGTATTACAAAATTTAAAATTTATAATAAAGTACAGTAAAAATTTGGTTTGTTGATTAAAAAATAACATGCATATTTTTTTTTCCTTAAAAAAAAAAAAAAGAAAGAAAAGAAAAGAAAAGAAAAAAAAAATCCATATTTCTTTATACTGGCTATGTTTAAAATTCTAAACCTAGTTAATTAAAGAAAGTTTTGATTAAAAAAAAGTCATTGTTTTTTTCATGAAATTCCCCATGAAAAAAATTTTTAATCAGAAACAAGAAGAAAGAAATACAAATTATGAATGTGTTTTAATAAAGCAGTTTGTGCCTATAAAAGAACTGCCAATTCTTTATAATAATTAAATCTAGTTTTAAACGTCAGTGAGTCTTATTCCTGATACAATTAGCTGATTAAAAGAATGATTTTTTTTCCCATTCTAATCATTTTTAAAGACAGTAGTTGTTCGAAACAACTTTTACACAAATTTTATTTTAAATTAAATTAATAATCGTAATGGCGTAAGAATTCTTTTTTAACTTTGAACGAAAAAAATAATTAATTTTATTGAAAAAAAAATAAATAAATAAAAAAAAATAAAAGAAAAAAAAAAAAAAAATTAAACCTCTCTTTTTTGATAAGGTAATTACCTTAAACTTTAGAGACCATCTTGATCACAAATTTTTAAAGCTGAGAATTATATAATTTTTTTTTATTTTAGTATTCTCTTAAAAAGTATATACCTCAGCAATTCTACATTCATTTTTTACAACTCAATATCTCTTAAAAGATACTCTTGTTTTATTAAAGTCATGTACTTTTAATTATAGTTAATTTTATGAAATGTAGCAGAAAAGTCGCGTTAATACTTTTGACACTATGAGATTTAAAAGTGTCAATATTTTTTTATTCATATATAGAATTTTCATGATGTATATTGCCTAAATGTTTGTTTGAAAATTTCAACTAAAATCTCTTAAACTTTTTTACTGTGAGTTTATATATGTATTATTTTTTTATGTGTTGTGTGTGTGTGTGATGTTGTATAATTGTGATATTGTTAAATGTCAGTAAAATGTTCGTAAAGTAAAATCTTCAAATTCAATAATTTTGAAAATTGTAATAACGTGAATAATTTTAGCATCATTACATAACTCAACCAGATGACTGATTTTACATACTAAATTCATAATATCAGGTGTGAATATAAAAGAAAAAAATCAAAAAATATAACACAATGTATATATATATATATAATTTGTGCCTGCATTCATTTATTCATTTTCATAATGGTTAATGTCACATATTAAATTTGGTGCATTTGTATACTATAAACCTGAGTAATTGCTTTCCACTAAACTGGGATAATCGCATTATAACAATGGCACCTGTCGGTCGATATGCGTTTAACTTTTATCAGCATAGATTTTGTAATACGGCTTTTGTTTATATTATGTTTTGTACAAATATACATTATAGAAGCTAAAATGTTTCCTTTCCATTAATCGGAGAAATTGCAGCAAACCATCAACAGCTGCTGGATGGTATGCTCTGAAAAATGATCGTATTATTTCATTCCAAGTTTTTTGTAAATATAGAATTTTGCGAAATATTCTGCATTACTTTTTGATCTAGAACTACCCTAATCCAAGTTTATGTTAGATAACCTATTCTGCCATGATCAGAAAGAAGCACATTTCGAATAATTTACAAAGTTTTCAAAATAGAATTTCTTTGTTAATGATGCTCTTGCCAGCATCATAAAGAACATTTTAAAACTTGTTTAACATTTTAAGGTTAAAATAATCCTCATAAATTATATTTATGAAAATTTCTGCTTTATTTTCTGACTAAGTTAAGGTAATTGCAAATTTTGAACAACTTACGAAATTTTTAAAGTAGATTGTTCATAGTTATTGAAGTTTATGCTAGAATAAAAAATAACATTTTAAAACTGATCCAATATCTTTACAATGAAAATAATCTTCATAATACATGTTTATGCAAAACTTTTCCTTAATCCGTAATGTTAATAAAATACAAAATCCCCAATAACTGACGAATTTTTAAATTAGAATTTTGAAAACAAATGATATTCTTGATGTTGCCATAGGTGGAGTTTAAAAATATTTTATACCTCTTTGAGTTTATTTGTTTTTGTGATGTCATATACGGAGTCTAAAAACTACACATTTGAGACCCAGCAGAGGGACACCTCACACTCTGTTGGGTCCCCTTGTGATTCTGAGATTTCTCAGACATTAAAACGTAAAAAAAAAATATTAAAAAACTAAGGTAGAAATTTTCATGATTTTAAGGGCAGATTAATTCACAAAGCATTCAAATTCGTGCTTATAATAAGAACTTCAATAATCTTTCAATCATAGATTAGTGCATTCAGGAAATAAAAAAATATATGCATATGTATTAAAACTATTTATTACTTTACCGTATTTACCATCATGTTTTCTGTTCATTTAATTGTTATATTTCGATTTTCTTAGCATTAAAAATAATTTCTAAACTGTCAGGTTGAAATTAACGAGTTCTTTAAAAAATATTTTCAACTATATTCTACCAGTCACCAATGATGACGTTGGTTATTTTCACATATCGGAGATGGAATAGTAAATCATGTTTTTCCATATTGAATTTTATTAATATAAAATAAATCCGTAAATATTATTTTATGAAGCTTTTATTGACACCCATCACTTTATTACAAAAAATAGTTTCGGTAATGCCTTTTGATTTACTGTTGTCTACATATTTCATAGCTGCCAAATTTTCAAATTTTTAAATCAGATTTATCACCAGTATTTTTATAAAGGAATCTGTCAGACATATTTTTGATGATTTAAAAAAAAAAATAAAATATAAAATAAAATATAAAAATATATAAAATATTTCAGGTGTGAAGTCTCCCTTGAAAAACGAGAGATTTGGCCTCTTCCTACACTTGAATATTTTTAGTGCCGAAATTGATACTGTATATTAATCATCTATGTATAATTTATTATTTTTCGTAGTTTATTCTTATATTTACTTTTATTATGCATATAATTTTAACAGTGGTTATATTTCTTTTACTACAAGCGGAAAACTCTAAAATTTATTTTTTAGTATGGATGCATTCACTAAGTTTACCATCTAAGAGATTTTTCAAGTGTGTTTTAATGATGAAATAAGAGATGTATGTTGTTAATTCTTCCGAAATTCAGAAAAATGATGGCACTTCCTAATGATGATTTTTTTTCCTGCTTCGCACTAGTTTGTTTTTATAAATGTACAAGATATGTTGTTATAAATTTCTATTTTCTTGGCAAATCATCGCATACTATAACGCTCTTGTTGGTGTAACGCATAAGAAAATTTAAATTTCTCATGATGAATTACCAATCACGTAGTATTTAAAATTAATGAGTTAAATTTTTACACTGTTTAGCATTTTTTAAAACTTTTCATAGTTTTTTGTAATTAAAATATAACTGTCTCAATTATTTGATAATTAATTTATATCACAATATTAACAACTAATAAACTAAAATTTCAATTATTAACAAATGCTTTATTTTTTGTGTGTTAATGTTTCTAAATAAATCTATTTTCAGATAAAATAAAAATACATATATGAATACTCTATTTAAATACATATTTCAAGGTAAATATTATAGTTAACAAAAATTGTCGTTGCATCAAAATATTACAAGTTTAATTTAGTAATAACGACTATGTTACTCGATTGTATTATATATATCGATATACTTTGTTCAAAAATATATTAATAGAGTTATATAATGGTTATTTAATAGTTATATAATGGTTAATTATTATAATGGAGTTTAAATTTTTCTAAAATATTCTTTTATTAATGTTTATATCCATTTAAAGCAGTTTAGCTTTGCAAAATATTTTTGACACGCATCATTTTTAATTTATATAAATGAAATGATATGTTTAATTTGCATTAATTCAAAACATACTAAAAAAATAAAATACGTATAGTAATGTATTCCAGGAAAAATCTGAATATCTGTAACACACTGCTCTTTTAACTATAATTTAAATTCTATTGAAATTTGAAACTCTCTAAATAAAGTTTGTTGAATATTTAGATGATTTTAGCAATTTAAAGTATTGATTAAATATTTCGTGATTTCAACAGATAAAATTGTTTGAATAACGTATTTGGAATTTGCTTAAAATTACATTGAAGTTAGTAATCTGAAAGATTGTGCAATTAAACTTTTATGAATGAGCAGTCATAGAATTATAACAAGAAGCGTAGTTTACATTTTACAGGTATTAAACATTGATCTTATGTACACATAAATTTAATCAATTACTTTCAGAAATTGAAATGATTCATTACGCGAATTTAGAGTTTAAATGAAAATACGCACACCTATGCAAGTTCATTTATCTCTAAAGTAGATTAAATGAGGTTTGTTCTAAAGGCATTGTAAGTTTGTTTCGCTAGATAGTTTTATTTAAGATACTAGGGCGCTCTGCCACCCTGCTCGCTTCGCTCACCAACCCCTAAAGGAAGCTTCGATTCCTCTGGATTCGCTTCACTTATTAATCCCTGCGGAGCTCTGTACCATAGCTGCCAGATTGGGGGAAATTTTTATTTAACTGCCACCGCTAAATTTTAAGTGAAACGGTTTCTTAATTGCTTCAAAACATCTTTTAAAGAATCTTTCGATGTGATTAGGTAACCGTTACAAGTAAAATTTAACGGTAGCTATTGTTAAAAATTTCCCTCAAATCTGGCAGCACTGCTCTGTACGCTTATTAACTGTTTTTGCTTCCATTGAATAGGAATATTAATAGTACATAACGCAAGACAAAAGCAGAAAAATGTTATAGAAATCCCTGTATTCAATGTTAAATTTAAATACATAACATTTAATACCACATTTTTATTTTTTATTTATTTATTTATACTTTATGAAATATGCTAAAAATCAATATTTTTTTCAGAAAAAAAAATCGTAACATCTAGACCATTTTGCGTTAAGTTTTAGTATATGACTCCTTTTAATTTTTGCCACTGTTTGGCGATGAATCTTTTTAGTATAACTGCTTGTTAAGAAAAAAAAAATATATATATAGTACCCATTTTGGCGATATCTGTCATCCTTGGTTGTCACCCGGTATCTGTCATCCTCGACGATTTTTGTATTTGGCGATCAAAAGCGTAATACAAAAATATACATGCCAGATGTATATTTTCGCATTATATATCATACGAAATATTGATTCATAAATATTCTTTGCTCTTTTAGTATACATTAATGAAATATCCATGATTTTTGAAAGGAATTAAATATGTTGCCATATAACTTGTTTTTTTTTTTTTTTTTTTTTTTTTTTCTTTATCGCCAAGGACGACAGGTATTAAATCATCTGTTCCCCTATTTTTTCTAATGCCTATATTTTTTACTATTTCATTTTTTAGTTTATTTAAGGCAGTGCAATATTCTGGAACAACTAGAGTATTTCCACACAACTGGATTTGGTGGTTTATTTTTGGAGATTATGGCTAAATCATAAACCTAAAAATCATAAATGATAAAATCATAAATCTAAAATAAACACCATGCAGGCTGCCATATTATATTGCAAAGAATCCAGAGCGACATCGTTATCATTCAAAACGGCGCCAAAGTGAAATCGCCAAATCCAGTTGTGGGGAAATACTATAGTTATACAAAAAGGACGAAAGATAAGAAGTACTCGATACTCTATAAAAGTTTTAGGTGATGATTTTCTTCTTCGCCATAATTTTAAAATATTTTGGATATATTTTATGCCAAAATATATTCGACGTATTTTCAAAAAAGTGTTTTTAAATAAAAAATATAAATACACTTTAAAGACAAAAAGAAATGCAGTCAAATATACACATACGACATTATTTACAATATATATATATACATATATATATTTTTTTTTTTTGTCTGCGACAGCAACTTCTCGCGGAGGGCAAGGTTCTCCGCGTCATGAGATATATCAGTGTATTCCGACTGCTTCAAGGAAGGCACTTCAGCTGTTTAGAAATTTCTATCATTTTTATTAACGAAGTTATTAGATAAAAACGTCGGGTTGATGAAGGTAGTCTATTTGCCACCGGAGAAAAAGTTTCTCTTATGAAGTTTTTTTTTTTTTTTTTTTTTTTTTTTTTTCTGTTAGACGTTTTTTTCTGACGTTTTCTCTTTTGCTTTCTAAGCAAATGTTTCACTGAAACATTTGAGGTATGACGTGTCCTTTACACTCCTGAAGTTATGAAATGATTTGTCTATGTACTTTTTGAGATATTTGACAAAAGGTCTGAAATCGGCAGTGTTCGGTAATTTTTGGAAATGTACTGTATCATAAATTTTTAGATAAAATAGAATTATCAAGATGAAATTTCAAAATGTTTGAAGTCTAGTCAAATCATTTCAGCAAGTTATAAGATTTTTGTGTTTTATTTATTCATTTATTTTTACAACATACGACCCAAAACGATTAAAAAAATTATGATTATTGTTAACACTCAACATTCTCCCAATTTTGATAGTCGATGAGAGTTTTTTGCTTTCTTCACATCGGAAAAGAAAAATTGAATTTTTTAAAAAAATTAGTATGAATTTTTTTGTGTTTAAATTTTTAATTGAAAATAAATATTATTGTGTTTCGTATTTAGTACATTCAGTACGGAAATAAAAAGAGAAGAATAATCTATATATATTCGCTTTACAAATATATTAATTATTTAAAAAAAATCTATAAACCTAAATAAATGAATTTATGACTAATAAATATGTATGGCTTCATTATTAAACATCAAAGCATTTTTTTGCAGTAAAGTAAATTAATATAAAATTATAAATATACTTATTTTGTCTTTAAAGAGGACCGTTTTTCTTATTTTAATCCATGCTCTTTTTTTTTTTTTTTTTTTTTTTTTTTTTTAAGAAGAAAGTTTTTTTATTTATTTATTTACTTTTTTTTAAATTTGAAGTTGCTAAAATATTTTTATATACGTCAATATTCTGTATCTGGTCTGATAAATATATAATCGAGTTGAACTTTTTTCCTGCGTTAAATTATTTATTTTTAATTTACTTTCATGCTTCGTAAAAAGGAAAACTGTAAAAATATTACAGAATAATGAGGCTTCTTTTTAACTTCAAAGTATTTAACGAGATTTTAATGAAATAGTATTTTATGTTCTTTATAATGAATTTTTTTTATTGATAATAGTTTGTTACAATTTCTGATCACTTAATTAAAATGAAAATTAATCTTCTATTGTTTTAAAAGACAATAAAAGTCACGCGTTTTCTTAAAAGGATTAATTTTATTTTTTACAATGAATTTTAATGAATAGATTAAAAAACACTCACTTTTTACACTAATACAGAGATTAACAAAAACTAATCATCATTTCATTTGACTTTCTTGTGATAAGTTTAGATTTATTTCTAAACACACGTGATTTTTTTTTTTTTAATAAATGAAAAGAATCTTAACATTTCTTTATTATCTTTATCAAAAATTTATGAAATCTGATTTTATGAATGTAAAAAATTAATAAATAAAGCCTACTATTTTAAATAATTTATTAGAAACAAAGCCGTCCTGGTCAATTTTGAAAAGATTCCGAATGGTGATTGTGTTTTGCGTAATCTAAAGATTATTAAGACGGTGGTATATATTAGCACCCAATGATCCAGTGTTTGACATAAAATGTTTAAATTCTTATATGTAAAATATATGATTTTATTATTTTTATTATTTTTTAATTTTTTCGGGATAGATGTCAATTACTGGAGCATGCCAATCAGTGGAGCATCTACCCTATATCATTGATTTGAACATCGAAAGTATTATTATTATTATTTTTATTTGAAGAATTACTTTTTTTTTTTTTTTTTTTTTTGCTTACCAAATCTTTGTTTGCTTAACATTTTTGGAAAAAAAAAAAAAAGATAAAAGAAAAATCATAAATTTGAAGTAATAAAAGCTGACTTTAAAATTAAAATACTGCAGTTAGTATATATATATATATATATATAGATATATATATTTAAATCAAAATCTGCTTTGTTTGAAAATATGAAATTATTTTTAATTTATTTTAGCGTAGATATTAAATTTCAATCACTTATTATATGATACTCAATTACAACGAAAATATAGGTGTAAGCTTTTTTATGATTTTTACTTGTTTTTTTTCCATTTACAGGAAACTCATGATTATTTTTCTTTGTGTTATTGTAATTCAATACCATCTAAGAAGTTCTTTCTGTATCATTTTACTTATACGCTGTTTTGTGCTACAATGTCAGCAAAATAATTTTGCTGAAGTAAAGAAGTTTGAAAAAATATATATATAAAGTGGGGCTATTAGAAAGAATGATTTGAGTTAAGAAAAAAATAAAAATAAAATAATATACATATTACATAAAGGTGCTAACACATTTCATTTTTATAAGCCATTTTTAAGATACAATGTAATTTCTTTCCTAAGCTGAAAAAACAAAATAATAATAATAATAATAAAAGACAAGTTATTTTTATATTATACTTATTTTTATTTTAGTTATGTTTGAATTAAGGAAAAAAGAAAAAAAGAAAATAAAAGTATATATTTCTATCTTAAACTAAAAAAAAAAAAAAAAAAAAAAAAAAACAAGAAACGTTATTACGAACTATTATTACTTGTATAATACATGCAATTTCTTTCACTTATTTTATAAGGAAAGGGAAATACATATAAATTTGTTTATTTATAACGAGAAAAAACTTCAATGAAAAATATTTTTTTCTTATAAATCATTAAAACTGTAATTTATTTACAAACATAGCACTAACGAATTCTTATTAATAAAAGCGAAATGACTCTATCTTTTCTTCTGTCAGCTGTCTACAGAAAAAATCTACCGCATTTACAGACATGACATTTGACACACAGCTACTTTGTAACGTCTCCGGTTGTACCTTGAAGCCAGATTTTCAAATTTTTACTTAGGAAGAAAGTTATTAAATGAAATGTATTAACGTATTTAACTCTGTTAAATTTCTCGACTTTTTTCTTTGTTTTGTAATTTCAGCCTGTTGCCAAAAAAATAAAACGCTTACAAATTTTCATTTCATTTATTGTTTTCTAACTTAAAAAGAAACATTACTCTACACGTGAAAAAAAAAAAAAAAAAAAAAAAAAAAGAAAAAAAGAAAGAAAAAATAAAAAATGGAAAATTAAACCTGTATTATCAAGAATTTCTCATAAAACTGACGTCATTACATTTTGTTTTATTTATTGCATTTTAAAATTAATTTCATTGAGTCTTATGCTTTTTTTACTTTCTCTTACTCATAGGGTCGAGAAAGTATTGTTTTAGGGTCAAATTTTCGAACGTGAGTTTTTGTTATATTTAATTGTGCTGAGGTCCCCTGAATACGAAAATCATGTTTTTAGCGAATGGTCTGTGTGTCTGTCTGTTTGTGTGTGTTATCAGCGTATCTCAAGAACAAATAGTAGCAGAAATACCAAACTCGGTATGCTAAATGTGTATCATATAGGGATGCTACAGTAAGCTTTTCGTTGAGATGAAGCAACTGGTTCGTGTACAGGGACACTCAAAAAAATTCAAATACATTACGTCTATGGGGGAAATTGCAGGTAAGTAGAGTTTACCATCTATATACGGCACTAAACAAATTGAAACGAATATATAATTTTTGTAATAGAGATAGTCAACTGGGAAAAAAAAATGTGTATGTAAGAGCCTCGCCTTCCCCCTGAGGGATGTCCTGGGGGGTATCATTCAAAAGAGCTCGCCAATTCCTTTAAAACGAATGGTTGAACCATCGATCTGCGATAATTTAATATAAAGTTATCGATTTTTTTTTCATTTTTAACAAATAATAATAATAATAATAATAATAATAATAATAATGTAATATTAAGAATAAATTCAACTTTTTTTTTTTTTTTTTTTTGGATATTTAGTGTTATACTACTTCTCTAATATGGAAATCGTCTGCATTATCCTAAAAGATAATTTGGTTAAATAATAATTTTAATAAATTATTTTTTAAAAACAGAAGTTTTTTTTAATAACCAAATTAAATTATATATAAATGTAGGTGCATTAATAAAATGGGGATGAGGGAGGCGGTAGCCCCTCCCCCTCACACAGAAGTAATTATCATATAAAACATTTCCGAAGCCTAATTTGAATTGTTTAACATAGCTTTACATAACAATACTCGTTATCTTACCTCTTAATCTCCAACCTGTATTTATTGTATTAAATTGCATGGTAAGAGAAAGTCGTGTAAGTGACACACCAGATTATTTTTCTTGATTTTATCCTTCTCAAAGTAAGGAGGCTATTGTTTTAGAACTGGAATCCCTTTGTGAATTTTAATATTTTTGTCATTTCGGCGTTGAACAAAAATAGCTATAACAATGGCATAAAGGAAGACCTCGACGATAAACGACCTAGCTATTCAACGTTCGCCAACATTCGAGGTCCTATATTAAAGCTTTTTTTAAATGTGAAAGCATATTTTGTTTATTTTAGTAGCTTATAGATAAAACGTCTGTCTTTCCCTTCATCAGATGTCTCCAGAAAAATCTACCGCGCTTATAGTGCGAAATTTGGCACACATTGAGTCTGGAATGCCTACGTATATGCACCTGGAAACCGAAATTTTAAATTTTTTATTTGAGAGCAATTTATTAATTAAAACGTGATTAAAAATCGAGGTTTTCGTGAGATCTTCCCTTTAACATTCCGAGGTGAAAAATCGAAGATTCCGCTGTTCCTTCTTAAAGTTATTTCTTAAAATTATATAAAATACGAGTTTCTTCGGAAAGTATTCAGTTGAATTGTACAATATATAAAATGCTTTTGAAATTTTCGGTACGCATTAACAGTGGAAAGTGGTTTTAAAAAATTATTCTGATTCATGCATAATGGGAAATATTCAAAAACTAAAACCTGTGTAACGAATTTACCCATTGAAATCTACAAAATGATACGGGGGAATGACATTTTTTTAAGAAAAACCCATGAACTATTTAAAAAAAAATCTTCTGTTTAACAAAAACAGTGAACGAAAATAAATTTAAATGCATGAAATAAGTATATCATTCAGAAATGAAATAAGTACAAGTGAAACATATGCGGATAAATGACTTTTTCTGATGAAGAGACGTACTTATTTATTTCAACTAGAAACAATTTTTCCATTATACTATTAGTTAAATATTTATAATTTATCATTATTTCAAGCCAATATTTTGGTGCATTTTATTGCAGATTGGTAGTGAGTTTAATTTAAATTCTTACACATATAAATCCTGCATTTTGTTTAGTAAATATATTTCCTTATTGTCGTTTAGAAAATAATTGAGAAGCATATGCAAAATATGTTAATCATTGTCCCACGTCGCTGCAGGCAAACATATTCCAATGAGCTTGTGCTGTCGCTTTATAATTTTCTGCATGTCTGGAGTTTGATCATCAAATGGTTCATGACAAAATAATGATGAACTTCACAAAATGTTTCTTTAATGAGCTATTTCGTAACTGCAGCATTTGCATTTATGAACAAAAGATTATTTATTGTGAACCATAAGATGATTTGAGCTATCGCAGGTAATCCCAGTTATTATTTTTATAATTTTGTTTCTTGTAAAATTCGTATTTATTTATTATTCCTGAAACAATTTTAAATTCCCCTCAGTTACATAGTGATTAAATTAACTGTTTTATATGTATGTATATATATATCAGTACAAAAAACCCTTAACGGGTTAAAAGTTTGTGACGCCGCTACTTTATGGCTAGAAGAATTTGAAATATGAACCTTAAAAATAATGATATGAAATTTTAAGTGACGCTTTGCAATTAGTTAAAATATACATAGATTTTCTTATTTGATCATTTACTTTCTACTTTTATTTATATTTATGATGCAAACGTAATATTTTTAGCTTCAACATCAGACAGATATATAAAATACACTCACTGATGCTTTTTAATTCACATTTCAAATTCAAAATAACAGTTTTAAAAGGAATGATATAAAAATTCCAGTGGCGCCTCGGTGTTATTTTAAAAGATTTGTTTTTAGATTCCATTAAAATTACTTTTGTTTTGTCTAATAAAGTATATTTACATAGTGAAACAGTGCTTTTAATTTTCAAATATACTGTCAAATAATTATACTTTCACTGAGTTTGCATTATAAATTTTAAATTATTTATTTCAATAAATTGATTTATCTTTTGCATCACGCTATCCAAAACATAGTATCATTATCATAGTATCCATCTGAGTGAAAATTTGCGCAAAGAGGTAGTGTGACGTAAGGAAAATATTTACACAGATTTTACTTGCAGTTTTAGATAGCGTGACGCAAAAGATAAATCAATTTATTGAAATAAATAATTTTAATTTATAATGCAAACTCAGTGAAAGTATAATTATTTGACAGTATATTTGAAAATTAAAAGCACTGTTTCACTGTGTAAATATACTTTATTAGACAAAACAAAAGTAATTTTAATGGAATCTAAAAACAAATCTTTTAAAATAACACCGAGGCGCCACTGGAATTTTTATATCATTCCTTTTAAAACTGTTATTTTGAATTTGAAATGTGAATTAAAAAGCATCAGTGAGTGTATTGTATATATCTGTCTGATGTTGAAGCTAAAAATATTACGTTTGCATCATAAATATAAATAAAAGTAGAAAGTAAATGATCAAATAAGAAAATCTATGTATATTTTAACTAATTGCAAAGCGTCACTTAAAATTTCATATCATTATTTTTAAGGTTCATATTTCAAATTCTTCTAGCCATAAAGTAGCGGCGTCACAAACTTTTAACCCGTTAAGGGTTTTTTGTACTGATATCATTACTTTTTAGGGGTTATTGATCAAAAAATTACAACAAGTCCTTCTGGCTCCTAGGAAGGGTAAACTGATTTATCTTTTATAATGAAGTTGCCACCATTTTTTTTTTCTTTTTTTCAAAATTCCAGAATTCTACAATTTTTCAATTCTACAATTTATTAATGGACTTGATGGATTTATTAATGAAGTCTTGTATATATGGAGTTTTAACATAGAACCTTTCTAATGTAAATTTGAAATTTTCAGTGGGCTGGCACAGGGAAACAAGAGGGTAGATTAAGTTGGCAAATGAACATAACAAATACATTTCTGAGATAAATCCACACTACAAATTTAGTTTGAATTAATTCAGTATTTCAAACGTTATCATGCCCACAAATTTTCAAGTAGCCTGCCACTTGGAAACAAAATGGAGAAGCTTCGCACTAGAAAAAAATATTGACTGGGATTCTCAAACTCTTTAAAATAATAATAATAATAATAATAAGTGGGAAATTTCAAATTTAAGTTAGAATTACGTAATTTACATTTTGCAAGTTTCTTTTTAGAGAATTACAAATGCAAATTAAACAATTAAAAAAAATCAAGTTAAGGTTAAAAATGGAAATTTATTTATTTTCTTTTCCCTTTTGAGGCTAAGCTCCAATATTCACAATTTAAATTTTCATCAAAAGTGCAGGTAAAAATTATTTCATAAAAATATTTGGTGGAAAAAAATAGACAAAATATAAATTAAGCTCTATATTTCTATAATTTTAAAAATAAGATAAAATCATTTGGAGAAAAAATTATGGAAAATACAAGTTAAGCTAAAGTTAATACAAGTTAATAAGTAAAATACAAGTTAAGCTTAAGTTTTGCGGAAAATACAAGTTATATATATATTTCTTTTTAAAAATTAAAAATATCTTTTTAAAATACAGTTAGAGTTTATTCATATATTTACTTTTCAGACTTTGAAATGATACATATTTTAAATATTAACATAATCAAACTAATTTTTTTATTATTACTTAAAGCAACAATGGATAGGGGATGAACGATCGGATAAATACGCTATATATATATATATATGAAATTAGAATTAAAATTGATGAAAAATGTGTCAAATAGCAATTATTGAAAAACACGTCAAAATAAATAAATAACATCTTTACTTTGAAACCCATAATAATTTATTAAAAAAGTATAATTCTCTCTTTCTTTTTTTTTAATTAATTAATTTATGCATGAAAAATTCCATTTCATAAATATACTAAAATAAGCAAAAAAAAAACCCTCCTTTAATTTTAAATAATTATTTCTACATGTTTCTAAGCAATTAAAAGTGTTTATTTATTTATTTATTTTATTTATTTATTTTTTTTAAGAAAAATAAATTAAATATAGGAATGTATATGGTTTTAATACAAACTACAAGATGGCGCCACTAGATGGCCAAATTATTACCTTCATGATAAAACCATACATTCCCATATTTAAGCTATTTTTCTTAAAAAAAAAAAAAAAAACACTTTTAATTGCTTAGAAACATGTAGAAATAAATATTTAAAATTAAAGGAGGGTTTTTTATTTATTGTAGTTTTAAATATAGTTATGAAATGGAATTTTTCATGCAGAAATTAATTAATTAAAAAAAAAAAAAAAAGAAAGAAAGAAAGAGAGAGAGAATTATATTTTTAAAATAAATCATGGGTTTCAAAGTAAAAATGTTATTTATTTATTTTGACGTGTTTTTCAATAATTGCTATTTGACACACTTTTCATGAATTTTAATTCTATTTTCATGTTTTTTTTTTTTTTTTTTTTTTTTTTTCTTTCATTCCCTAGTCATTATAGCTTTAAATAATAATAAAAAAAATTAGTTTGATTATGCTAATATTTAAAATAGGTATCATTTTAAAGTCTGAAAAGTAAATATATGAATAAACTAACTGTATTTCAAAAAGAGATTTTTAATTTTTAAAAAGAAATATATATATATATATATGTATGTATTTACGAAAGAGTATGTTTTAAATAAAAACGATAGATGGCGCCAAAACTCTATTTGCTGTTTTTTTTTTTTTTCATTCCCGGCGCGTAAGGATACATGAATAGGAATCGCAAATCATTGAGTTATTATAAAATCGATGTTCATGAATGATTAAAAATTTTTTCAATTAAAAAATTGTAAGTTCATCATTAATATGATAAAATGGAATATCTAAAATTACAAAATACTTCCTTATTTAAAATATTATCTAAATAATTTTTTGACTAAATATGAAATTTTGAAATCAAAAATATCTTTTTCATAGCAGAAGAGAAAATATATTTAAGTGAATTTGACTTAGCATATATACAATAAATATATAAAAAAATGCAATAAAGTATTTTTGCGTTAAAAAAAGAAAAGTTTAAATAATTCATTGACTGCATTCATGTTGGTCAACCAACCAACATGGCCTTCTCAAGCCTTGCTAGTAAAAACCACATCACGACGTTTTCGCCGAAGGAAAGCATGCAATTGGCGGAGTAATATAGTTCCATTTTTAAAACAACTTTTATAAAAAACAAGAGTTTTCCTGAAAAAAAACGAAGACGTTACTAGATTCAGAAAGATCCTATTAATAACATATATTAATTATATGAAAATCCTTCGAGCCGTTTTAGAGATATTTTTCAGAATTTCAGTCCATTACTCCAACCGTTTTCCCATTTTGGCTTTAAATTGAGATTCAGATCTCAAAACATACTGCATGTAGAAATGTAAAAATTTCAGGATAGATTAAGACCAAAAATAAAAGACTATTTTGAAAAGATCAGAACAAAATATGGCATATTTGCTGAGATATTAAGTGTCGGCTTTTACAAATCTCTTTGAAGTCAAACTAGCCGTATATATGAGTTCGCAGCGTTCAGTTTGTCCTTCCGCTTGCGTCACTCGAAAAACTGCCGTTTTTCATGATATATATACACCCTGTGGCATAATTTTTTCTTGCTTTCTGCGACAAACGTCACTAGAGCTAATTTCTTTCTGCAAGACGATATCATTCAATAATAAATATTTTCATGATAACTACCAATAACACTAGCTTTTTTCTTTCTAAAAATGTTTAGGTTAATATCAAATCTCTCTCTCTCTCTCTCTCTTTATATATATATATATATATATATATATATATATTACTTTATAACCTCATATTAATTTTTGGTAAAAAGTAATTCTGTACTGCGGAGGTAAAGGACACCATGTTTATTTTGTGAAAAGAGTTAACTTCATGTCTGTGATGTGCTGCAATGACATATATTTGTCATAAATAAAGGAAATGAACATGCTTTTTTTTTTTTTTTACTTTTTTTCCACTGTCTTTTTTTCTGTATAGTAACTGTATATTAGTGCTTAATGCCTCTATATCAATCTAAAAATGCACATAAAGGACATGCTGTTCTTTTCAAAAAATAACATGGTGTCCTTTACCTCTAAGGCACATTTTATTTTATTTTATTTTATTTTTTTTATCTAAGAACAGTAAAAAAAAAAGTGATTATAATCTTTACGAAACAACAGTAAGAAAATTAAAATTAACCGAATAAATAAAATGATTCATAAGAAGACAGAAATTAAAACATTAACACATGAAAATGTTACTTACCTGCAGCTAGAATTTCTGAAGAAATAGTGAAGAGCTATTTGCTCTATTTAATTTTGTTATAATTTGTAATGTTTTTACTAGATAAAACAATAATATAAAAAAGTAAATCATATTTTAAAGTATTAGCTTACAAAGTTAATGAAACATCCTGACCTTATTTTAATTATTTGTTGAAAAATAAATAAATAAATAAATAAGAATAAGAATAAGAATAAGAGTGTTAAGGTAATGAAACGTTTTAATTAACAAAAATATTGTTTACAAATTTAATACAAATTTTTAGTATGCAAACATAAAAATATTTTTACACGATAACTTATCAATGAATCCACAAACCAATAGCCGAATGAGTTTTTAGAATATATTGTTAAACTATAATAATATAAAATCAAAAGAAAAAAATAAAAATTAAAAATTAGTTAAAAGGGAACATTTAAGAAAAAATAAATTTTGAATACTGTTTTATAAATTCGAGGACTAAAGGGAACTTTAGACAAAAAATAATGGGAAAGGAAAATAGGAGCAAAAGTTTAAAAAATGGTAAAATATTAGAGAAAGAAAGAAAAGAAAGAAATAAACAGGAATATATATATATATATATATTTTTTTTTTTTTTTTTTTTTTTTTTTATGTATGAAAAAATAAATACATAAACCCAAACAAAATATAGGTCCTGGGAGCTACAATTTCACTATTAACTGACAAAATTTATGTTCAATTGCAATTAACTGCTGTAAAAGGCTATTTAGCTGCCAATCTACACAGCTAGTACTTTTTTTTTTTTAAGTTTGTTAATAAAATATGCGTTAAGTTTACAGCCAATTGCTGAAATATGTATAAATTTTACTCTTAATTACCATTAACTACTTAAATATGTTATTTTTGCCGCTGGCTAATCGATAAACTGATTATGGAAATTCGCGAAATTTTTACGGAGAGTTACTGAAATACGTAATTATTTCACTACAAATTTTAAAAATCTATATTTAATCGCGAATAATTGATAATATACACCATAATTCCGCACATAATTTATATTAATTCACTTTCTTTTTTCTTTTTTTTCAAAATCCATTCCTGAAATTCTCGATATTTTTGTAGTCAGTTCCCAAAATATGCAATTATTTGGCGGCTAACCAATGTAATCTGTGCCCTTTTTAAAGCTGAATTCCTAAATACTGAAAATAGATAAAATTCACACTTTTTTCAAAGCTGAATAGTCCCAAATTATGCAATACTTTAGGAACTGAAATCAAATATACCAGACCATTTCACCGCTAATTGTCAAAAATTTATGTAAAACTGCAACTAATCTATTTTCTAGCCAATGGATAATAATCAAGCTATTTTCAAAGCTGATTCTCGAAATTCGCATTTTTACTATGCGGCGATTGCAGAATCACACTAATATTTAGCTACTAATCGATGAAATTCGTATTCTTTTGAAAGCTGAATCCCGAATACTCAATTAGTTTTCCTCTAAACAACAAAATTTGAACTTTTATTTTCGAAGCTGAATCTCGAAATACAGAATGGTTTTATAGTACATTTCGGAAATACGAGATCGTTTCACCACTAATAGTAAAACATTTACGCTTAATGTGTTATTATTTAGCTGCTTGTCAATAAAGATCGCGATTTTCTAATAGCTGATTTTCGTAAATTGCGATATTTTTGTAGTCGATAGTGGAAATAGAAATATGCAATCAATTCTCCGCTAATTAACAATTAATTGCTGAAATAGGCTTCATTTCGATGCTAATCGGTGAAATTCTTGTTTTTCTTTCAAAGATGATTTAGGCATACGGAAGAATTTTGTGACCATTTAGTGAAATAATGAATTATTTTCTTGCTAATCATAAAAAATTACGTAATTGAAATTAATTGCTAAAATAGGTATTATTTTGCTAAAAATATGTAATTATTTAGATCTCATAATTCAGCAATATCATTTTTTTAGTATTTGATTAGTGAAATATGTCGTATTTCTGCGGCTGGCTTCAAAATGAAATTTTATCGTATAATTTTCGTTAAGAATTATTTTAAAAAGCCACCGATTTTTGTGAAAAACTAGTTTTCAGATCCGAATTTTTTTTTAAATTACCCACTGCATTATAAAAACTGAGTTATCACGTTTTCAATTATCTCAACAAATGTTACAGAAAATATTCTTTTTCTTTCGCCAATGGTAAATACTTCGTCGTTAAAGGTCAGAGTTTTCCGTGATTTTCTCCAAAACTCACATGAATGCGGACTGAAGTATCTTTGTAAATTTCCCACAGAAAACACTTCATTCGTTTAAGTCGTATTTTACCGTGATTTTCTCCGAAACTCATGTAAATACGGACTAAGACACCTTAGAAAGTCTCCCACACAGGACACTGCTCCCAGTCTTAGAAACCCTAACACAATATTGGCCTTAACATGTACACCTTGCCATCACTGTTGAAATTCGTCAATAGCTTTGGATATATTATTTATTTCTAATAATTTAAAGGACAGTTATTTTAAGTTTTATTTTTTAAAGATTCTTCAGATGTATAACTGAACCTTTAAAAAAATTTTAAATGAAAATCAAAACATTGCATAATTGTAGCATTCCCTTTCTTTCTGCAACACTTTCAGCTTTTGATTCTAGTTTAACTGAGTTTCAGTTAATGTAAACATGTATTTCTCTCCGTCCTGACTCAGTTAATTTTGATTACGCAATGCCTTGAACGTGATTTTTAGTTATGCATATTGTGCAATGATTTGTGTGGTTTTCAGTTGGATTATGAAAGTATTTTCAAGAGACGTTGTGACAATTTTATAGATAAAGGAAGAAAAAAATTCAGGAATATGTTTTTTGTAGCATTTGTAAGAAAGATAATATCGAAAGTTCATAATGATCGGACTGCGATATCCTTTTAATTGTGTGAAACAAGAAAAAAAAAAGGGGGGGGGGTGAATTATAGGAATGAATAATAGAAATTTATTTAAAAAAGAAAGTCAGCTTCCTTCAAAGATTGCGTGGATAGTTTGAAACAGAAACAGTAGAGAAATCGCATCAGACAACAAGCGAAAGCGAACAAGATAGCACGGTCACAGATCATGTGAGTAGAGGGAATGATGTCCCGTACGCACAGAGAACACAGCGTTCAATGTTTTTGTGCCCTTGTTGCATCGCTGTAGCAATGTAACTCTTTTGTACCTTTCTGCAGAAACGAGCAGCTTCTGCAAAAACGAAACTTATACTGCAGAGCAGTTGTAGCCAATTTATTGCATTGAAATTTTTTTCTTTTGAAAATTTTTGTTCCTAAAAGCAAAACCTTTCTGCAAGGACTCAGTGTCATTCTGCGACAATGTCGCTGTGTCGCCGTGTTTCTGCCACGGGGTATATATATATATATATATAAATATATATATATATATATATATATATATATATATATATATATATATATATATATGTATATATATATATATGTATGTATAAACACGATGTTCTCAATTATTTAATAATTACCAGAAACCGATTTAAGGAAAATTAAAAAAAATGTTATTGTATTTTTGTAAATAATTTAATAACAGATTGCTATAAACCAATACCATAACTTAACTATATATATTCCTAAGTAAATAGCTACAATATATATTGTTTGCATATTAGGAGTTTACAAGATTTATTTTAATGTATAATAATTGAATTTAATTAATACAAAAAAATATGTCAATATTTTTTTATCTGTTTAAATTATAAATTTGACTTATTAAAAAAAAATGTATAAAATATATTAAACCCCCTAAATTTAATGTAATATAAGCGTAATTGTGATTCACCGATAGGGATATTCATGGCGTTTTTTTAGCTTACCAAACAGATAATTACCATTAAACACAGGTAACAAATCAAAATTTATGCTTTAGTATGGCGACAACAAAACCATCAATTTGGGTTATAAAAACATGTTGACAGTTTAAATAAATATTCTCTGCTGAAATGAGCCAGCTCAAGTGAATATAGGGCTCTACATTACCAGAACACGATCATCTTGAATACAGTCCAATTCCTCCTCGGTAAAGTAATTGTAGAGAATAAAGCTTAACAATTAACTGTAATTTCGTATGCAATATATATTCTTTTCTTTTCTTTTCCTTTTTTCATTGTAACTATTCTTACACTGTATTGCGTCATAAATAACCCGGTTGGCGATGTTGGAACATTTTTTTTTAAAGTAATCTTACTTCCCATATCAACATTAATATTCATTCCTAGTTTAGTATCATTCCGGTTGTTAGATCGAGTTACAGGTGGCTGTGACTACTGCCAGTTTAAGGAAAAAAAATCCCACTGTATTACAGAAACCAAAAGACTGAAAAATTCTAATCTGAAATGTGTTATAAAGTGTCCTTCTATGAAATCGCATGTAAAAATTTGAACGGAATGCATGTACAGTATAGAAATTTACACTACGGATAATTCGAGTGCAAGATTTGTACCGGACAAACAAACAAACATACAAACAAACAAACAAGAATAGAAGTTAATAAAAACATGGTAATTAAGGTACTTGAAAACTTTATTTATTCCTTATGATCTTTCCTATTTTATATATTCTCATTTGAAGTAAGACAGCTCAAGTGAATATAGGACTCTACATTACCAGAACGCGGTCATATTGGATGTGGTCGAATTCCTCCCCGGTAAAGTAATTGTAGAGAATAAAGCTTAACATTTTATTGTATATTCGTATGCATTATGTATATATTATTATTTTTTCCTTTCCTTTCCTTTTTTCTTTTTTTTCATTGTAACTATTCTTACGTTTTATAGCTCCATAAATAACCCTGTTGGCTATAATGGAACATTATTTTTTAATAATCCTATTTCTTATATGAACAATAGTATTCGTTCCTAATTTGGTATCATTTCGGTTGTTAGATCGAGTTATACGTGGCTCTGAATACTGCCAATTTAAGGGAAAAAAGTCATCTAGTTTTACAGAAACAAAAAGACCGAAAAGTTATAATCTGAAATGTGTTATAAGGTGTCCTTCTATGAAATCACATCAAAAAATTTGAACGGAATGCATGTTATTATACTATGGAAATTATTTTATATATGAGTAAAATAAAAATGTGTTCAGCAAAATGCTGCTAAAAAGATTTTCTTTTTCTAACTCGGACCAGACAGAAAAAAATCCAATGCTCATAAAATATTAGAATTCAAAGATTTTTTATTTATTTATTTTTTAAAGAACGAAAAATCGTGCGATTCGCATTGATTATTAACGCTTTCCAACAATACGTACTCGTTGCCTAATTTAACATTCAATGTTCTGTTACTACGTTATCACACAACGGATAGACAAAAGGACAGAAAGGGAGACATATACACTAACCAAAATCGTAATCACACTTAAATATTGTTCAAAAGTATTAAAAAATGTTTAACACAAATGGCACACTAGATATTTTTGTGCACCCCTGTAAATTTTAATGCTAATTGTACTATATATTATAGAAATTATTCTTTTGTGCATATGAACAACATATTTCACTTTCATTAATATTTGTGTAAAGTTATTAAAAATTGGTTTATACAAATATTTCCCACAGAGCGCAATGCTTTGGAATACTTTCGGACACCCCTGTGTACAATTCAGAGATAGTATTTTTTCTATTTTTCATGGGGACCATTCAATGGGGAACTTCAATAATATATTTCAGTTTCATTAAGATATATGCAAAGTAAAGGTATACAATACTTTGGAATAATTTCAGATGTTCATCTTTGTAAACCAGTGGTGGTATTTATTTCATTTTCACTAGGGAACATTCGATAGTGAACTTGAATAACATATATGAGTTTCGAGAAATTCCATGAATATTTACGGAAGCCAGAGTGCGGACACACAGACAAACCGAAAAAATTCTTACAATATTAGAACTTTAATATTGATTTGGAAACAATATTCACTCCGGTGAAATATTATACTGTTGAGCATTATTTAGTATCATAATTTATTCCTTAAAAGTTATTTTGCTAAATAGGAATAAAAAAAGTATGATTGTTGCATAAAATCCTAACGAATTGTTAGTAATTTATAAAATCATTCTCATACTTCTCCTCTGAATTATAGCAAAATCAAGTCTTCCTAATTAAAGTATATACATATATATATATATATTTAAAGTAATGATAACGATATTTTTTTTTCAAATCTTCATGTACAGGGTGCTCATAAATAAATTGACATTCCTTGCAGTGTTTCAATTCCAAGTGCGATCAAATTGCAAGATTAGCGTCAAACTTTATCGGAATGCTAAACAAGAGGAAAGACAAAGGATTTCGCAAAAAAAAAAAAAAAAAAAAAAAAAATCTACTACATAGAAAACTGTAAGCACTGACAGTTTAATATTGGATATCCTGTACATAAAAATATTTAAGTTATTTTTAATATATATATATATATTTATTTAAAATTTTGCAGAATTTATGTACCGGAAAATAAATGTCTATAAGGAACGGTTAACCCTGTGTACTCGCTTACCCCTTGATTTGATACGATAATGTTTGATATGTTTAACAAATGTTCTTTGAAGAACAAAGTTACATAAAACGGTGAAAAAAAGTTTTAAACGTTAAAATCTGTGTGAAATCATTTTACGTTACAGATAAAATTTTCTCAAATATGCGGAAAATCGTCTGGAGCTGCTGGCTCTCCGGAGTGAAAATTTCATCGAATGCAAAGAATTAATGTTGTTCTTACTTAAAATAAAAGTCTTTTAAAAAGTTAAATTGAACCAAAGTGTTGCATTCTATGAGATGCATTTCTATAAACTATATTTTAATTAATTTATTTTGCACAAATCTTAATGAAATTCAAATATGTTATTCATATGCCCAAAAGAATGTTTTCCTTAGTATATAGTGTGATTATCATTAAGATTTATTGGGCCACATAAAATATTCAATTACATTAAGGGTTGTTATTGGAAATTTCCTGGAATAGCATTTTCGTTTAAATCAAGCATTTTTACCACGTTCTAACAATTACGTGTGAAAGATTTAAACTAATGTATATTTCAGTCCATTTTTCTATCTGTCCGTCTTCCCGCGTCCAGCGTCCTTAAATATTTACAGAAATTCTTTAAAGGATAATATATTTCATTCAGTTTTACTCTGGAACATTCCCTATTTCAAACTGCATTAGTAGGTTCTGTACAATGTTTTTTTTTATACAGGGACACTCCCAAAAAATATCAAAGCAAGACGTTTTGAGAGAGACATTTTTTTAAATCACATATAAATTACTTTCTACTGGAGACATTTACTTTATGCTAAAATAATGTTTTGTAGCGAATATGATATGAATAACCATCAGATTTACAGGGCTACACTAAAATATTCAGAAACAATAAAGTCTGCACATTTGTGTTAAGCATTTTTAACACTTTCCAACAATGTATATGAGTGATTACAACAATGTTTAAGAGTGATTATGAATTCACTCAGTCGATATGTCCACCATTTTGTCCTTGTGTCTTCTCGCTGTCTGATAACGTAGGCGCTGGAAACGGAAGGTTATACGATACAACGAGTACGTACAGTTTGAAAATGTTCAATGAATACCGCAGGATTTTTCGTTCAGTTTATAATAATAAATCTCCGTTTTTTATTCCAGTGCTTAAAATTAAGCCTTAAATATTTTGAACAGTTTTCGTTTGCTACAAACGACTTATTTCAAAAGTAATTCATACAAGATAAAGCCTAACTCTCGATTGTCAACACTCTTTGAAAAGAAATATTGTTCTAAAGAAAGAGCTTGTATTTGTTATTCATAGGTATAAAATATTTATCTCTAACATGGAAATGTCTTCTCGTATTACTACATATAGTGGCAAATTATCAGTGATTCTCTCATTTATCTATCAACGACGAATCTAAAGCTAAAAATATGCCGTTTGGACAATTGTTTCTTTTGATGACGTAGAGGATCAATATAAATGGGTTTAATGAAATTTAGCTCTTAAGGGGTTGAAAGGGAAAGTCAAAGTTTTTTAACCTTTTCATCGTATTTCTGTAGTAGTTTCCAATAGAAGCTTGCAATTTAGCAAAATGTCTTCTTTTTAGCCTTACTTAAGATAAATGATAACAGTTTTTTGAAATTTAGTCCTAAACGGAGTTGGATATCCAACAGTTTTATTCGTTTTTCGCACGTGGAAATCGTAGTGGTTTCCAATAAGAGATTTAAATTTAGCAAAATGTATCCTCTGTAGCCCTAATTGAAGTAAAAAATTATAATCTTCCTAAATTTAACCCTTAAGGGTGTGAAAGTGAATTCTATCGTTTCTACTCGTTGCTTGCACGGGGAAAATCGCAGTATTCCTGTACAAGCTTTAAATTTAGAAAAATGTCATCTCTTAGGCCCTAATTAAAGTAAAATATGAGAATATTCTGAAATTTAACACTTAAGTGGAAAAGACGGGGATGTCTAGCATTTCTGCTTCTTCACACGAGGAAAATCGCATTTATTTTAAATAAAGTTTTTCAACAAATTGGAACAAATCTTGGTCTTCATCAGAATTCAGAAAGAACAGTTTCTCGTCAACATGTCAAATTAATTAACTCCGTTTCATTTTTTTCATTTTTATTTTTTTCCCATGCAAGAAACAGGTAGCATTGCTAATTGTATTATAATTAGCAATGCTACTACGAATTAAGATTGAGGGATTAAGAGAGGAGTTAAGATTGGAGTTAAGATTACTGTTTCTGAGTGTTTATTCCAACGCTAGCAAATACAAGCAACACACAATCATAATAAAGTGTACCAGTTTTCTCTATTGACATGTACTTTTTCTATCGAATGACTTCTAAGAAGTGACGTCATTTTCAAAGACGATAGTCTTTCATTTGGGAGAATTTCTGAAAATGATGTCATTCTAGAATTTATTTATTTATTTATTTCAGTTACATTAAGACATTAAGGTACTTTGACGTAGTCCCAGTAAAATGTTTACATCACATGAGAGAAATTTCATGAGCTTCCAGTAACTTTTGGGATAAGAGTAACAGATATTGAATATATTTGAAAATAATCGTTAAATTGGCAGTATTACTGGACTGCACCGAGTATATTGCTTGAAATCGCAGGTTTTTTTTAATACTATTTCAAGGAATTGGGCTAAATAAAGTATATTCATCGACTAGAACCTGCCTGTTTCTTTACAGGCGTTTTTCCATACAAGAAAGTCGACAATTTATGTAGCAACATTTCATAAATTTTGTAGTCGCTGCCAAATTGTGTCTAAAAAAATATATTAATAAAATGATAGAAAATAATATGGATATTAATTTCTTCTCAAACCCAATATTAAATTTGTCGATGACTGCCAATTCAATTTTAATTCAAAATGTATTAAATTCCAAAAGCAGGTAAAGCAAATATGCTTCAGCGTTCAAGTAATTCATGCAATTTAAAATACCCATTTAACATTTCGCGATTTAATATTACAAAGTTTTCTGAATTAAACTTCGATTTCTTTATTTGTAAGGACTCCTTGAAATTGCTTTGCCGTTAGTAGTCACTAAATGAGTATTTAATCGAACTTATACCGTGATATCACTACCAAAATCATTTCAAAATTATAAAGGGTCGTTTGAGTTCGCACAGTATTAATGAAAAGTGCATTAATAAAAGTTTTATAAAATGTCTTTTTCTACATTATTTAAAGCTATCACAGAATCCTAATTTCAATTTGAAAGTAATTGTAACATTCATTTTAATTTAAAAATAAAATTTTCTTTTAGCATATTAAAATTTTACTTAGCAGTAAAGCAAATATAAGATATCTTTTAAAATTCTATATATATCTTAAAATGATTCTTTTAGTTTTTCTTCTTTATTTAAGGATATTTGTAAATGGAGTTCGGTATTTTCTCTTCTTTTTAATAATAAAAATCTTGAATTTTATTATATAACATAATTTCTGAATTACACTATTCTTTAGTAAATGGATTTTGATTTTTTTTTTTTTTTTTTTTTTTTTGTATATTCTGTTGCCGAAATGTGTTTTTATCTCTCAAAATCAAATAATAATAATAAAAAAAAATCAATTAATTAAATTTCCAAGAATATCTTTATATATATATTTCTTTTGTGCGTGTGTATGTCACTGAACTCCTCCTAAACGGCTGGACTGAGTTTAATGAAATTTTGTGTGTGTCTTCAGGTGGATTCGAGAATGGTTTAGATTTACAAATGAAAGTTGTAACTTAATTAGTTCTTTCTTAATTAATTTTTAACCAACTCTTTCAACAACTTTTCCACCTAGATGGCGTGCGTTGTCGTAAACACGATGTCAGAATTTATTTAATGTTGAAATGAAAAATGAATTTTTAACCGTAAGTGTTTAAAATATTTTTCCAACGTTAATATTGTTAAAATGTTAAAATTAGTTAAAATGGTATATTCTTTTAAAAAAATTCGTCAATATCCGTCGGAGTTATTTTATGTTAAAATGAAAAATGAATTTTTAGGCCATTATTGTTTGTGCAGATGGAAAATGTACTAAAAGTTTTCCGAAAAATTTCACGATCACAAATGTTGACGGATATCCAATATATCGTCAAAGAAATCCCGATAATGGCGGACAATCTTATCATCTATGGCGGTCATCTATGTCAACAACATAGATATTGACATTGATAACCGTTGGCTGGTCCCATATTCGTCTCAGCTGAGCAAAACATTCAATGCTCATATTAATGTTCAGTTCTGCAGTTCAGTGAAGAGCATCATTTGCAAGTATGTGAATAAAGGCAGTGATACGGCTGTATTTCGAGTTGAAAATACCAATGTGAATGCTCCTCCGGTGAATAACAACGATGAAATAACACTTTACCAAATTGGCCGGTACGTCAGCTCCAATGAAGCTGTTTGGCGTATCTTTGGTTTCCCAATTCATGAACGGGATCCAGCAGTTCTTCATTTAGCCGTCCATCTTGAAAATGGCCAGCGCGTATATTTCACGAGCGAGACAGCGATTGATCGTGCTATAAATTCACCAAAAGCTACACTCACCGAATTTTTTAAATTGTGTAATCGTGCGGATGCTTTTGGTGCTTTTGCACGGACATTACTCTATTCAGAAGTACCACGCTATTTCACATGGGCTCCAACAAAAAAATGGATGCCCCGCAAGCAAGGCACGCCGATTGATGCATGTCCCGGTTTATTCAAATCAAACACCTTGGGACGAGTATTTACAGTCAATCCAAGGCTGACTGAGTGCTTTTATATTCGACTGTTATTGGTTAATGTCATCGGCCCTTTGTCATTTCAAGATTTACGTAAAGTGAATGGACAACAGAATCCAACGTATAAAGATGCATGCCTTGCACTCGGCTTGCTGGAAGACGACAACCAGTGGGAGTGTATGCTTGCTGAAGTAGGACTGAACTGTACAGCAAAACAAATTCGTCTACTATTCGCTATAGTGTTGACTACATGTTTCCCAGCCCGAGCAGAGACATTATGGGATAATCACAAAGATTCAATGACTGATGATATATTGCATCAACATCGTTCACGGTGCAACGATCTAACGATAGTATTCAGTGACGCTATGTACAATGAAGCATTGATTGCTACTGAAGATCTTTGCATTATCATTGCCAACTTACCACTCAGTCATTTCGGTATGTCATTTCAACAAATCGAAATGCATTTGATTTAATAAGCACTGAATTGAATCGTGAACTTCAATACAATACTGTAGAAATGGCAGCGATTGTTGCTCGCAATGGCCCACTAATGAATGAAGAACAAAGAACCGTTTACGACCGCATCATGCTCGCAGTTTTGGCAGGACAAGGTGGATTCTTTTTTTTTTTGGGTGCTGGCAAAACATTCCTTATTTCGCTAATTCTCGCCGAAATACGATCAAATAATGTATAACGATCAAATAATGTATACGATCAAATAATGGCATCGCATTGGCTGTTGCATCATCTGGCATTGCGGCAACTTTATTGGATGGAGGCAGAACAGCTCATTCATTATTTAAACTGCCACTAAATATTCAAAATAACCCAGACGCAGTGTGCAACATAAAAAAAAAACAATTGACCATGGCCACAGTGCTGAAATAGTGTAAAATTCTTATCTGGGATGAATGCACTATGGCACACAAACATTCGATTGAGACGTCGAACAGGACATTGAAAGATATAAAAAACAACGACAAACTATTTGGCGGCACTCTGTTACTCTTTTCAGGTGATTTCAGACAAGCACTTCCCGTTATTCCGCGTTCAACATACGCTGATGAGATCAACGCATGCTTAAAATCATCGTCATTGTGGCTTAATGTTGAAAAAGTACAACTGAAAGTAAATTTGTGCGTTCAAAAGCTTCAAGATCCATCCGCTGAAACATTCTCAAAACAATTGTTAGATATCGGCGATGGAAAAGTTACTACAGATGAAACTGGATGGATGGAACTGGATACAACTGAAGGTTGGATCTCCGGTTATTTTGCTTCGTAATTTGAACCCACCACGGTTGTGCAACGGCACGCGATTAGTCATAAAAAAATTAATGAAAAATGTTATCGAAGCCATCATTTTGAATGACAAATTCCGAGGTGAAAATATATTACTATTGCGAATCCCTATTATACCCACAGATGTGCGAATTCAATTTAAACGCCCTCAATTTCCAATTAGATTGGCATTTGCAATGACTATCAATAAGTCTCAGGGCCAAACGATGTCTGTCTGTGGCTTAGATTTGAGCACATCATGTTTTTCACACGGACAATTATACGTGGCTCTGGAGTTGGCAAACCATCCAGTTTGTTTGTATTGGCGAAAGATTGGATAACAAAAAATATTGTACACACTGTTGCATTAAGGGAATGATATTGTTTTTTAGTAATATTGTTATAAGTAGCGATATGTATATAATTTTAAAGAATCAATTTTAATAAATTAAAAAAATAAATGATTGGTGTTTTGTTATTTTTATATTCTTTCACCGTTCACAGCGCTCCATACATCTTCCACTTATATACCACATCCTTACACACTTACAATAGGTTAGTTATTTTTTTCTAGCAAAATATTCTCTATAGAAATAATTTATATGACAAAACAACGTTTGTCGGATCAGCTAGTTTCTTTGTAAAATTCTTCACATTTCCGATTTAATGAAATTTATATATGTAAGCTTTATTTCAGAAATGTCTTTTTTTTCTCTCTCAAAATCTAATTATTAAGAAAAAAAAAATCAATTGGCTAAATTTTTAGCAGCATTCCTCTATTATACTCCTTACATTTTCAATTTATTGAAATTTATAATATATAATTCAGAGGATCTATTAAAAAAAAAAAAAAAAAAAAAAAAAAATCTCGTTTATAAAAATATTGTATTCTTGCTTAAAAACTTACATTAAATATATTTTTAAAACTTGCATATTTTTTATGTGAAAAATAAAGAAACATATAATTGTTACATTGTTGTACCACTTTCACTACTTTTTAGAAACCTTATATATATTAATAGGTAATGTGATAAAGTAAAGTTTTATTATTATTCAGTAAATAATATAATTACTATTTCCATGTTAGTATTTTGTATAATATTCTATTTTGATAGTATTGTTTAGGATATATAAAAATAATATGAATACTGAAAACTAAATAAATATGTTTACATAAAGGCAAATAATCATATAACTTTCTTAATGCTAATATATATATATATATATATATATATATAACGTTTTTAAAGCAGAGGTGAAAGGAATGGGGAGACTTTGGAAAGGTAAAACCAATGGTTATATAAAAATAATAGCATTCTTATTTTATATATTTATTTATTATTTATTTATTTATTTTACAGAAAATGCTTACTTAGTATACTAGTTTATGTGTAATTAATACAAAATTTTACTGTCAGAAATAGGTGGATTAAAATGAACACAAAATATAAATAAATAAATAAATAAAACTTTTTTTCCTTTATATTAAAGAGAAACAAAAATAACAATGAATATTTTTCCTTTTAAAAAAAGAGATGTAAAGTAAGAAAGAAGAATAATAAAACACGTTTTTGCTTTGTTAAATATCTTTTTTACGATGACGTATTTCATAAACACACAAAGGGATTATTATGGAATTTGTAAATATGAAAAGACGAAGTTTTTTTTAATACTGTTAATGTAATGAAGTTTTTTTACTTTTACTGGTACAGATTTTTTTTTTTTTTTTTTTTTTTTTTCAAATTGAAAAAGGAAAATTTCTTTAACGTATCATGTAGAATCCAATTAGAAGATAACGATAGCTCCTTATTTTCTGCCGATGATTAGGAATATTTTATTATTCAAAACACAATTAATTTTAATGTAAAAATGAAATTGTGTATTGTTTTAACATTTTCATATAGAAACTAGAAATAACGAATTCCTATATAAAGTATCTTATGTTTTCATTTTGTATGTACTTACTTATTGCAAAATTTAAATTATAATTATAAAAATATTATTCCCGTCTTCAATTCTTTTGATGCAGATTTAACAATAACTTGGTCGAAATAGAAATGCATCAATTATATATATATATATATATATATATATAAATGAATGTTTGTCTGTATGTTATTTATAAAATCGTAAACGGCTTGACCGATTTCGATCATTCTTTTTTTGTTTTTTTTCCTTATACGTCAGGGATGGTTTAGGAAAAAAAAAATTGAAAAAATCTTTAAAATTAATTAAAATATGAAAATAATAAACTTATTGACTTATATTGACTTAATATAAGCCATTTAAATTTTTAATTGTTGCCAAAAAAAGTTTACGAGATATATTTATTTATTGTTTCAGCATAAAATAAAATATGCTTTCACGCGAAAAATAAGAAATTACTAAATGTTAAATTGGTCGATGAGAAAATGACACTTTATAATTTTAAAATAAAATAGTAATATTACAAATGTAACATATTTCTTCTCAATTTTATTTCACAGCATTTTTTTATATACCTCAACTTCCGATTTTTTTTTTTTTTTTTTTTTTTTTTTTGTAGTATGGCGGATGAAACACGCTTGGCATAAACGCTAATTCAGCAATATATTAAAGGTATTTTCTTATTGATAATTCTTGACAATGTTTTATAATTTTGATGCTGAAGTAGATCGGACATTTTCCGCCAAGGAAAAGATAGAAAGAAATACGCAAGCGAAGTGATGACATCACTGGCCGTTCGTGGATGCAAGAAAAATATTTCCTATGTTAAACGCCCATTGGATGTTTTGTAAAAAATTATTAAAAATCGAGGAAAAATAGTTCCCGATTTTAATCCCCGTATTTAGGTATAGATATGTATTAGTTATCATGTCCATGCATTAGATTCAGTTATTTTTGTAGTAAAATTGACAAAATTTGAATTTTTAATTTCAAAACTCTAGAAAAAAAAAAAAAAAAAAAATGCCAAACTTCCATATTCGATTGAAAACACAAACATTTCATTTCAAAGGATGATATTTACACAATATCCAACTAATATACTGATTGAAAGGGAAATGATAAATATTCTATCATAATTTGAAGTCAAATTTGTTTTCAAATGTCTAAATAAAGTATCTAATATAAGATACTAATATTTTGTAGCGGAATAGATTTGATATCGGTCATCCTTTGTAGAAAAATAAAATATCGCCAAATTATTTGGCGAACATAATTTAATTCCTTTCAAAAATCATGGTTATTTTAACAACTTATTTTAAGACAGTAATGAATAAGGTACAACTATAGTATTTCCCCTCAGCTGAATTTGGCGATTTTTCTTTGGCGCCGATTTGAACGATAACTATGTCGTTCTGGATTGTTTGCGATATAATATGGCAGCCTGCATGCTATTTATTTTGGATTTATGATTTTATGATTTATGATTTATAATTTAGCTTACGATTTTATCATTTATGCTATATGATTTATGATTTTTAGATTTATGATTTAGCCATAATCGCCAACGAAAAATCGCCAAATCTAGCTGAGGGGAAATATTATAGTTGTTCCATGAATAATATGAAACAATATTTCGTACAATGCATATTACGAAAATATACATCTGGCATGTATATTTTCGTATTACGTTTTTGATCACCAAATACAATAAGCGCCAAGAACGACAGAGTTTTGAAATTTAAAATTAAAATTTTGTCAATTTGACAGCAAAATAACTCAATCTAACACATGCACATGATAACTAAAACATATATGTACTCAAATATGGGGGTTAAACTCGGGAAATAATTTTCTTCGATTTTTAATCATTTTTTACAAAACATCCAATGGGCGATTAACATAGGAAATCATTTCTTGCATCCACGGACGGTCAGTGACGTCACACGTCGCCTGCGTAGGAACAATAATCGCATAAATTATATTTTGGTCTAAAACGGCAACAAAAATTTAAAAGTCGCCAAGGGCATTAAGGCTGTACCATGATCAAGTTTACATATTAATTTATTTATTTTTCTATATACCAACTACTATTAACTAAGTATGAAGTATATATAACCGCAAAATAATAATAATTGTCTCATGCGATAGAAGTTGCCGATCATAGCATATTGTAATATTATATTTGGCTTGAAATTGCTTTCATTCTATGGTTGATCGATTTAATCAAATAAATATAGTGAATAACATGAAAGCAAATATTATGTACATCACGTATAATGTTGCTCATATATAACTAGGATTCAAATATAAAGGGCTACTTCAAAATTTTCGATACTGTCCGTATCGAAATTGTTATATATGATAAGCACCTAAATGGAAGCCCACGGGTAAGTCATTGTCGCAGGCAATAGGGACAGGTATCGCAGAATGCGAGGACGAACAAGGCGCTGCCGAAGGTAGCGGGAACCCAAAGCGAACTTTTGAGCGATTTCAGTATTATTATTTTCTCTTTTTTTCATAAAACTATATAGAAAAGAGTTTCCTTTAAATATAGTGACCAGCGAAGCGGGCAAAGCCTGCTAGTATATATATATATATATATATATATATATATGCTTGCGTATAATCGTTATATTACGGAATCTTATATTAGGTTTTTTTAACATAAGGTTTTGTTGAGTTAGTTTATTGTTTCGTTTGTTATGCAGGCTGTTAATTAAAAAGTTTGGTTTCTTTAAATATGTGTATTTCATACCCTGATGAATTTTTTCACCTTTCTGAGTTTATCCAACATAAAGAAATTTTTCATTAAATTTCCTACATAAAGAAATTTTTCCTATATATATATATATATATATAGGAATAGTTTAACATATGAAATGAAATAAAACCCCAAAACACACAGAAGTCTTCATCAGGGAGGCCCTTCCGTGTACGAGTTAAAGAGAAGTTTCTGAAAGGATAGTAGCAATTAGCCAATAACCATCCTTAGCCCCCAACTTCTCACCAAACAGAAAATCATATTTAAGGTAGTTTTCAGTTTGGTGAGACGTCGAAGGCTAAGGGTGGTTATTGGCTAATTGCTACTATCCTTTCAGAAACTTCTCTTTAACTCCTACACGGAAGGGCGTCCCTGATGAAGACTTCTGTGTGTTTTGGGGTTTTATTTCATTTGTTAAATTATTCCTATATTCAAGTTTTACATTTCCTTTGCAGTATTTTGCGCATTGGTTTGTAAATCTCCTGTTGGTTTTTCTAATCTTCAAATTTTTATTTTTATTTCATACATAAAAATACTATATATATATATATATATATATATATATATATATATATATATATATCTGTGTGTGTATGCGTGTATGTGTGAGTTTATTTTTATATTTTTAATAACTGTATTTCCGGCCAATTTAAATATATAATTTTAAAATTTAAACATGTAAATATTCCCGATCACAGAGATTTATGAAATATTTTTATAAATATTTATTGCAAGCGTTTGATCCTTTCATATATCAAGTAATTACTTACTATTTACAAATTGTATCACCGAAATTTACCGCCAAAAATAATTTTAACTTTAATTTAAATCGATAATACGCGTTATCAAACTCGAAATTTTAAACGATGAATCTACATGCAAAACAATGAAGAGAAATTTATCGATTATTTGAAATGTCTGTCATAAAATTCAAATTGCGTTCTTTTAATATTATATTAAAAAGAGGTCGTTGAAATAAAAATAATATATATTGAATAAATTATAATGTGTTTTTCAAGCACATTTGATTAAATATTGTTTTGAAAAAAATTTCATGCATAATTTTATGACGCTTAAATGTACTCAAAAGCAAAAAGCAATAAATAGTATTTAATAATGTCTTCATGCTATATTTAACTGAAATTTTTCTCCTTTCATTCAATTCATGCTTTAAGAAGAAACATTTCTTTTGGAAATGCATTCAATTATTATCTTAATCACGCATGTATAAAAAAAATATTTTAGTAAGATAATGATGTTGATAATATGAAGCACAAAATTAAGCATAATTACTTTTTCCCCTCATTAACTTTATTGGCGAGGTGTGAATTGTTGATAAGTTTCGCGAAGCTGAAGATCATTATCACTACTTCATTCCAAGTCATTTTACTCTAATTACAATTACAATTATATAATATAATGATCATGTGAAGTTTTACTTGCTATTTTCATTCTCTAATTTTCAACCTGAAAGGGTTTCTGTCATATTTTAGTAGTTTTCATTTTATGGAAGACATTTCCATTAGTTTTAGGATAAAAGTTAATTGAATAAATAGTGGATTAAAAAATTAGGAGTCTCAACATTACTTTTGAATTATCGAATCGTAAGCTGTCAAATATATTGATGCTGTGTGACACACACATACATGCATATTCATGCATATATGCAACTGTGAAATATAACTGTGCAATATATATATAAGGTATTTCTGACGAAGAATTTTAATTTCATTTTTACATTATGTTTTAAATCATATTATTTTGAAATTTCTCAAAGAATATATACATATATATATATATATATATATATAATCCATTTGATAATTAAAAAAAAGGATGAGAACGAAGAATAGCCATTCAAATGAATCCCCACAGAAACATACACAGGGAAAACAAAGTATATATATATATATATGTCCAAAACTTTAAAAAAAAAAAAATAATAATAATAATAATAATAATAATAAAGGTTTTTCGAAAATATTTTAAATGTACTTTGTGAATTGTAGAATTCTCTACATAAATTGTTTGGTGAAACTCACCGTTCCTAAAAGCATCAGAGATATTAAAAAATAATTGTACATTTTATTGCGTACAGTTATTAAAGTTTAAAAGCAAACATATTGAAATTAGTCAACTCTTAAAATATGCAACATATATAAAACTATAGACTAATCAAGTTAATTTTTATTTTATTTTTTTAAACCTATCATCAATGTTTAACGAAATAATAATCTGCAAGTTCTATATATGTAAATATTAGAGCTCGCAATAAGGTCGCACATTAAACAGAACTTCTGGTTCTTCATTAACCCTTTAACGATCATTGGTTTCGCAGCGAAACCAAACATTTGACATAATTTAAGAATTTTTATGCAGCAGTTTTTTTAACATTTCCCCCTTGTTTTAATCAGGTTTTAAACTTTTGTTTCTTTTCTGTCGGCAGATAGCAGCACTATTCCAAAACTTAACAAATAATGCTTCAATCGAAGCTAGATGCATAAGTCACTTGAAGTTTCTTAGTGTGCGCGAGTGAAAAATTGCTGGTTTGATGATGCATTAATGTCTACTTTTGTTCATTTAATGAAGAGCTGGACTATTATTTTCACCTGAAACAACATTTACGAGTTTTTGTAGTCGAAAATGTTTGCTTACAAAGTATTTTATTTATTAAATTAACTATTATTTCAATTTAATAAGGTTATTTTATAAATGTTTCAAACCACAAATTTCTCAAAAGGAAACAATGCTAATATTTTATTTTTTAAATATTTATGATCAGCTATGCGTCTAAGAACTATATTTAAAATTAGTTTAGCAATTTTTAAAATAAATTAAGAAATGAACATTAAAGGGTTAAGCATTCTTATAATATTCGCTTTCAAGAATTTGGACAAATTGTTAGATCAGATGACTTTCATTCAAAATTAATTATACATATAGTGGACGTCGATCATATCCCTGATATTAAAAATACAAAAATTCTTAGATCTAATTGTAATAATTACCATAGGACAAATTTTATGAAAGGTTCTTTCATGAATTTACATATGATGTTACTCTTTAGTTATTAGAAATTATGTAGTGAAAATATTTTATAAGGCGATAAATAATTGTTTTTACTTCAAAATAATTTATTTAATTGCTTTTTATTAGAGAAAATGATAAAGCAAACAGTAACACGGAAAAGCATTTTTTAGACAAAGATATGATAATATGCTCTCATATCTCTGATTTAAAGAATATAGAATATGCATTACAGTCGACCCTCGTTAACGTGAACACGCTTAACATAAATTACTTTTAACATGAACTGTTTCCATAATCCCCTTCAAAATGACGATTTGTGTAGTTATATGAAAATTAATTATTGATAATATGAACAAATTTTTTATTAGTTACTGATAGCATGAACTACCAGTAACATGAACATTTTTTTCTTCCCTTGAGATTCACGTTAACGAGGTTCGACGTATTTATAAAAAAGTATAATGATTGCAGTTTTTTATATTTATTAACTATCAAATATTTGGCTAAAGAGAAAAAAATATATAATATTTCAAGAAAATATAAATTCTTTTTTCGCAACTTGTTATGATAAAATAAGATAAAAAAAAAAAAAAAAGTCTTTAATTAAAATTTGATTTTTATTTTGCCCATAAGAATCATATAAAAAAAAAGTAATTAAAATTTAGCTTTGATTGAAAAAAAAAAAAAAAAAAAAAAAAAAAACCTAATTGCATTAAAATTAGAAAAAAAAATACATTATTCACTTTTTAGCATTTTTATGTAATTACAAAGATATGCAATAAACTATTATTGCAATAAAAAAAGCACTATAAATAATTTTTTTGTTTTTTAAAACATTTTTATTATTCTACAGAGGAAACATTTCAGTTGAAATTGCTGAGTAAAATTAGAAAATATTATTTATAGGAAATATTGGAAACCATAAATATTTTCTAAAAGAAACAAAAAAGACAATCACAAATAATAAATAGGTATATATTTAAGTTAAAGTAATTTTACACTTGGGATTTTTTAATTTTTATTTAATGAAAATAGGAAATTCAGTAAACTTCATCGGAAGCAAAATAATTGTTGTACAAATAATTTTCATATTTTTATTTTTATTTTTTTAGCCTTATGTGACTTTCGGACCGATCCTATTTTTTATTTATTTAATTTTACATATGATATCTCAATTACTTCATATTTATTATTATTATTATTATTATTATTATTTATTTATTTATTTTATTTTATTTATTTTTTGTCAGAACAATGTACAACATTTACGAATGACATGAATTATCAATAAATAAATAAATACATTTGTTTTTTGATTTGCACACTGTTGATTAGTGTGATATTTATTTTGATATTTTTTTAGACTTTCTAATTACCAAAACATATATACATGGGTGAATTTTCTGTAATTATGAACTTTAAAACCACAACCTATTAACATCACTCATCGGAAAATAAACAAATAAATAAGTTTTTCCTCTTTGTAAAAAATAGATAAACTTTATGAATTTGACATTCCCGATTCAAATGTGTCACCAAAATCGCTCCAGTCGCAGTAAGCTAATAGTGCGAATAGCTGCAATAATAGCTGCAATAATAATAATAATAATAAAAGACTTATTGAATTAAAGAAAATAATATGTCAAATTTAAATACATCAGGGTTTATCAAAAGCATTTATAATAAAAAACAGTAATTTGCATTTATGCCTCATTTGCAGCGAGCAGTATGGTCTGTAGCATCCTACAGAAAACGGAGTTTAATTGCTATAGTTAAAAAATAAATAATAAATAAATAAAAAAATAAGAAAAAAAAAGAAAGAAAGAAATAATAATAATAATAATAATAATAATAATAATAAAACTCTTTTTTCTCTGAGTAATAGGTACAAAATTCTGAACAAAACAGAATTTAATTTAGTACGACAGAACATTTTTTTTTTAAAGCTATTCTCCTATATAAATGCATGCAGTAAATGTATTGCGTTATTTAGCAACGACAACTCTATTCAGTTTTTAAAACATATTTCGTATAGCATTAGTATAGACCACAATTGGCAAATTTAACTTGTTAAACTTTGGTTGTCATATTATTGATGAATTAAATTGGCTGTCACAATTGCGTAATATAGGTCTAGGCGAGAAATCTTCAAATGTTATTTAATTTTCAAATTTCGCCAAGAGGGACCCTATGATAAAGACGTTCCATTTATTTAACAAGATTTTTCCTCTTTACATAATTGTTAACACTTATATTCAGTAAAAGATCAGGATGCATAATTTAAATTGGTATACAGTAAATGGTGATAACAATTCCTTTCTGTAAAAAATAAATAAAATAAGATAATAAATAATAAATAAATAAATAAATAAAAATGGAGACCTGTTTCCCACCTTCTCCTAAAAGAGAAAGTAATGAAACTGAAAATGCTTTGACACATTAACCCTTCGCCTGTCGAATTTAATTTCACTCTTCTGGTCAGTTCTGTCAAATTTATTATTCAATATCCACCACAAAATTTTAACCGTAACGGTTGCCTAAGTACTTCGAAAGTTGTTCGTTCATTACGTATATCAAATATCACTCCTTAAAATTACTGATAATAGTTGAATAAAAGTGTCTTTAAATCTAGCAGCGCTGTTTAAAGCGCTTTAGAGCGTTATTGGGCGCTTTAGAGCGGCAAAGGGTTAATGTATGTTTCTGCATAATTACGTTTATGTGTGCATTATGCATTATTATAATTTCATTACTACGAGCAACGTATATTATTTATTATCTGCATTGAAATGAGTATTATTTTGATATATCATATACGTATATTAAAGCAAAAAAGTGAAAAAAAAAAAAAAAAAAAAATGCGGTAATACAATATCTCAGCGGTATTACAAAATTTAAAATTTATAATAATGTACATTAAAAATTTGGTTTGTAAATTAAAAAAGAACATATTTCTTTTCCTTAAAGAAAAAAAAATGTTCCACAATTCTTTACTGGCTATGTTTAAAATTCTAAACCTAGTTAATTAAAGAAAGTTTTGATTAAAAAAAAGTCATTGTTTTTTTCATGAAATTCCCCATGAAAAAAAATTTTAATCAGAGACAAGAAAAAAGAAATAAAAATTATGAATGTGTTTTAATAAAGTAGTTTGTGCCTATAAAAGAACTGCCAATTCTTTATAATAATTAAATCTAGTTTTAAATGTCAGTGAGGCTTGTTCCTGATACAATTAGCTGATTAAAAGAATGATTTTTTCCCCCATTCTAATCATTTTTAAAGACGGCAGTTGTTCGAAACAACTTTTACACAAATTTTATTTTAAATTAAATTAATAATCGTAATGGCGTAAGAATTCTTTTTAACTTTGAACGAAAAAATTAATTTTATTAAAAAAAAAAAAAAAAAAAAAAAAAAAAAAAAGACTGTTATTTTTTTATACTTTTCTTTTTCGATAGGATAATTTCCTTAAACTTTTTAGATCATCTCGATCAAAAAATTTTAAGACTGAGAATTATATATGCTTTTTTATTTTAGTATTCTCTTAAAAAGTATATACCTCAGCAATTCTACATTCATTTTTTACAACTCAATATCTCTTAAAAGATACTCTTGTTTTATTAAAATCATGTGCTTTTAATTATAGTTAATTTTATGAAATGTAGCAGAAAAGTCGCATTAATATTTTTGACATTATGAGATTTAAAAGTATCAGTGTTTTTTTATCCATATATAGAATTTTCATGATGTACAGCCGGTAACAAAAGTCTCCGAACACTAGCAAAAATTCCTATGTAAAAAAAGCAACTGTTTTTAGACTGACTAATAAGAGGATTCGACAAGGATTTATTTAACAAAACTGTATTAAGTGTACTTTTTTTACATAGGAATTTTTGCTAGTGTTCGGAGACTTTTGTTACCGACTGTATATTACCTAAATGTTTGTTTGAAATTTCAAGTAAAATCTCTTAAACTTTTTTACTGCGAGTTTATATATGTATTATTGTTATATGTGTTGTGTGTGTGTGATGTTGTATAATTGTGATATTGTTTAATGTCAGTAAAATGTTCGTAGAATAAAATCTTCAAATTCAATAATTTTGAAAATTGTAATAACGTGAATAATTTTAGCATAATTACATAACTCAACTAGAGGACTGATTTTACATACTAAATTCATAAAATCAGGTGTGAATATAAAAAAAAAAAAAATAAATAAAAAAAATATATATAACACAATATATATATATATATATATAATTTGTGTCTGCATTCATTTATTCATTTTCATAATGGTTAAAGTCACATATTAAATTTTGTGCATTTGTATACTATATACCAGAGTAATTGCTTTCAACTAAACTGGGATAATGGCTTTATAAAAATGGCACCTGTCGGTCTATATGCATTTAACTTTTATCAACATAGATTTTGTAATACGGCTTTTGTTTATGTTAAGTTTCGCACAAATATACATTATAGAAGCTGACATATTACCTTCCCATTAATCGGAGAAATTGCAGCATACCATCAACACCTGTGGGAATATATGCTCTGAAAAAGTATCGGATTATTTCCTTCCAAGGTTTTTGTAAATATAGCATTTTGCGAAAAATTATGCATTACTTTTTGATCTAGAACTACCCTAATCCAAGTTTATGTTAGATGCCCTATTCTGGTATGTTCAGAAAGAAGCACATTTCGAATAATTTACAAAGTTTTCGAAATAGAATTTCTTTGTTAATGATGCTCTTGCCAGTATCATAAAGAATATTTTAAAACTTGTTTAACATTTCAAGGATAAAATTATCCTCATAATTTATGTTTATGAAAATTTTTGACTTATTTTTATACGTTAAGAAAATTGTAAATTTTCAACAACTTACGAAATTTTTAATGTCGAATGTTCATAGTCATTGGAGTTTATGCTAGAATCAAAAATAATGTTTTAACACTGATCCAAAATCTTTGCAATGAAAATATTCTTCATAATACAGGTTTATGCATTACTTTTTCTTAATTCTCAATGTTAATAAAACATAAAATTCCCAATTACTTACGAATTTTTTAACATAGAATTTTAAAACAAATAATATTCTTGACATTGCCATTGGTGAAATTTTAAAATATTTTTATACCATTCAGAGCTTATTTCCTCTTACGATATCGTATTCAGTGTCTAAGTACCCAATTGCGACCCAACAGAGGGATACCTCTCCGATTTTGTGATTCCGAGGTAGCTTTCACTTCAAAACGCATAAAAACATCAAAAAACCAAGGTAGAAATTTTCGTGATTTTCCAATAATCATAGGTTAATTCACACAGCATTCAAATTCATGCTTATAATAAGAACTTCAATATTCTCACAATCATAGATTAGAGCATTTATGTAGTTAATATATATATATATATACACACACACACTAAAAATTTTTATCACTTTACTGTATTTACCATCCTATTTACTATTCATTTAAGTATTATATTTCGTTTTTTCATGGAATGGATTGGAAGGCTGAACTTTTTATCAACTATGTAAAAAACACCAGAGCCGGGAATCTAACCCGGGCCTTCCGCTTAACGCGTGGATGCTCTAAGAATTGAGCTACTCTGGCTGATAACCAGTTCGGCACTTCTCATATAATATACGTTGGCAAGGTCACGGAGTCTGCATTAGAGTAGCTATATCAAGTGACAAATTAGAACATGGCACAACTCCATAGGCCACGGAATTTCAATTTAGAAATTTTTTATCAACCTTGAAAACTTATTTTTTGATAGAATGGAGTGAGAGGCTGAATTTATCATGTAGTATTAATTTTAATGGTATTAATAGTATATAAATTTTCACATAAATGGTAAACAATTCAGCCTTCCACACCATTCTATCAAAAAATGAATTTTCAAGATTGATAAATTTTTTCTAAATATTATATGTCGGTTTCCTTAGCTTTATAAATAATTTCTAAATTTTCTAGTTGAAATTAACAAGTTCTTTCAAAAATATTTTCAACTATTTTCTTCCAGTCACCAATGATGACATTGGTTATTTCATATATCGGGGATGGAATAGTAAATCATGTTTTTCCATATTGAATTTTATTAAGATAAAATAAATCCGTAAATATTATTTTACGAAGGATTTATTGACACCCGTCACGTTATTACATAAAATATTATAAGTTTTGGAAATGTCTTTTGATTTACTGTTGTCTACATATTTCATAGCTGCCATATTTTCAAATTTTTAAATCAGATTTTTCACCTTTAATTTTATAAAGTAAACTGTCAGACATATTTTCGAAGATTTAAAAAAAATAAAAACAAATACACTGTTAAAAATAGTTTCTTAAAAATAAGTACATATTGTCTCAAAATAGCACCGAAACAACATATAGTTAAATTTGATAACCCATGTACTCATTTTTGAGTATATTGACATGTCAAACATGGGGATTTTGGGATTCTTATTTATCAACCCCATTTTTGGTCAATATACTCAAAAATGAGTACATGGATTTTCAAATTTAAGTATATATTGTTTCGGAGCTATTTTGAGACAATATATACTTATTTTTAAGAAACTATATTTTACAGTGTAAATAAATAAGAAATATAAAAGATTTCAGGCTTGAACTCTCCCTTGAAAAACGAGAGATTTGGCCTCGATTTTGTGCCGAAATTGATACTGTATATTAACCGTCTATGCATAATTTTTTTCTACAATAAAGGTTTTCGTATTTTATTCTTATATTTACTTTTATTATGCATATAATTTTAACAGTGGTCATATTTCTTTTACTACAAGCCGAAAACTCTAAAATTTAATTTTTAGTATAGTTGCAATCACTAAATTTACCATCTAGGTATTTTTTCAAGTGTGTTCTTAAAGATCATGTAAGAGATGTATGTTTTTTATTCTTCCGAAATTCAGAAAAATGATGACACTTCGTAATGATGATTTTTCTTCCCTACTCCGCACTAGTTTTTTTTTTTTTTTTTTTTTTTTTTTTTTTTTTTTTTAATAAAAGTACAACATATGTTATTATAAATTTCTATTTTCTTCGCAAATAATCACATACTATAACGCTCTTGTTGGTGTAACTCATGAAAAAAATTAAGTTTATCATGATGAATTACCAATCACATAGTATTTAAAATTAATGAGTTAAATTTTTACACTCTTTAGCATTTTTAAAAACTTCTCATATTTTTTTGTAATCAAAATATAACTATCTCAACTATTTGATAATTAATTTATATCACAATATTAACAACTAATAAACTAAAATTTCAATTATTAGCAAATGTTTTATTCTTTGCGTGTTAATATTTCTAAATAAATCTATTTTCAGATAAAATAAAAATACTCTTATGAATACTATATTTAAATATATATTTCAAAGTAAATATTATAGTTAGCAAAAATTGTCGTTGTAACAAAATATTATAAGTTTAATTCAAAAATAATAAATACGTTATTCGATTGCTTATACTTGTTCAAAAATATATAAATAGAGTTATATAATGGTTATTTAATAGCTATATAATGGTTAGTTATTATAATGGAGTTTCAGTTTTTCTAAAATATTCCTTAATTAATGTCTACTTCCATTTAAAACAGTTTAGCTTTACAAAATATTTTAGACACGCATCATTTTTAATTTACATAAATGAAATTTTAATTTATATTACTTGAAAACATAGTAAAAAAAATAAAAATACGTATACTAATGTATTCCAGGAAAAATCTGCATATCTGTAACACACTGCTCTTTTAACTGTAATTTGAATTCTATAGAAATTTGAAACTCTCTAAATAAAATTTGTTGAATATTCCGATGATTTGAGCAATTTAATGTATTGATTAAATACTTCGTAATTTCAACAGATAAACTTGTTTGAATAACTTATTTGAATTTGCTTAAAATTACATTGAAGTTAGTAATCTGAAAGATTGTGCAATTAAACTTTTATGAATGAGCAGTCATAGAATTATAACAAGAAGTGCAGTTTACATTTTACAGGTATTAAACATTGATCTTATGTACACATAAATTTAATCAATTAGTTTCAGATATTGAAATGTACCATTACTCGAATTTAGAGGTTAAATGAAGGTACACACACCTATGTAAGTTCATTTATTTCTAAAGTAGACTAAATGAGGTTTGTTCTAAAGGTATCGCAAGTTTGTTTTGCTAGATATTTTTATTTAAAATAACGAATCAAAACTTAATTTACAACACATATAGTAACTTAGATATTCATTTACATGGTTGTCATACAAATCTCAACATTTGCCTCAGCATATAACTAGCTTTTCTATGCGCCAGTTTTTCTATATCTGCATTCCCAGTTATCTTTGTACCTAAAGAACAAACCACTGCAAATAATTTCCTAAAGAACTGTTTTTAAACATTCAGGAAAAAAAATCGAGTCCATATTAATAAAATGTCACTTTTTTACCAATTCTTGATTTTTCTTCGTCATTTGTAACAGAATATCAGCCCAAGTGTTCTTTTTCATGAACAGTCATTCGCCCGCCATTAAATATGATGCTACATTTTCGAACTGAAGCTTTATTTCATATTACTTTGGTTATTTACCTGCAGATTTCTATAAAGAAAGCGTATTTTTCGCATTCAAAAAGCGTTAGACTACGAATATCACATATGGCGCAATATTTCCTTTTGTTTCAATATTCAAAGTTACATATTTATATATTATGTTAGCGTAAAAGTTCTGTCCTACTTTTCTGTCGTACTTTCTGTCGTACCTGTAGGCAATATTACTTGCCAGGTCAAGACAAGCAGGTAGAATGCGTCACGTGGGGTCTCATTATTTAGCGTAACTCTCGTTGCATATAAGAGGACTACTTTCAAAACTCTTCAGCAGTTAGTTGCGAATTTACACAGTGAATAAAATAGGAGTAGATAAAGTGCATTTAAGACGTTGAATTTAGCATGACTTTCAGAAATGAAGCAACGCATCGGTTAAATTTATGTAATATGTTGGGAAGTAAAGTTGTATATGTTTAAACATGACAAAGATAATTTTTCAAATATCCTCCTGCAGATTTCAGTGTCAAAGAAGATCGTCGATCTCTACTGCCATTGAAGCTCTATAATGACACATTGCGATCCATGATGGAGAATAACCGACATTAAACCACGAGAGCAATTGCAAGGAAACTCGACATCCACCATTCGACAGCTGAGGAACGCATCAAAGATCCTGGATTAGAACCCCTTAAATAAAATATATAGGCCGGAGCATCGCCGCCATTTTTTAACCTCAGAAGAGGACAGCATTCCCGCTTGACGTCATCATCGCTTTCCTGTGATTTCAATAAATTTTGATCTGAAGGTACTATCGGTCAACAAAAGCAATAAGCAACAATAATATTCCTAATGACACATTTTTTTTTCACATTACATTATCAGGATATCCTATGGATGTATTGGAAATAAGATGTGTTATTAGGGCTGTTTCTGTTTCGTAGACAAAATGTCGACAAAACTCAAATACACAGCAATAAAATGTCTTCTTAAATCGATTTATCAATGTTTATATAAATAATATGATTGAAATGACACATTCTTCTGTATTTTTACATTAACACATGTCAGAAATGTAAATGAAAAATATAAGTAAATATAAGTAATATTGTTTTTTTCTTCTTAAATTATCTTATGGAAATTTGAAAGTATTTTATTCTTGTCTTGAGTGATTATAGCAGTTTGTAGTTAAAAAAACTCCCATATCGTACATTACTTAGTTAAACCTATAAAATATAGTAAAAGGAGTATTTCTAAATTAACATAAGACGATAAAAGTAATGATTGCCGTTTATTTATCAATAAAATGCGCTGGGTACATGTGGCAACCCTGACTCAACATTATGCCTGATGCACCAGCTCGTATATATAGGAGCCAAACAAATTATTTCTTTATCCTGTTTTTTATGTGATATATTATGTCTTCCTGCGTAATATTTCTAAAATTTTATTTGCATACACTGTAATTTATTCCATTCATTTCACTTAATTTATTTATATGTATATTGATAATTTATCTAATAAATTTACAAATATGCTAAAACATTACTCTATTAATATCTTTTGATATTGAAAACCCTTTTATTTAAGAAAAATTAATTATATGTATATTGAATACTCATGTATACGGTAACATAACTACATATCTGTAATACTGATCCGCTACCTCTAATTTAAATTCTATTTAAATTTCAAACCACGTAAATCCATTTCCTTTTATATTCACGTTATTTTATCAACTTAAAATATCGATTAAACAGTTCGTGACTTCATCAGATAATATAGTTTGATAATCTATTTTGAGTATGTTTAAAACTCCATGCAGTTAGTAGACCGAAAGTTTGCTTAGTTAAACTTATATGAATGAGGAGTCTCTAAATTACAATATGAAGTGCCGGTTAAATTTTACAGGTATTTAACATTGCTCTTATTTACACATAAATGTAGTACAGTGGTTAAATAATTTTGAATAACTCATGACTCGATTACGTTTAAATGAACATACGCCACCATATATAAATACGAGTCATATTTTAAAAGTAATGCAAGTTTGTAACGATGTGATAGGTATTTTTATTTAGGATAATGAAACAAGACATATTTTACAACATTTATGGTATTTTTCAGTGTTCTGCATTGCACTGCACTCACTGAAAAAGAAATGAAATTCTGTCAATTTAACAGAAAAAAAATAAATAAATTACTGACATTGGAAGACAGTTTTTTTTTCTTTTCCGTTAAATTGACAGAATTTCATTAAAAAAAAAAAAAAAAAAAAAAAAAAAACTCTTCCATTTTAAACAAAAGATAATTTTTTTTGGCAGCGAAAAACCGTGTTTTTTAATAGTAAAAAACCATAGTTTTGACGCCTCTTTTGTAAGTTTTAACAAAAAGAATTTTTAAGGTCACTGGACAAGATGAATTTTGAATTCAAAATCATCTCTTTTGTAGCCAGATGTTTTACCTGTACACCGTAGGGTTCGCAGACATTGGTTACAAAGTTTCGTTTCAATACATTTTCTAATTATAGAATGTTAATTTTTTGTTTAAAAAGTTAAAGTTAGTTAAAGAACAATTATTTTCTGTTAAAATATGTACACACACACACACACACACACACACACATATATATATATTAAGGTTTAAAAATAGCTTTTTATTGGATCACACGTTGACAATCATTTTCTTTTCTTTTTTTTTTTTTTAAATTGACAATATTTTATTTTTCAGTAAATTGAGATTTTTATTAATTACAATTTTTATTTATATATTTATATATAAATTTATTATTATTTTTTTGGGGGGTGGTATTTATAAATTTCAAAATATGAAACATGCAGTGTCACTTTAAATTCAAAACCCTGGTAATGTTGGGCATTCAATGTTCTGTGAGTAGGGTAATTACCGAATTAAAATGATTTTTTCTTTTTTTTTTTCCATACAAAATAGAACACATATCGCCGAATGAGTAGCTCAAATCAGCGAAAAAAAAAAATCCTAGAAATTTTAAGGAAGAACGAGTTAAAGTCGTCTTTAGCAGTGTTGGGCATAACTGATTAAAAAGTAATTCAACTACAATTGAATTACAGTTAAATTACAATTATAAATATTTTACTGTCTATCAATTAACAAGTAACTGATTACAAATAAATTGAATTACTTATTATTCCGTTTATTTGTAATAATTCAATATATTTGTAATCAATTATTGTTAATCGATTGACAGTAAAATAATTATAATTGTAATTTAATTGTAATTCAATTACTTTTTAACCAATTATGCCCGTCACTGGCTTTAGTGAAATGTCTACCCTGTTGAAATATTTTCCTCAAACTTTAATTCCAGGAAAGTATCCAGAAAAGATATCCATTAGTTTAAAAGATATCTGATTATAAAATTACTTACTTTAAACAGGCCGAATTTAAAAGAATTTTCCGCTGCCGTTTTAGTCTGATGATATGAATTATATTTTTTTTTTTTTTTTTTTTTTTTTTTTATTAAACTGACATAAATCTTAAATATTTATAAAGATGTTTTTTAAAATGAGCATTTTCCTGAGACCAGCTGTATGTATGAACGTTTTAATTTAAAAGATGCGCTGTTAGAATTTAACTACATTAGGAAGTCCATTTCAAAAATGGAAAGAATAATAAAAAAAATATTCTTGCAATGATTCGTTGAAAGTCCATGTACTTATATTTGCTGTTTTTTAACCGATTTTCATATTCGCTCAAAACTACACATTTTTCTTTAATGAACAATCAGCTTGTGGTTATTGTCTTTGCTAAAAGTTATGGAAGACAATAAATTATACAAAAAAGTATTCATTTAACAGCATTTTATCAAATAATTAATTGTACTTTCTTTTACTTTAGCGGAACAACAACAACTCACGATTTCAGTTTCAAGGATTATTTCAAAGGTTTTAACCCCAAATTTTAATCACTGTTACATATTCGGAAATACGAAGGCACTACTTTATCACTCTGAAAAAGATGATAGTACATTTGTTAACCCTTTAAAGTTCACTACTTAATTTATTTTAAATTACTAAACTAATTTTAAAAATGGCTTTTAGACACATAACTGATCATAAATATTTTAAAAAATAAAATAAAAATTAGCATTGTTCCTTTTCGAGAAATTTTCGGTTTGAAACATTTATAAGTTAACCATAGTAAATTCAAATAATATTCAATTTCATAAATAAAACACTTTGTAAGTAAACATTATCGACTACAAAAACTCGTAAAAGTTGTTTCAGGTGAAAAAAATAATAGTCCAGCTCTTCATTAAATGAAAAAAACTAGACGTGAGTGCATAATCAAACCAGCAATTCGCACTCGCACACACTAAGAAACTTCAAGTGACTTATGCATTTAGCTTCCTTTGAAACATTATTTGTATAATTTTGGAATAATGCTGATATCTACCGAACAAAAAAGGAACAAAACTTTAAAACCTGATTAAAACAAAGGGGAAATGTTAAAAAACTGCTGCATAAAAAATTGTTAAATTATGTCAAATGTTTGGTTTTGCTGCGACACCAATGAACATTAAAAGGTCAAAGAACGAAAAAAAAAAAGAGGGGAGAGGGAGATGGAAGAGAGAAAATTGTGTAGAACAATTCGTTTAAAAAAGTTAAATGAAATTATTTTCTAATCTTGTTAATTAAGCAATTTGGAGTGCGTTAAATATTTTTATGCTTAGTAAAATATATTCCGGCTAAATATTGAGGCTTGGACGTAGGTCAGAGAATCAGATGGAAAGAAAGCTATGTTAATTTTCTATAATTCAATATTATTTTATAAACTTAGGTTGATATATTTAAAAAGGTAGATAAGAAATAAATACGAGTGAAATATATATAGTCTACGAATCTATACGTTTGTAATTTTTTTTTGTTATATCATACAACTATATGAAATTACATATATATACTTTTTTTTAAACAAATAAAGTCAACATTGTACAAATAATAAGTTGTACTATGTTGTTATGTAAAACCCAGTGTTAATGTCGTGTCAAAAATTGATTGATTGTTTACTAATAGAAATATAGGATTTAACCCTAGATAACTGAACATTCGTCTATATAGACGAATGTTCAGTAGTCTATTAATAGACTACTGACCCCTGCCACTTTTACGAATTCAAGATGTTCCCGTTGTGCTTACACCACCTCTTTCACATTGCATTCATATCTAGTAAAATCAGTTATCCGAAGGTGATAAGCACGGCTGTACACTTGTCACTTTTTCAGATTTGTTGTAATTGTCGTCCTAACAGTCGATTATTTAGGGATCCTTAAAATAAATATTGAAGATATTTCGAATATGGAAAAGCTTACAGAAGGCACTACTAAAAGTGCGGCGAATTTGTACACAATTTGTACTTTCTGTCGATCTAAGAAGCGAAGAATGAGAAAATACGTATGCAACTACTGCAATAAGATTATTTGGGGAATGCACACTTTTAACATCTGACAAGAGTTCAAATGATATTTTTACCACTTTTCTACTTTTTTATTAATTTATTATAATACTTTTTTTAAGTTATGCTAATTTGTTTGAAATAAACAAAGCAAATATACAAATATACTCGTTTTTAATCCGTAGGCTATGAGTGGAATGATTAGTTGCAGAGTAACACTGATTTAAGTTTAGTTATTTAGGGTTAAGAAGAAGGTTTCTCTTATGATTTGTTAAATGAAAAAATAGCTGTGATATTTCCATAAATACCTACGAATATATTTGTAAATAATATGAAGTTTATTTGGAAGTAATATGCTTTAATATTTTTTTTTCAGGATTTTAAAGTAAAAATATACACTATTAGGAAAGGAGCAATTATATGCCAAGTTGGTGACGGATTTAGTTTATTACGACGCACTTAAGTTAAAAAAAAAAAAAAAAAAAAAAAAATCAAAACAAATGTATTTTGCCTCAATAATATAATTTGTTTTAAATAAAGATTTATTTATAATTACAAAAAAAAAAAAAAAAAAAAATGCTATTTAACTTTGTGTACTTTTTTAAAACCATTATTCTAAAATGTTTGCCATACAAGTGAATAGTAAAAAAAAAAAAAAAAAAAAAAAAAAAAGTAAAATAAATTTGACACCCAGAAAGCACTGTAGATTTTTTCTCTATAGCAAAATTCTTTGTCTAAAAATGTAACACAAATTTTCATTGACGAAAGTAAACTAAAAAAAAAAAAAAAAAAAACTAAACATATTCTTTCTTTTTTTTTTTTTTTTTTTTTTTTTAAGGACTTGATTTTTTTTTCTTTTTTTAACACGCAAAAGGATTACGGTACCATTAGCAAATATGAAAGAAAAACTATTCTAAATGTAGTGGGCATAAAAATGTTTTTATATTTCCGAACGTAAAAACTATTTTTCAGCCATAAAAAGAAAAAAAAAAACTTTTCTTCAGAATAACTTTCTATAGCCACCTAATTAAAGAATCCTTGCTGTAAGATAAATAAAATTTTCTGGTTTCTGCATTAAAAAAATAACTTCCATAGATTTCATTTTTTTTTTTTTTTTTTTTTTTTTTTTTTTTGGCTAAAGTAATGGAAAATTTCCCTTTTTTCTGTTTGCGGTTTATTTACAAAGACAAATTAACTTAAATATTTAATACATAGTTCTTTTTTTTTATCTGTTTCTTATCACTGGAGCTCATTACGTTTTTCAAAATAACTATGTCCTAATTTGTATAATCATAATAATTTTCATAATAAAGATTTGAAAATATAAGGAAAATTTTAAAGGATGTGTAATTTTATTAAATTTAAGAATAAAACTTTTATTTATTAACAAAACATTTTTTTTTTTTTTACATTTTAAAATCTTTTTCGAGTATTTAAGCATTGGAAGTAAAAGTATAACAAGCTCAAACTGCTAAGCAAAAGAAGAGTGTGAGAATTTTCAATTGATCTTTAAAAATTATTATACCTAATGGGAAATATTTAGTACTACATCATTTTCTGCAATTATTTAAAAAATATTTAATTTTTAATATGGTAATGATTAAGGTAATAACTCTTGCTTGGCATTGATAACTCTTTAGTAAACTTTATTGTCTAATTATGTGTTACAATATGCACTCGTGTATAAATCGAATCAAATGTAAGTCGTCTTCTCTGACTGCTTAAGGAAAGTTTGGTTTAAAACAATATATTATTTTGTGTATAAGTTGAATCAAATTTGTAGTGTGATGTTAAAAAATATCATTGAAGTTAAATATAAATTATTTTATGATAACTCTATATTAATTTATATTAACTACTTTTTTTAAAAATTAATATTTCGTTTCTGAAGACATATTTCTTTATTCATTTTAAAACTTTAAAAAATAAAACGTTTTGTTAATTTGTAGATAATTCGTATATTTTTAAACATTATCTCTCCATTTTAATCATATATAAAGAAATAAAAGTCTTTGAGTTTTATTCAAATTTTATTAACAAATGTCAAAAACATGTTTGACTTTCATATATTTTAGGGAAAATTTTCTGGAATCAACCTCATAAGAATGCAAATAATTAGTTATTATCTTTTAACGTCTTGAACATCTATTTCTTTCTCTAAGTTGTGTATAAGTCGATCCCTTATTTTCATTACCGAAATTTTGTGAAAATTTCCTGAACTTATTTATTAAATTACTTATTTATTAAATTACTTACTTATTTATTTTTTTTTTTTAAATTCAGAACGACAAAACTTTTTGGTTCACTTAATAGAAACAAGTACTTGTGAATTGCGTACAAGTACATTTCATATTTTGCAAATCATAATCAATTATTTTCCAGAAGACACATTGTAACTGCAAATGCATCGTTTCTGCCGTTTACATTAGACGTAATTCGCTTAAAAAATAAATAAATAAATAAATACGTTGTTTAACGTCTTAGAAGTAATTATGCCAATAAGTAATATTTATTAAAATGTTATATTAAAATGACACATTAAAAATATAAGTTATTGACAAAATACACATCTATACATAATGTGTTAAAACTTGTGATGTAGTTGATTGGTATTCAGCCACATGTAATTAATTTTTCATGACAGTAAAATCTATTATTTTTTATATCAACTCTAAATCTATTTAAGAAGGCAGGACATAAAACTGTTATGTAAGAAAATATGGTTACAAATATTTGCCAAATATTGGCTTAAATCACAGGAAATATTAAATGTTTTAGGGACTGAAATTGTATGAGTTTTTAATTGTTAACGTCAGTCTTTAATTTTAAATTTCGTACATGTACTAAATCAAACATATACCAAACATCCATACAAAAAATTTTTTACTTATTTATTTATTTATTTATATTTATATTTTTTTTTTGGGGGGGGGGGGGGGGCGGAAATAATTAATAAACACTATTAATTAATCTGTAATTAAACTCCTTAAAATTATTAATAAATTTTTATTGGTTTAGATGTACAAATATATATATATATATATACATCGGCTTTTAATTTTTTCAAAAATATAGATTATTTTTTTATAAACATGTCTAAGGATTAAATTATATAAGAGTAAATTTGTGGCTGGTTTTTCGAATTAAGAAATCTGTATAAAAATCTGTACATATCTTTACATATAAAATAACCATTTCTTATGTTATTTAAAAATATATATATAAATTTATAAATTTACATGATGTATACAAAATAAAATAATATTTCATATTTATTTAAATTTTAAACAAAAATATCCTAGACATATTTAAACCAATATGCCACCATTAAACATATAATAGTTTTATATATTTTACGAATTATATTAATAAATATGAGATACAACTTGCTTAAGTATCTATTTCTATCGTGTTCCTTTTTCATGGAAATAATATGAAATATAAACTTGTTATATAAATAGGCAAAATTGCATAAAACAAAAATCAGTTTTAGTAATTCATGAAATTATAAAATGCATAATGTAATTATTTTAATTGTTTATAGAATATGTATAAAACATTTCTTTATTACATAAAAAAAGAAAAAGAAAATGTATTTAAGTACAGTTTTTTTTTCATTGAAAGTAATCAACAAATATCATTAACTTTCCTGCTTTTATAATACTTTATATTACCCGCATGCCTTTGATAATATATCCAACACCCGATATCGTTTTATGAGAAAAATACATTGATTAAAATGAACTTGACAAAAGCTTTTCATCTTTCATCTCAAAGAGACTCGTTAAAACAGGTAATAAGGATTTAGAAAGGGAATAGGATCGAGTTAGAAAGGAAGTAAGAAAAAAAAAAAATGTTGGAGGGGGGGATTAGATAAACACTTTCTTTAATCTTATTTGGTCTATAATAAAAATGGTTAAGTATAAATTTGATTGAATTTAGAATAGGGAATATTAATTTAAAGGAACTGTTTAGTGAAAGAAAATATTGCCTTTTTTTTTTTTTTTAGTTTTATATGAAACTAAAAGTCTTTCTTATATTCTTCTCTAAACTACGACTTTCATTCCGTCTCTGATTACACTGCTGGGTATGAAAATTGTCCCCAACACCGTTTTTGGAAGTTTTTATGTAAAATGACCTCCTGAATCCGAATACGACGCCCATTTTGCCCTATCACTCCCCATTTTTTAGAGACGGCCCCCTATTTTTAACACTTTTCTTTGATTTTATGGCTATAGATTTTATTTTTAGGAAGGGGGAGGATTATTTTAACTGTTAAATATCTTCTGCAGGGCTACAGAGTAGGGAAATTCTAAAACATGAACATTTGCGGCAAGGGGAAAATTTAGGGCGGGGGATTTGCCACTGAAATTATGCATTATATTTCTTATATTTTTTTAATCTATTATTATTGTTATTTATTAAACATTATAATTTTTTGTTTTTAGGCGTTAAATTAATTCTTTTTTATTCTCCAAATCAAATTCATGGTCATAAAATTGCCATACAGTGAGAAAAATTGAGGAAGGGGTGGTGTCCATAGAAAGCGGTGGGTGACAGGGCAAAATGGGAGTCGTAATCAGATTCAAGAGGTCATTTTACATAAGGGTAAGCAAGAATGATATCAGGTCTCGAAAAGAATTTTTTTTTTGTCTTGTTTTTTTGCAGCTCAGTGTTATTTTCATTCATTTTAAAAAGACATAAATTAATATAAAACATTAATAATCACATTAATGTAAAACATTTATATTATAGACAGCAGGTAAATATTTAAGATGGCTTGGCACCAAAGTAATGCACAAATATGTTTAAAATATATTGATTAACTGTAATAATGCAAACTCGAGTGGGGAAACAATAGTCGCATGGAGCATTTTACAATTTTACAAATAAATAAATAAATAAATAAAATAAAATAAAATTTTGAATTTCATTTTTTTTTTTCGATAGCTTTCGAGAAATTTTAAGATATTTAATACTGATACATCTTAATGCATCCATGCTTTCACAACTCAAAGACAATAATTTCGAAGAACAATTTTCAATGTCCACCATCCCCTTAAACGCATAGTAAATTCCAGAGTATGGAAATTTTGAAAACAAATATTTGACACTTTTTGTAGCACAGATTTTATATCTATGATTCTTGATATCTATGGACTTTTATATTTAGCGAACAAAATCGTAATACGTAAATATACAAGCCAGATTTGCATTTTCATAATGCATATAATACGAAATATTCTCTCTTAAAACAGAAAATAATAATTTCATTATTTTAAGCCATTTTTCACTCATTTATCCTAATGAAAGGAAACTTCTCACTTTGGGAGAAATCCCCTCATATCATTGAGCTGCTATGAGCAGCTCAGATTTGAGTCAATTGAAATAACTTCTTTTTGAATAAAATCTGACCAGATTTGAGTGAAACTGTTAGATGTTGAAAGAAAGAGCATACGTCGCCCGCTGGAATCGAGTTCTGGTATTATACCGTGAAAGAGAAACGCGCGACAACTATGCTACGATTCCAAGCCTGAAATTTGTTATATTGCCATTTTCAATCATTCTGAAACGGAGAAATTATTTATCAATTTTTAATTCTTTTATATACTCTATAACAAAAAAGTGACGCACCAAGAAGGAGTAATGCAAACTGGACACAAATTGACATACATACAGGTTTTGATAGAATCAAACACCAATTCATCATTATCGTCGATTCTACTTCAAATACCCTTAATAGACTGCTCAGTGAAATGGGGTTGAGCTAAGTCCCCGGATCTCTCTTCTACTGAGGACGTTTGGAGCATCATAAAAACGGTCCTACAACCAGCTCGGGATTTTACCAATCTAACGCAACAATTGGACAGAATTTGGCACGATACTTCACAGGAGTACATCAGCCAACTCTATCAATTAATACCAAGCCGAATAACTGCGTACATAAGGACCAGAAGTAGACGAACGCGTTATTGACTTGTTTACTTTGTGAGGCCCTTTCTCTTGATTAAATCATTCAAATTTTCTGAAACTGTAATCAATTGTTTTTCTCCTCATGTACATCACATTTACCAATTTTTGTCCCCACTTCTTGGTGCGTCGTTTTTTTTTTTTTTTTTTTTTTTTTTTTTTTTTTTGTTATAGAGTTTACATAAAATAAAGTTATGGGAAACCCAATAAACTTTCTTAAAATATAACTACTGATCTAAAATTTAGGAAAAATTTCTTGAAAATAGAACCTCTGTGACAAGCGAAGATTTTAGTAGCTTGTGAATTAATTCTAAATTAGTTAACACGTTTTTAAAATAAATTCTCCCACACAAAGTTGCCGAATTTCTTGTATAACAATGAATGGAAAAAACCGTATGTAACTAGTTTGCCTGAGCATACTATTCTCGATATTGATTTTAATTATAAATAAAATATTATAAGTAAATCTTTGAACGCTACATATGTATTTTTATAATTTAGTTTCAATGACTATAATAAAAATATTAGATAACTTTAGCCATAAATAAATTTCTACATAATATAAACACTTTTTTTTATATATATATATATATATATATATATATATATATTTCATATATATTCCTTTAAAAAAGTATTTCTAAAAATATTTCACTGCTTACTTTTAGTTATCTATGGCTAACGCTCGTGACTTGAAAACGTTGCCATTTTGTCAGTTGTATATGCCACGTTTTTTATATTTATCGAAATAATTTTTAACTTTAATAATTTATTTTTCTAATAATTAAAATTCTTCTATATATTTTTAAACCATACATAAAGTAATCAATTACATATATAAATATAAATAATATAATTAGAATATATTTATATTTATGTATTTATTTATAATATTATATATATATATATAATGTATCATTTCAAAAATGACCAATAGATGGAGCCATAATTACCTATTTTGGTTGCAGCAAATGAAATATGATTAAATTCTTTCAGAACTAAACTGATATTAGAAGATCCATTTTGACTGAAAATATTTTTCATTCGAAAAGACTGATTTTACTCAAATTTTATCTTTCTCGAGGAATTTCTCTCAAGTTATGGCTAAAAATACCTTTTTCCGTTTTCGAGTAAGGAAATCCAGTGACACATTTTAAGAAAGTTGATTCATATCATTGATTGCTCTCTTAATATACACTATCAGGCTTCGCCCGCTTTGCTTGGCACTATATTTAAAGGATTTATTTTTAATTGAATAATTGAAACGTTTAAATAAATATATTTATATTGGCGACTATTTTCTTCACAGTTTTAGTATGGGATCTCCTTGACAATATCAAACATTTTTTGAGCTTCTCGAATCTGTGTAACAAAACTATTATTAAAACGAATATTCTCGAAAATAGTCAAATAGAAATGTTAATTCTTCGAATATTCTGGAAACAGTTGAAGCTGTTACTCGTACAGTAAAAGTCACTATTCGATGAATGGTCGAATCAGAGAACGCACGTAAGTCGTTTTCGCAGCAATCACTATAACGCACGTATGTACGCTTCACACACATGAAAACCAAAAAGGAAAAAAAAAATCACAGGACAGCCCACTGCATGAATCTCAGAACATACGAAACTCGGTTCCGTGGCAATCGCTATCATGCATGTTAAAAACCAAAAACCATAACTGGACATCCATACCTCGCTGTGCATAAATATCAGAACACACGAAACTCGGTTCCGTGACAATCACTATCACGCATGTTAAAACAAAAAAAATCATTACTGCACACCCTTACCTCGCTGTGCATGAATCTGACATCGCACGAAACTCGGTTTCGCAGCAATCACTGTCAAGCATGTTAAAAAAAAAAAAAAAAAAAAAAAAAAATCACTGGACACACTTTCCTCAAATCAATGAAAATCAATTAAAGTAATCAAACCTCTCGTAATTCCTCAAAACGTAGCTCTAGTTCAACGTAAAACACACTCAAATCAATGAAAATCAAATAAACCAATCAAATCTCTCGTAAATCCTCATAACGTAACTCTGTTCAACGTAAAATAGACTCAAATGAAAAAAAAAAAAAAAAAAAAATCAAATAAACCTATCAAATCTCTCGTAATTCCTCATAACGTAGCTCTAGTTCAACGTAAAATACACTCAAATGAATGAAAATCAAATAAACCAATCAAATCTCTTGTAATCCCTCATAACGTAGCTGTAGTTCAATGTAAAACACACTGAAATCGAAGAAAATCAAATAAACCAATCAAATCTCTCATAAGATTCTCCATTCTGCGTCATTATAGAAATGGGAAGTTTAATTTTTCATATTTTTATTAATTAAAAGAAAACTAATCAAAAATTCGAAAATCTGACTTCGATGTGTATAATGACCCTTCAGAGGGCACCTTTGTGTTAAACCACGTGACTGTCCGAGTTACCGTTTTCGAGAACAATGAAATATACATATATATATAGAAATATTGCTCACTTAATAGTATACGATTATTAAAATAACTATGATTTTTGAAAGGAATATATATATATTTTCTTTAGATAACTTGGTAATATTTTTTTTTTCTTTTTCGTGAAGGACGATAGATATCAAATCTGTTCCCTTTCTCTAATCTAAGAATTTAAAATGGGAAAATACATCCCATGTGCGTTTTAAAAAATGCTTTTAAATTTAGAAAAATTGTCAAATTTAGAACTATAATCGACATTGTTTAATCAATTGCCAAAGATTTTTTTTTTTAATTCACAAATTACCTGTATTTAAATATACTTGTATCAAATTATACACAAACACCGCTTTGAAGACATATTTTATAATGTTATCTAGCATTTATTTCTTTAATTATAAAATTCTACGAAATTTTTCTTTTCTTTTTTTTTTCTATGTACAATTGCTACTGCACGAGGAAATAAATTTTCATTTAAATTCGAGAGAGATGATAATTTTTTATAGAGTAACAATTTTTGACACTTCAAAACGATTTTATAGGAACATATAACTTTTTTTGGTGTTTTTTCATTGCATTATTTATGCACAATATCAACTTAATATATATTTACAGTATGATTGTCTGGTTATGAATTCATTATTTTATGTATAATAAAAATTAATCTATTGTAATCGAAACAGGGTTACATGAGTATATAAATATTATTTTAAACAAACTATAAATTAAGTAAAGTTCATACAAAGAATTATTTGTTTATTTTGCATTTCGAAATTTTTAAATGTAGTGAAATATGTAAAATACTGCTATCGAAATTTTACACTTAAAACGAAATCAGATGTAGAATGAAAATTTCTGTAGAAATAAATTTATTTCTCAATTTATAAGCTGAAGCCAGATCAAAAATCTTATTAACAGATATTAGTCGTTGAAAGTAATTATATTTAAAATTTTCATATCTAAGGAAAAGTTTGGGTAGTTAAAACATTATTTATAAATTTATAGCAAATAAAGTTAAGAAATATACATTGTTAAAAATTTTAGTTTAAACAAACTTGAACCACTATGTGGAGTAAAGTTATAAAAAATACCATTATATATATATATATATATATATATATGATTCAACCTCACTTTTAAGTTCTCCACTCCTTTGTATTGAATTTAAGTTGCACCAAAACTTGGAGTTACCATACATACACTCACAAGGAAAGTATGAATTAGTAAAATTCCTATTATAAAACCAAAACAAGCTTAAATTAAAGAGCGTGGCAGTGAAAATAGGGAAGTGCAAATTTTGTGCAACAGCTCATCAATGGGTCAAGATAAGACCCGATACACTGTAAAAAATATGTCCTATTTGCTGCCAGAAATTCTCTGTAATTTGAGAAAATACGCGTAATTTACGAAAAAAATACGTTGGTGGAAGATATTTTCTCAAATTACAGAGAAATTCTGGCAGCAAATAGGACACATTTTTTACAGTGTAAAATCTAGCCTCTTTCATCAAAGTCAACGAAACAAAATTACCGGAGAAGAAAGTGTGGCATAGTGCTCCAGAGTGTTTCATTGGAGACAAGAAGGTCTTCAGTTCGATCCCCGTATAGGTCGAATTTTGATTTTTTTTTTTCTTTTTTCTTTTCTTTTTTTTTTAATCTCAGACCAATGTTTAGTTCAACATAAAATTAACAAATAATTTTATAAGATGAAACCATCGTGTAGATGGAGCTACTTCCATACCAAGGTTTGGTTCAAACTAACACCAAATTTTTAACTGTGTATTCTATTTTAAATGTTGGATATTAAATCAGTTTCCGACACGATATTTGTGTAAAATGTATTTCCAATCGTGTCGAAAAAAAATCGTTATTTATTGTTTATTGCGTTTTAAACAAGTAGGGAATATATATTACTTTTCAAACAGTGAGCAATGACACAGTAATTTTAACTGTCTGTATTGCAAGAGTAGTTCATAAACAATTCATATATTATACTTAGTATAAAGTAAGAATTTACACAAAATTCAAAGGAAAACAAAATAAATGTCGTAATAAATAACGTATAATGGTTGTGCATATTTTATATATAAAACGCTATATTAATAAAAGTACTTTTTAACGCTGTCGCCGCGACGAGCAATTTATCTCGTCTTCCAAAATTATTTGTTGTGTCTTAGGGACAAGGTAACACGTCCTCTATTCAATGTTTATCTAAATGGCTTCTGCGTGTATATTGGCTTATTTACTAAATGAACTTATTTTATTTATGTTATTTATGTTAATTAATTAACTTGTTTACTAAGATGAACGCGCGTCATTGCTGCGATGCATGTGTTAAGAAAAAATATTACTTTTTACTTTATATATATATTTCTTTATTTGTTGTTAAAATTATGGATGTATCGTGTAGGATTAGCCTTTAATCTATATTATTTCATTGAAATTTTATAGGAAGTTAAAGACGAAAAAAAATGAAAAAAAAAAAAATGCATAGTTGCTTAACTTTAAAAAACTAAAACTAAAACTGTTATTTTTATTTGTTTAAAGAGCATTACTGCTTTTTAAGTTGTTTAATCTGTATTAAAATGCTTAATTTGTATAATAATAATAATAAAATCCCTGAGTGATAATTAATGCATCGTTTGAATTTTTATATAGCTTTTTTATTTGTCACAGTGTATACATATGCATATTTATCTGCATAGTACGTGTGTCAAAATTCTGTTAAAAATCACCTATACAAATAGTAAAAGTATTTTTAGATGGAATAAATTAACAAAAATTATATTAATAAATGAAGAACAACACAGCAATTTGATTTAAAATAAGCTCAACGGAGTGTTTTACTACTGAACGAGTTCTGATATGTTTACCTAGCTTTGAACAAACTAATTATTAAGAAACAATTCGTTATCAAGATATCAACGTTATCAAGATAATTTCAGGCGTATTTTAAAAATAATTTTGAATGAAAAATAACGGTCCTTTAAAAAGTTATTCAAATGGGCAAGAATTAAGAATTGAGTCTTCTTCCAATTTTTATACATTCATTTAGTTAGATAATTCATTTTGTTTCAACGAGCGACCTGCTAGTTGATGAGAGGTTTTTTTCTATAAGCTAGTATATAGAAAATGCCTGGTTCGATTCCAGGTCGCGCTCCTCAAACTAGTTGAACTTTTCCGCAATTTTCCCCAAAATTAACATAAATTAGGATTAGAAACTTTTTAATGATCCCCTTACTACGAAGAGCATATTATACAGGTCTAGGATACAACCGTAGTCAGTTGGTTCTAATTGCTCAACATCAAAAACTTTTTTTAATAAGAAGAACTACATTTATTCATTAGAAAATCCTTATAGATTTTTACTAATGGTTCAGCCAGAGAAAAGATAAAAATACATAAATTTATACATTTCACTCAACTATCTTTTGTTCTTCGTTTTAATCCTCAATAGTTCTTTTCTCAATGCATTTATCATTAAAACTGTTCTAATCAGCAAACTATACAACCTATTTCGTGTCTCTTGTCAAAATAGTTTCAAGCAACGATATTTTATATTTTTTTCAATTTGTAGTTATCGAATTTAGTGCCAATAGTATATATGTTAACGATTGACAAACGAAAAATTCTTAATTACAGGGTTGAACGTATGGCGTTATTTCTGTTTTAATTGAAATCTTTGATTAATACTTGTATTCCATTAATCCGTTTTACCAGTTCTGTTCAGTATTCATAATTTTGATAAAAGCCTAACGTAAACATTATTATTTTTCTGATACAGTGGCTTAAAACTGCCATTATTTGTTATACTATCGTTATTTTCGTATAATACACGGTAGGACGTTTAATCATTAATTTATTATTTGAAAAACACTAGAAACATACATACATAAGTTCTGATTGGAAATAAAGATAGCTAAATACTTTTATCCTTACGTCACACCTTTTTTTCCATTATTATTTATAAAAAATATCACAACAATCGCAACTAAAAACTGAAGTTCATGAACATTTAAATCTAGTAAAATCATTTTATTTTATTACCAGCAACGCTGGAAATATAGATATTCTTATTGAATTAGAAAGTGGTGAAATATTATTGATAGGCTGTCAAAGTAGATTAATCACACGTTTTTAAAGTAATTAGCTGTTATTGTATAATTCCATTTATCGTAAATTACATTAATAATTATTTAAGTTTTTGACTGGTAATTGTAATTGAAATGTATCATTGTAAATAAACATAAATACTACGAAAGAAACTAAGCATTCAGATTCCATGAGAAATAAATGATGTAAGTTTTATTTTATCATTCCTTTGTAATAACATTAAAATGGGTAAATTAAATAGTTACTTTTTAATACCTACACTATTTATGCACATATATAGTTTTATATATTCTAAACTTTACTTGACAATTTTTATACTTATTTGAAGAAATAGACATATACATGAGGAACTAAGCTGATTATTACTGTTTAATTAATATCGATGAAATAGTTCAAAATATTAATCAACCAATTAATTAAAAGCGAATTTGCGTATGCAGCATCTGAATTTGAATTTTGTTTATAATGACAATTAAGGTTTTTCTTTCAGGTTTTGCGTTAGTTTTAAATATATATATATATATATTTAAAAAATAAATATATATTAAGTGCATATATATAGAGGAGACCTGTGTACCTAGGGCCGCTTTTTTTCAATGCCCAAAACCAGAGCCCTTGACCTGTTTAAAATTATGAAACTGATATATACATATCATTAGGACTAATTACTTCCATATGGGATTAATATAAATACCTAAAGTAATAAATTCCGACAAATAGAATGTTTTAAAAAAAACTTCACTCGTGGCCCTAGGTACAACACTCTCATTGTACCTGGGACTAGACCTCATTGTACCTAGGGCCATTCTCTCAAATTTAGATTTCACTTTGTAATGAATAGAAAATAAGAATATAAACATGTATTTTATAAAAGAAACAATATCAAGTAATATATTTATTTATCATTTAATAATTATCATGTTGTTGCCTTAATTTGAAACACGACATTTTTCTTTCTTTCTTTTTTCTTTTTTTAGGATATTGTACCAGAATGATTTTTCTTCAGTTTCTTTTTTTTTTTTTTTTTTTTTTTTTTCTGGAGTGTCTCTTGGATTTCTAGAACTCTCTGATTTTCGGTCACATCTTTTCGTTGATGTGGGAGGTTTTGCTTTAGGTAAAGGCTTTGCTTAGGTTCGTACCTGTTAAAGCATGGCACAGGAAAAGATGTTTGATGTTGAAGCTTTCGAAATTTCAACAGGACACGAAACGGAGACATCCAGTTGTATCATTGTTGGTTCACTTTCTTCCTGTAATTTTTTTTTTTTTTTTTTTTTTTTTTTTTAATGGAAGGATCTTGTCTTTCAGTCACATTTGAACTTAAATATTCACCCTCAGTAAATGTGTTTTGATTCCTTGGCCATATGCCGGATACACGAAAGCCTGATAGAATGTTTACAGGAATAAAGGCCGACGGATAGGACTTGCCAACATTTTCAGCAACGTTATATATAGTGATTGGTTTGCCAGGGTTTGCCAGCATTCTATAACTATAGGCTGTACTGTGTTTCTTAACACCTTCGCGACCGCTGACGTAGATTCACGTCATTTGAAAATATGAAACTCCACCAGTAGATGTTTCTTTTGCAAGTTGTATGTTATTTGTTTCTAAAAAATATACACAATATTCATATTTGTATAATAGTATACTATGGATGCAAATATTTTGATTAGAGAGAGTATGATTATAATGCATATCCATTTGTAATATAAATGTGAATACGGAAAATTTAGTTTTGAAAAATTGTAACTTATGGGAAAAACGCCCACAGGCGCACCTTTCTGTCAAAAAGACAAAAATATGCGGTCGCGAAAGTGTTAAAGGGTCCAAACACACTGGCCCTAGGTACAAGGTAGCTATGTGGGCCTAGGTACAAGTTATGGTAACTTCATTCAAAATGCCTTTTACTGAAAAATCCACATGCTGAAAGGACTTATTAAATAACTCATTTATTACTCAATATAACACGCAAAATCATACACTAGAAATGAAAGAAAAATATTTGATTTGCTTTTGTAAAATAGCAAAAGAGATGAGCTGCAAAATTTTACTTCAGACCATGTAAATTCATTTTCTGCATGTAACTTGTCAAAACTTTCTCCTCAAAAGTTCCAAAGTAGTTGTAGAAGTAGCAATTGGTGTTGTTACTCGCCCCATTGAGTAATAAAACTTAAAATTAAATATTATTCAAATAAATAAATTGGGGTGGCCCTAGGTTCACGGGTCTCCCCTATATATTAAAATTTAACTAACTCAATAAATAATTACTCTGTGAATTTTATCGTTAATGAAAATGCTCAAACGTTAATTCTTTATCGATTAATCGTTGTTTGCAATGCTTTTATTTCATTAACTTGTTTTCATCTTGCTATTCTCCAGTTTGTGTAAAAGATTTACATGTTGCTACTCTGCTTTTTTCTTTTCTAGTTTTCTCTCTGGATTTGTTGATGATTTGAATTAATAAATTATTTAATTTGTCATTTAAAATGGTTTTGCTGCCTCGATCGAGGCTGCAACTATATAAAATGCTATGATTAGCTATATTGTTTTACGAAATCGATGCAGCTATCTCAGCTTTATGAAGTACATGCCCCCTGACCATATTTTACTTCAAATTTTAAGCATTTTTATCCAATCATTATTTATGTGATCTTTTATTTACTTTCTCCGTCATTAAGTTTAATGATCCTTCTTTATTATTATTATTCATGTCGGCGTAAGTTGTTTTTGTCTCTTATTGGTTCTTAATCTGTATTGCAACATTTTTCTGTCAGTCTTACCTATATGTTACAATCAGTTCTATTTGTATTGTGTTGGTATTGTTTTGTATCTGTTAATTGCTAAATATTAAGGTTAAACTTTATTACGATAACTATCATTTATATACAGATGCAAAATATAAATAAATATGTAAAATTGAATTAAAATATAAAAATAATTTCATTGCATATCTTTATCTCTATTTAAACCAAATATTTGACACATATATAAATATTTTTTTATGCGTGATATGCTGCGTAAAAACTATAAAATGGACATATTATATCACTGAACGAAACTTTAATTGTTTCTAAATATGGTGGTTTTCTTTTTTAAAAGGTTTTCTTATGTATAACAAATGAGGAAAACAATTATTTAGTTTTTGGAAAAAAAAAAAAAAAAATCGTTAACTAATTTAAATTCAAGCAATTACTCAGCTCGAGCGATTATTATTCGAATTTATGGTTGTTTATTTTTGTGATATATTGCTAAGTTAATCTCATTCAAAGATCGTATTTTCTTGAAATTTATTTATGTAATTTAATCCTGTAAATGTATATTACGCGTCACAAATTCTGTATATGTTTCCCTAGATAACATTACATCAATCGTTTCCCACATAATTAAATTAAATATTTATACGTAAAAGCTTGAAGAGAGCACTTATTTTAAATTTTGCATTGACAATTGAGAGTTTTCACACTAAAAATTTGAGCACAATTTTAAATAGACATACATAACCTGAAAAGAAAAGAAATAATCTGGTGTGTCACTCACATTACTTTCTCTTACGCAGAAATTTAATACTATAAATACAGGTTTAAAATTAAGACGTAACATAATGAGTACTGTTATGTAAACCTATGTTAAAATAATTCATATTAGGCTTCGGAAAAGTTTTGTATGATAATTATTTCTGTGTGAGGTGGGCCACCGCTCCCTCAACCCCCCGTTTCATTACTGCACCTACATTTATATAGAATTTAAATCTGTTATTAAAATTAAAATTTCACTTAAAATTATTCAGACAACTTTCACATGCAACATTCCTTGACACTTATCAATCTTGATCAAACATTTCCAGAAATAAATTTATATGTATTTGACAATACAACTTTTGGATCTTCTGAAATTTTTCGTTTTTAAGTTACTCTAAAAGACACAGACAATAATCAAGCTTTAAAAAACTTGATTTTGGTAATCAGGAAACTTCAAAACGTGTAAATGCACAGAAAACAAGCAATGAATGTTTAGCTTAAAAATATGCATTATTTACCATATGTCTTTGAAGAATTCATTTCCATTCCTCAGCAGCTTTCCTGGACATGGTAAAATATTACAGTAAAGCACTTCAATTAACAATAAAAAAGAATGTTATCACTTAAATATTTGCAACCCTGTATATCATTTAAAGAATATGTACAAACCACATAGAGCACCTAAATACAATCCTATAGTAATAATATACGGCATAACCTGAAATGCACTTCCATCAATATTCAGGTATTGTCGCACTATAATCTAGTTGTTTTGTGTAGCCCTGTAAACGAACAGTGAATAATTTCCCCTGCCATATTCTAGATGAGGCATGTTTTTGTGCATATAAAAAATATATATTTATTTCATTTGGTTTAGTGCAGTCTATAGATGGTAAACTCTTCTTACCTGCAATTTCCCCCATAGACGTAATATATTCGAATACTCTTGAGTGCCCTTGTACACGAACCATTTGATTCATCTCAACGAAAAGCTTAGTCTAGCATCGTTATATGATACACATTTAGAGTATCGAGTTTTGAATATCTGCTATAATTTGTTCTTGAGATATGCTGATGACACAGACAGACACACAGACCATTCGCTAAAAACATGATTTTCGGATTCAGGGGATCTCAAAACGTGTAAATATAACAAACACTCACGTTCGAAAATTTGACCCTAAAACAATACTTTCCCTATCTTATGGGTAAGAGAAATTAAAAAGTTGAAAATTTTATATACTGCTATATATGCATGTTTACTTAAATCAATAGAACAAAAATGTGTCTATTTTAAAGTAATGAAAAAAAATTATAAATCCTTATATGAAAAAATAAAATATGTATATTCCTTGATCGTTATTAAAATTTTGTGAAAATAAATAAAATTCATTAATCGAAACTTTAAGTCACCTTAGGCAAGTATATTATAATCAATTCCTGCTGGATTAGCAGGATTTTGAAATATCTAGAAATGCATCATTAAAAGGCTTTCAACAAACTTGCGACGAAAATTACCAAAATTGTTTCCTTAACGTGTTACGTAAATGCTGAATTCGTATCTTTGATCAAATCTTCACCAATTTGAATCTTGGAGGATATTTAATGTATTAAAACTTATTTAAAATCTACTATTCTCATAAAGTAAACATTTATTTCGTTTTTCATTCCTTTAAACTAAACTATTACTGAAATCATTTAGATATAATTTAATGTTCTATATCAGTTTTAGATTTTCTTCATGTTTAATAAGCTTAAAATTATTCTATTCCGAAAATTTTATTATTATTATTTTTTATATACACTGAGAAAAATAAATATACCGCCTTCACCTAGAATGAATAAGTGGTCATTTTCTAAATCCCTAAACTAGAAATATAGATTACCAAGCTATGCGCATAAGGCACGCCAATAAACTGAATAGAAGAAATGATCGAGAATTCCTAGTCTACACATTTCTATATGGTGAAATTATAGTCTAAATATTCTGAATATTCTGAATCTTTTGTATTACGAGAAATATCCCTTGATTTGCTAGAATCGGGTCATAAACCAAGATTATAGTTGCTGAAACCCGCTTCTTTATTCGCATTTATTTGTAGAGATTTTTAAATAACTTTGCCCTCGATAATATAGGTAAATGCTCTAGAATTCTCATAGGGGTTTCTAGAACTCGCTCTCAAAGGGGACTAGAATTTATAAGGATGCCTTGGAACTATTTTTTATAGAGCCACAATTTAGATTCTAGATGTCTGTTACAGAACTATTTCTCAGTGTATGAATATACGTTTTCGTCACAGTACTGATTTTCTAATTAAATAAATAAATAAATCCTTTTTATTTCAGGAGAACAATAATTGCTAATTCTTTGTACAATTAATTTCTTTTACAAGTTAAAACACTAAATAATATTGCAATAAATGTAATACCCAAAGCAACAATAAATGCACCCTTAATAATCCTCATTAAAGTAACTAACAATTCAAGACTTGTATATTGTGAATTTAATAGCAGTAAAAGAAAATATAGTATCAGAAAAAGAAAATCGTAAGTAGTATGCTTATAATACTAGATGTTGCCAACTCAGAGTAAAAGAAATACGAGAAATTGTGTTGATATAAAAAAAGACTATAATATTTAGACGATAAACATTTGTATGTATAATTGTAAATATCTTGTAACATTCGATAAGAATGAGCGTATGTAGAATTACTCAAAAAATGTGATTTTTATATCCATGAAACACAGCCAAAGTTACTCGACTATATATGTAATTTTTTATCATTACAAAAAATAACAAATATATAGTGAGAATCACCGGTTTGACATTGTATTAGACTTTATTTTAATAAGAAACGTGCGTATATGTGTGAATAAACGAAGTTTTAATGCATTCTATGAATATTCTCATGAGGCAAATAAATAAATAAATAAATAATAGTAACAATAATAAAAGTTACATATTTAATTATTGATAGATTTATCATAAAAGGAATTGGTAATGCAATGTAAAGCTTTAAAATATTTATATAATATGTCTATTACCACATTAATCTGTAGTACAACGTGAGGATGTCCGGGGAATGTGCAAGCATCCTCAGAATTTTCCGTGGATGACTTGGGGAAAGATTCATTAATAATTTTGAAAAATCAATGCTGGATCTTGAAAACATAACATTTCGTATTGTATGTATGAAATGTAGCAAAACATTGCGACTCGATTAGCTGGAATCAAAATTTCTGAATAGAAAATTTACAGGTACAAATAAAAGTATCAACATTGTACAAAACAACACAATATTCCTTTTAAAACATAAAGAATATTTAATTTATTTCAAAGAGTCACAGGAACATACATGGATAATAAATAGAAAACATTATTCTGAATTTTATTCGTAGCAATAAATAAATAAAATAAAATAAATAAATAAATAAATGAATGAATAAAAACATACCCAGCATGCCAAATTTGGCCTCTGTATTAAGTAGTCACTTTGAAGCATTTATAAAGCACCATTAAGCCTACAATAAGTACAATGAATGTAGAAAAATAATAGTTGAACAGAAGTAAAATTACATTGATTTTAAATATTAAAAGAGATTTTTATTAGAGTTATCGTTAGTAAATGTTTGAAAACTTGCATATCAATGTACAAATGGAATACAAATAAATTATAATTTTTTAAGCTATAATATCCACACGGAATTTAAATCTATGTTAAACTAACATAGAATGCAATTCGAAAAATATAGAGTATTAATAAGCTAAAATACACATTTTCTTAATTCAATATGATTTTGCGAATGTCAGGAGCTCGCAAATTATAATTTAAAAAAACATCCTGGCATTGAAACAGAATATTTGTAGGTAAAATTAGCAACGAAGGTTTTGTTTATATTTTATATGATTAAGTTCTTTAATTTCTTTATTGACAAAGTAATAGTAAATAACAATATTCAGTAATGTATTACTTTAAAACGAAAAAGAAAAATATTTCCGGTTTTTTTTTTTTTAAATATGTAAATATGTATTTTGTAAAATTATCTTAAATATTTGACTCAAATAAATTTTAAAATAACTTTTTGGAGAAAATGGATTTTTTTTTCATGATACTCAAGCAGTAGTTAAAAGAGCAAATTACGTTTTAATAAATATTTTTAAAACTAATTTAAATAATGAGAAGTAAGCAAGACAATAAAACAATTTTTAAGTATGAAAACTAATTTAAATATTTAAACCAACTATGGAAAAATAAATTACGCTAAAAAAATGTTTATTTTGGTTATCTAATTATACTGATATTTTCTTTAAAGTTAAATACAGTAAAACATACATATATATGATATAGGAAATACTGAATAATTTATATACATTATTTTGTAAATATTTCTGGTTTGAAAAACAAAGGGAAAAAATATTTAAAGCTTAAAAGAAAAAAAAAAAAAAAAAAAAAAAAAAAAGAAGGAGACAAAGAAGAAGCAAATTAATAATATTTCCTCTACTTTAGCATTCCTCTACTTTTTTTTATATAATTAGACTGATATTTTCTTTAAAGTTAAATACAGTAAAACACACACAAACACACACACACACGCACACACACACACACACACACACACACATATATATATACATATATATATATATATATGTATATATATATATATATATGATATAGGAAATACTGAATAATTTACATACATTATTTTGCAAATATTTCTGCTTTGGAAAACAAAGGGAAAAAAAATATTTAAAGCTTTAAAAATAAAAAAGAAAAGAAAAGAAAAAAAGTCTATTTCATAATAAGAAAATTAATAATATTTCCTGCACTTTAGAATCTTGAAAATTTCGATTTTTAATTATTTGTTATATTTTAACTATTACTAATTACTTATCATTTCTATCTCTCTTTTTTTTTCTATTAAAGACATTAACCGTTTCACTTGATGTTATTCGTATAATATCAAAGCAGAATACCTGCGACTGATTACGTTTCACTTTTAAACAGGATAATAATGATATGAAGCAATTTTGCAGATATTGTTTCATATTTAAAAATACAAATACATATAATTTTTAATGGAAAAGTTTTTTTCTATGTGTGTGTGCGTGTGTGTGTTAGTTTCACATTGATCTTTTCAGACTGAAATTAACAATGCTGCTTTTTGATCCTTTTATAAATTAGTCAACAAATTTATCAACATGTGAAAACTTTTAAAAGTAATATTAAAATATTATGTTAGTCTTACTTTTTAGTATAAAGCTAATTAAATTAACCGTATCTCAATTGTTGCTGGTATTACTTTACACAAGTCATTATAGACGTCATGAAAATAATTTAAAAGTGTATTTTCCATTTAACACTTTAGTTTAAAAAAACTGGATGGTAAAAAATGAGTTTTCAATGGTTATACATTTTATTGGAATGTAAAGAAAGTGTACTTTAAAAAAGTTTCTAAAACGAGACAGGTGTCTGAAGAAATTATTAATTCGAATCTAGAAGTAAATAATTAATGATAATATGAAGTATATATTCATATTTTAAAGTTTAAAAGAAAAAAAAAGTGCTTTAGTGAATTTAAATTTTACTTTTCTTCAGAATTCAATCAATTTATAAATTATTACATAAAAAATCAATGAAAAGTGAAATAAATAATATTTAAAGTAAAGTAAAGTAAAAAATCGTATTATTTACCCCTTAATGTAAGCTTTTAGTGAAGTATCTTAATTAAAAATTATTGCAAATTCTAATTTTTATCAAATAAACTGAAATAAAAAGAGAGTACCTTTAAAAATGTTTTTGTTGCTTTATTAATATATTTCTTTTCTGTCATATAGCTCTATCTTTAGAATCTGAATATGAAATCGATTAAATAATATTAATCTGAATATGAAATCGATTATGTATGATTCAAAGATGTACTGATAGTTACAATCCGCATTTTCGTTTGAATAATCCAAATTAAATATTAATGTATATATATATATATATATATATATATATATATATATATATATATATAGCAGTAATATTTACGGATAAACCTTATCTTTTATTCATCAATCTTTAAACTGTAAATTAGAATCATTGTTATACAATTTATTGCATCATATATCTTTAGACGAGACTTAAGTTAATATAAATATAATCATATATCGTATATATATCTATAAACTTTGCTTTAGAGGAGTCTGCCATATTCTCTATATTAATCATTTACTAATCATTATTCTATTCCCTGTTGTATTCCGATATAACGGAACATTTATTTCAGGCGCTCATCGTTTAGTTTATGATTATGGTCAGAATTTCTGACATTTCAGGATATTTCTCTTATTTCGTTTTAAAGCATGCAATCAAATAGTAATGTGTTAGATATTAATTTTTAAATAAACGTATTACATTAATAAGATATTTATTTCATGTCATGATATATTTTGGAATAGATTATTCTAAATTATTTTCTATTTGTGAAATTAATTTTCTTTCATTTAGTGTGAATTTTCAAAATATTTCTTTAGAATATATATAGATTGTGAAGAATCGAAATATAACCAATAAACATTATATCTAAATAGCTCAATGTATACATGTGTATATTTTCTAATATGTTTAATTAATAAAAATATAACAAAGTGGATGTAAGTACTGTTCTGCAATAGAGATATGAAATGTATGTAAAAATAGTATAAATATACTAAAATTTCTATGTGGTTCACATAGCAGCGTTTAATGGGTTAAACAAAAACTAAAAAATCCTAAAAATAAATCTCTAAGTATATTTTACTCATTTTTAATTTCTTAAAAAGTTAGAAAATACCTTTAAGTGTTTCATATAGTTTTCCAACAGGAATAAAAAATAAATAAATAAATAAATAAAATAAAAAATTGCTTCGACACATTAATGTTTGATCCTAATAAGAAAGCATCACAGAACTGGAGTTTTAAAGCATTGGATACAAAGCTTTGTATAACCACCATAAAATGCGTAATAATGTATGATCATGTATATGTATACGTGCAGTGTAGAATGTTATACATATACAAACATATATACAAAATGTTCAATATCTATAAGTATCATATACTTATACTTTAAAATGTACAAGAGTGTGACGACACAAATTCATTGCAGTATTAAAAGAGTAAAAACGTATAACGAAAATAAATTTAAAACTTAAAATCTCTAAAAGTTGCACATTGATATTATGTATTTTAAAATTACATGCAAATTTTATTTCCTGAAAAATATTTTTGATGTATATTTTTTATACTATTCAAATTTCTAGATTTAGTTAAAGTAAGTTTAATTAAAAAAAAAACTGCTTTTTTAATTAAATTCTCCTGGAAAAAAAAAAAAAATCTGAAACAAGCAGAAAAAAAAAATCAATAGGAAAATCCTGAATGTGTTTTCATAAAGAAATTTGTAACCATAAAACTTCTGTCAATTCATTGTAATAATTAAGTTTAGTTTTAAACATGAGGGAAATTTGCACCAGATAATATTAGCTGATTAAATGAGGTTTTTTTTTTTTTTCTTTCTTTTCTACTAATTATTTTTAAAGAAAACGGTTGTTCAAAAAAAAAAAAAAAAAAGTTTTACAGTAAATTTATTTTAAATTTAATTAATAATTATATTGGTGTAAGTATCTTTTTAACTGATTTTAGTACGTTAAAAATTATAGCCTTTTTTTTTCTGGATATTTTTTAAAACTTTACAGATATTATTCATCATACTGCTAAGAATTTGAAATTTTTGCAATTTTAATATTAGTATACCGTCATATGAAAAAAAGAGTAATTGAAAAGTTTATTATTATTATTTACAAATCAATCGTTCATAATAACTTTCCTTTATTTAAATTTTGATTTGCTCAAGTTATATTATTATAATTATTTTTTTCAATGACGCAGCCCTTGCAAACAATCATTGGTCGTTGGGTCGACGAAATGCTATGTATGAAGGGGCATACAATGGGCGGTCGTTGTTACCCCCAATAAACACAGCAGATTCATGATTTGTCCGAGCATGTCTGCCTGCGATGTAATTCTACTGAATCGCAGGGAGCCATGGTCTGAGTTTCGTACTCAAGCCCAACCGTTTAGGAGTCAGGGACGGTAATCACTACACCGTCTGAGCAAATATATTTAAAAGTCATTTTATTGTTTTAACTTAACTAATGAGTTTAACCCGTTATCACGCAGTGTACTCATTTGAGGACAGCTAATAAAATGGCACGTGCAATTTTATTTCTTTGAATGATTTCTGCTTTTTAGTGACAGTTTATAGCGTCACTCTAAATGATCCCTGACAGTTTTATGTGCCTACTATTATTTCATAATTTGGATAGTCATTTTATGATTTTTTATTCGTCGCACGTATATTTGCTTCATGAAGTGCTCTACCCGTACATGTCATCCAATCGCTGTTCAATTCAATGCCTAGGCAGATATGTGCTATTATTGCTCCCAGAGGTTGCTGCTTTATGTACTGCTTTCTAAGTACATACTCGTATTACTCCAAATTTCCTGAAATTTTAATCAATTGTTCTTCCAACTATAATGTGCGTGTCTAACAAATTTCATTCCGTTATTATCATTCCTTCTTGGTGTTGCATTTTCAATGTCGAGCAGTGTATCAAAGTAAGTGTTAATCTTGATTTCATATATGAATTAAACAGAAGTACATAAGACACTCCATTAATTACTCGTGATTTACAACTTTCAAGAAATATCATATAAATGAAAAAAAGAGCAGCTTTTCCTCAAAATGTATATTTTTTTTATTGATTTTGTGTAAGATTTGAATTATTTGGTTTTGTTTTGTGTTAGATATTTAATTTAATTTAATTAATTAATTAATTAATTTATTTATTATTACTATTATTATTATTATTATTATTTTATTTATTTATTTGTTTGTTTGTTTATTTTTATTTATTTATTTATTATTATTATTATTTATTTATTTATTTGAATAAGTTACGTAATAAACAGTGAATTCCAAGGCAAAGAAGTTTATATGTAATGGGTTTATGGAGCCGTAGTACTAGAAAACTGCCACATGTTTCTTCTGTTATACAGGGTGTTCGGGCTAAATTTGACAGCTGATTTTATTGCATGTGTATATGAGATATCTCAAGATAATGCCAGCGTTCTTACATATTACTTTTCTTTCGTTCCAGATACAGCTGTGATGTCAAATAGAATTGCAAAGAGCGGAAAGAAGTCACCAGGATGTTGGAAAAGGGTTAACTGCATCATGTTGACTCGTGCCGAACAACCAAAATTCTGCAATCAAGATAGTCACAGTGTTCCTTTAAAAGCACAGTGAAAGCAGTACGAAGTGAAATGCAGCAGTCCAAATGTGACGCTACTAAGCTATGGCATTCGGTCTTATTTATATCAGCACATCTCTCAAATCAGTTTTGTGCGTTGTCGCTTTGTATCCAGCACTCATGCTAAATTTGTTCGACTGATGATGGGTCATGTTATCTTTCGATCATCCATCATCCACAGTGCATAATGCTCAAATCTATTTCTGAAATTACACCTTTGCTTTCAGATATTTTATAGTAAAAATATATAATAAATTAAATATTAAATGAATGTTTCAAAATAAATGTATTTTACCTTATTAATAAAATTGCTTTTGAAGACTTTAATACATACATACATGTATATATATATATATAGTTCATATAGTATATGTGCGTGTGTGCTTCTTTCTTTCATAGTAACATTTCCAAAACACCTTCCCCAAGAGTAAGCAGGATAAAGTAAATACAATAAAACAAACTAAAACGAAATAAAATAGACGCACACAAAACACAGCAGATTTTATTTTATGGTACAACTTCCTGTGTAAAAAATAAGAAGTTTCCCGTGTAAAGCAGAAGCTGTCATTGGAAAAGTAAAATGAGAATCAGAAAGAAACTACATACACATATTCGTCTTTTGTTAAATATTCATTTTTAAGACTAGTTTTTTTTTTTTTTTTTTTTTTTTTTTTAAGCACACAAAATTATTATGGTGCTACTTACAAATATAAAAGAGAAAAAAAAAATAAAAGAAGAAAAAGAAGAAAAATAAAGAAAATTAAATCCTAAATGCGGACAGCGTAATGATGTTTTTTTTAATAGTTCCGATCATAAAAACTATTTTTACAGAAAAAAATATTAAAGTTTCTTTAGCATATCTTTCTATGCCCATCTAATTAAAGCATCGTTGCTGAAAGATGACTAACATTTTTCTGAACCCGCATATAAATTATTTGAGCTTTCACTGATTTCGTTTGATTTTTTTTTCCTTTTTGGTTTTGAGAAAGAGACTTTTCTTCCTTTTATGTATGTGGTTTATCTTCATAAGGAAGTTAATTTAAATATAGAATCTTTTCTTTCTATTTTTTTTTAATACTTTTTTCACAGTGGAGCTCATTAACGTATTTTCAAAATACCCATGTAAAAATTAATATTTAGTTTAATATTTTTATAATAAAGATTTGTAAAGCATTTATAAAGGATAAAGCATAATAAACAAATAAATAAATAAATAAATTACGAATTTCACAGTTAAAATGTATAATTATTATTAAAATATATCACATTATTTATAAAATATAATTAAATTGGATATTTGTACATTGTATAAAACATACATCTTCCCGAATTTAATTAATTAAAGAAACCTTTAATGCTGCTTAAAAGATCAAATCATAATCGAAATTGCAGTTAAATATTAAGAATTAGATGATATTTGTAAGACCCAAAATATGGGATATAATTGTTAAATAATTATAGTTAGATTCATTAAAAATAAATTAATTTATATATTATTAATTATATATTTTTACAATTTTTATGAATTTTTATACCATTAACACAAAAATGTAATTAAACTACTCTTTTCTAAAAATTCATAACCTAAAAAGCAATCCCAGGCAAATGTTTTTGATTTATCGAATGATTGGTTGAAGCAGGTTCCTTTTTCCTATCAAGGCTATTAAATTCAATTTTATTAAATAACTGGCTGGCTTTGTCAGCTTCACTGGTCATATTCTTTAAAGCATTCAATTTTATACTGGTAAGTCTCAATTTATTAATACTTAGATTTATTAAGAAGACCCGTAAATAAGAACAAATGAATTAGTTTTATGTACGATTACAATTAAAATATATTACATTTATAAAACGTAATTAAATTCGAGTATTTGTACATAGTAAGAAACATACATCTCCCTGAATTTGTTAAATTGAAAAAAACTTTCAATACTGTTTAAATGATCAATTTAACAATGATAAATTTTTTTAAATCAGTGACATATCAAACTTTAAATACTCTATCCAGTTTCACAGTGGCTCCGGGTATTCCGGGACGGCTCTAGAACAAGTGACAATGTCAAAGTTGGGGCCGGTGTTCATTGTGGGCTGTTCTCATTCTAATTTCCGGTTTGTAGTCTTGTATCAGCTTTTGATGGTGAAATCTCGGCTATCCGTTTGGCTCTTTTGCAGCTTCAAAGACGATTGGAACGATTCTCAAGAGTGGTGATTCTCTCAGATTCGACAGCAGCTCTCCAGGCTATTGACTCTCTGTGCCCATCTCGATCCAAAGATATTGATGACTGTGTTAACCTTCTGGAATGGCTGTCGGCCCATAATAAAACAGTTGTCTTGCAGTGGATCCTGGCCCACTGTTGAATAGAGGGGAAAGAGGCCGCTGATTTCCTGACGAAGAAGGGTTCTTCTGTTTTACAGATTAGCAACCAGAATTTGACCTACAATATGATCAAGGCAATTGTCAAATTGTCCCTCAGGTGCTCTTCCTTAGAGGATGTTGCTGGAAGAAACCGACCACCACACCTGGTGCAGCCGTATCTATGCCATTCCTGAGTGGCCCAGGGATAAAACTGCCACAATGCTAAAACTTCTTTCTGGCCACGATTGTCTCCGAAAACATAACACAGGAGACAAAAAGGATCTGGAGCGATATTGGATTACCAGACATAATTTGTTGAATTAACTAATGTCATATTTATATTTTGTATTTCTACTTTCTTTTGATGTCTGTTATCCTGTAACTTGCCACTGTAAAAAAATAAAAAAAAAAGTTCGATTTATAAACGAGATGTAAATATCAGGTAAATATTAGGAACTACGTCTCAATTTTTCATTCATATATATATATATATATAATAGGAAGCCCGTAAATACGAACAGCTATTGCTTGTTACAAATAAATTATTTTTGAATTATTTCGTTTGTAAATCATAACACTGGAATGGAAACACCCTTAGATAGGAAAAATTGTTGTTCTGAAAAAGTGTTATGCAGACAAATAATTTATTTATATGTAACATTCAATAACCTTTGATCAATTATAATTTGGAGATAAGATTATAATTTTTTTTTTTCTGCTTTTTCTTAATTTGTAGTAAAGATAGATAAACTACACATATTCACAGTAAAGCGTAGTATTTTTCACTACAGAAATGCACGTGATTCATAAAATGATTCTTCAGCAACGACTTCCCTTTCATAAACGATAGCATGTACTTCATTTGGGAGATTTGTTGAAAGTGAATATATTATATATATATATATATATTTTTTAATTTAAATTATAATAAGATACTGCATTATTTTTAAAGCAATGCTTTTAAATCACATGCATGAAATTTTAGAGAAAACGTAAATTTAGAAAATTCCTTTTATAATTTCACAGTTTTTTAATATCGCAGTATTTAGATCGTTTACTTGGGAAGTATGTATACATTAGAAGTAGCTTACATGTCAAATTTCAATTTTATAGCTCTATTATTACTATAGAAATCATACGAAAGTTAATTATAAATTAAAATAAAAACTATTTTAATTTTCATAAATGAAATGATTTCTTTTTATACTTTAAATACATATTAATTCCCTTAGTAGTACATGAATATAAATTTTTACTGGAAATCGCTTACCTCTAATATTGCTCGTTTAACTATAATTTGTATTTCAATGAGATTTGGAAATCACCTAAATCAAATTCCTTCGGGTATTCATGTAGTTTTCACAATTTAAATTATCGCTCATATATTTCGTGATTTCATCCGATATAATCGTTTGAATAAAGCTGTTTAGAACCAACTTAAAATTACCTTTTAGCTAGTATTGTAAAAGGTTATGTCATTAATGTTTTATGCATGAAGAAAGTATGAACTATAACATGGAATTTAGCTTAAAATTTACTAGTAGTAAACACTATTTAATATGAGGTTACATATAAACTGTAGTTTAAAGAAATTTGAAATACAATATTACTTCATTTAAAAGTTTTGTAATAAAAAATGATAGAATAACATTACTGTTCTAAAATGGAAAAAGTGTAAATAAATAAATAAATAAATAAACAAAATAAAAATAAAAATTTTAAATGTAATTGGCAATAAAGAAATATATATTTATCTTTATAAAATATGCACTTTTTTTTATTATTATTCTGAAACTATAGTTACCCCAGTAGCACATAACGTTGTTATAACTATTTTTCTACTGTTCAGACTTATTTTCAACGCAATAACAACGTTATGTTGTACCTGGGTACTATGAAATATAATTTAAAAATACACTTATCAAGAAACTAAAATCAATGACTTATGTATCTTGGGTACAAATTACACAATTTTATAGCGTAAATAAGAAGACAACATATAAAATAAATAACTATTTATGTATATATGTATAATTAAAATAACTTTAATTAAATGAATAACTACATATTAATTTGAATATACAATTTCTCTTTTATTTTAGGAATATATATATATATATATATATACATCCTTTTACGAAGAATTTGCGATAAATATTTCCAAAAATTAATAAGAATTACTCATCATAGAAGTCATCAAACATATATCGAATATTATCAAATTTAAAACTCATAAAATGTCTCCTAAATTTACTTTATAAAAGAGGGAATATTTTTTATTTTCTTTTAATATTAAGATGTATACACTTGATTTTGGAATTTGATGCAGTTCTGTACCTTTTGAAAAATTCTAACATATTTCACTTTACAACCTCCACAGAGTTATATATTTTTAAAAATTTTAGCTCCGTATTTAGTTCAGACTATCTGAATATAGGTTTATTATTTTCATATACAAACATTATTTACTGAATATTGTATTTAACCAATTCAATAAAATATACGGAAAAAAGTAAAAATACCTTTAAAAATAAATATATATATATATATATATTAATGCACTGTTATATTTTAGAAATTATTAAAAGATATTAGTAAAATAATAAAAATGCATCATAGGACCAGCGTTTATAAGTAATAAGTGAAAAACTTTGAATAAAAATCTTAAAATGCAAAAAAATCGCAACAATTCTTTTGAGTGGAAAAAAACCGACTTTTCTTCAAGTGAACAATGCAGGCACGAGTGCTGCTGACTAAAATGGCAAAGTACACAACTGATAAAAATGATGACTTAAAATAAATAAAACTGAATGTCAAACTAAATACTGGAGTGACAAGAATTATTAAAAGAAAAAAGAAAAATTCAAATGTTTTATACATATTTAGTATGTATTTTTTCCTACTTTCTTTACATAATTCTTGTCACAACAATACTTATATTGACATTCAGTATTTTAACTATTATTCAGTATTTTACATTTGCTTTAGCTAATCTCTCAAATCAGTTTTGTGCACCGCCGCTTTGTATGCAGCACTCATGCCAAATGTGTTCGACTGAGTAAGGGTCGTGTTTTCTTTTGATCCAAAACAAATGTTGCGAGTTTTTTTTTTTTTTTTTTTTTTTTTTTTTGTGTGTGTGTGTGTTTATTCTTATTACTTAATCATGAAATATCGGATTATCAAAAACTTTTTTTTATCTGTCTTCCATACCACACATTGCTCAAATCTAATCTTGCAATTGTACCATTGCTTTCATATACTTTACAGTAAAAGTACGTATTGTGTTTAAATCGTTTGCTGAAAGTACTAAAAAGAAAAGTATTAAAAAGCAAACAAATAGCAAATTAATCCAATATTTCACTGAAAATTAAAAATTAAAATAATATTTCAAAATAAATGTACTTTGTCTTATTAATAAAAATTGCTTTTAAAGACTTCAATATATATATATATATATATATATATATATATATATATATATATATATATACATGTTTTTCTTTCTTTCTCAGTAATATTTCAAAAAGGCACTTCCCAAAAGTAAGCAAGATAAAATAATACAATAAAACAAATTAAAATGAAATAAAATACACGCAGACATAACACAGCAGATTTTCTTTTCTGGTACAACTTCCTGTTTAAAAAAGAAGTTTCCTGTATAAAGCAAAAAAAATCATTGAAAAAGTAAAATGAGAATAAGAAAGAAACTACATAAATACATTCGTCCTTTGTTAAATATTCATCTTTAAGACTAGTTTTTAATCTTTATTTCTTTAAGCACACAAAAGTATTATGGTCCTACTTCCAATTATGAAAGAGAAAAAAAAAAGAAAAAAGAAATCCTAAATGCAGCCAGCATAATGATGTTTTTATATTTCCGAACATAAAAACTATTTTTACAGCAAAAATTATTAACGTTTCTTTAGCATATCTTACTATGCCCATCTAATTAAAGCATCGTTGTTGAAAGATAACTAACATTTTTCTGAACCCACATAAAAATTATTTTAGCTTTGATTGATTTCATTCGAACTTTTTTTTTTTTTTTTTTTTTTTTTTTGAGAAGGAGACTTTTCTTCCTTTTATGTATGTGGTTTTTCTTCATAAAAAGGTTAATTTAAATGTAGAGTTTTCTTTTCTGCCTTTTTTTTTAATAATTTTTCTCAGTGGAGTGCATTAACTTATTTTCAAAATAATCATGTAAAAATTAACAATTACTTTAATAATGTTCTAATAAAGATTTGAAAATCAATTGTAAAGAATAAAATATACTAAAAGAAATTCCATTTGCTAATTTTGCAGCTAAGTGTATAGCAGAATTATTATTAAAATATATTACATTATTTATAAAACGTTATTAAATTCGAATATTTGCACATAGTAAAAAACCTACATCTGCCCTAATTTATTAAATTAAAGAAACCTTTAATACTGTTTAAAAGATCGAATTATAGACAAGATTTAGTTTACAGTTAAATATTAAGAGTTAGATAATCATTGTAAGACTAAAAATATAGGATATGATTGTTTAATAAATGAATTTAAATTAGTTTCATTTGAAATAATTTCATTTTTATATTATTTATTATAGACCTTCACATATTATTTGTTATATACCTTTAAAAAAAGTAAGTGCGAAATTATCATACAAATATCTTGGATGATTTCTCCTCGCAAGTTGTTCCGAATATTCGTTTCCAAATTACAGCCACTTAAAATTAGGCTGTCACTTGGAAATTTCTTATCACGACAACATTTGAAATATTGAATTAATTCGAACCAAAATTGGACAGTGAGCAAATATCATACAAACATCTTGGATTATTTCACTGGACAAGTTGCTTCTCCATTTTGTTTCCAAGTTTCGACCTCTTAAAACCCGACTGCCACTCGAAAATTTGTCATAGCAATAACTTTTGAAATACTGCACTGATCCGAACCAAATTCGAACTGTGAACTTATGCTTCAAATATCTTGGATTAGTTTGCTTGGCAACGTGCTCCACCATATTTTTTTTCCAGTTGTGGCTACTTGAAAATTTGTTATCACGACAAATTTGGGAATGCTTAATCAATTCCAACCAAAACTCAATAATGGATTTATCATTGAAATATTTATGATTTCGATGAGCAAGATTCTCTGAAATTTTGTTTCGAAGTTGTGACCATTTGTACGCTGTCACTTGAGAATTTGTTATCATGATATTTTTTGAAATATTGAATTTATTTTAACCAAAGTTGAACAGTGGACTTTTCTCTTAAATATCTTAGATTAGATAACTCAATAATTGGCTCCACCATTTTGATCCAAGTGGTGGCCATTTAATTTGTCAGCACGATAAGTTTTGAAATTTTGAATTAATTCAAACTAAATTTGTAGAGTAGACTTATCTCACGAATGCATTTGATAAATTTAATTACCAACTTGATCCACCATCTCGTTTCCAAGTGCCGTCCACATGAAAATTTTAAATTCGCATAAAAAGTTATTTAAGAATCGATTTGTAAAACTCGATATGTACATAGCCCACATCAATATTTCTACCATGTCCATTAATAATTTGTAGCCGCCATTTTGAAACAAAATGGCGGCTACTTGATAAGAAAAAAGAAATCAACCTACCCTTCTGAATGAACCGGAAGGACTTGTTTTAATTATTCATATGAATTATTATTCATTAACTCTATTTCTTGTATTCTCTCATTAATTTCATGCCATATGATAAATTGTTCCCCCATGCATTATTATTATTCATAAAATGAATTTGCTTTAATAGCTGCTAGATCAAAAATGCTGCATTTCTCGGCTATATACTGACGATGAATCTCCTCCATATTCAAATGTTTAAATCTTCAGTAAGTTAATTGTTGTCGTTTTCTTGTTTACGTATACTCTAGATGGACGCTTTTGAATTTTGTATATTATTTACTTATATCTTTAAAAATCGCAACTTTCTTGTTTCTGTCTGTTATTGTTTGATATCACACTTCAAATTCTTATATACTTCTTTTATCAAACCATCCTGATTGGATAAGCTTAATTGGTATTTTTATATCTTTATTAAAACTATCACTGGTTACATAATCATATCTTTTTTTAAGAATGTCGTGGGTTAAATAATTTGATTACTTTTTAATTAATTTTGGTTTTTGAGTATATAGGTGAAATTTCATTACATATATTGTTATTCATTTTAACTTCAAAATTTAAAGAAATATATTTAACTCTGTTGTTTTATAAAAGCATAACACTTTCAATATAAAAGAAAATTTGTCACTTTTACCTTTTTCTAGCATCATCCTAATCTGGAAAGTTTGAAACAATCCTTTTATCTGCTTTTAAAATGTCAGTATAAAAATTTATTTAATGTTAAATTTTGAAAAAAAAAAAAAAAAAAAAAAGAAATGTCATCATGTATCCATTTATCAAGAACATAATATATCTTTCTCTTTTCTAGATATCTTTCTTCAACAGAAAAAGTGAGAAGTGACATGTTTTCGATTACCCCTTTTTAAATTTTATTATTGGAAACTTTTTAAAAACTTGTGAAAGTTTAAAACACAGTATAAAATATGCTGCTTTTCTGCAGTGATGCCAAAATTTTTCGTCTTTTCACTAAACAAAATTCGTCTTAAAATGTCATTGCTTATCACTTTTTAATGCGATTTATATAGAAAAAAGAGGGGAAAAATCTTTTCAATAACTTCACAGTGACTGCTTCAATTTAATCTAATACATCATTATATAAGTATAAAGTGATGTTCAATAACGGGAATAGCAGCTGCTTTCACGGTTGCATATTATACCCATTTCCACTTCAATAATATTTTTAAACCGTAGCATTAAAATAGATTTAACATTGTGTTTTATAATAGCTCATGTGAAAAATGACATAATTTGTGTGAAATATTTAAGTAAAAAGAATTAACATTTTCTTTTCTAGTTGAATATTATAATAGTTAAAGAGAAAAAGGAAAAGGAAAAGAAAATATAGATGTGTGAAAAGTATTGATTTTTAAATGTTTTTGAAAAACAAAATATACTTTTAAATGTGTATTTCGCTTAATATTTATTTATTTATTTCTTTATTTTTTGCATATTGTAAAATGGAAGTAAGAGTATGTTTAATATATCTCATAAAAAACAATACTATGGTAAAAGTCACCCCGCCTAGCAAAAACTCTTACCTTTTCTTAAGCAGCTGAAAAAAGGATTGATATCAATTGTCGCCTCCGCTATTGAATCCCGGGTACTCAATGCCTAGCTTAATGAATATCTGCCAATAACACTGCATGTATCTTTTTAATAAATCCTAATCTCTTTCAACATTCTTTGTTATATGTGTTAGTTTTTTCGCTGCATTATAAAGTTATAATTTAAAGCACTTTTACGGCGGGGTGAGTAATAATATTTTAATATTTACTAACTAATTTCTTTCATTAATTAAAACTTCTACATAGGGGACGCACCCTGCCGTAAAAATGCTTTAAATTATAACTTTATAATGCAGCGAAGATAGGAGAATTTGATTATTTTAATGTATCAAACCAAAAACGCAATAGGTTCCAAAACTTGTAAGTCATGTTAAAATTTCAGTCGAAAAAATTATAGCTATGTAGTTTAATATTACACAACCGAAAAAATTTATTTACACAATATACTCTAATTTATTTAAAACGGTAAATATTATAATTTTCTATAATAAAAGATCTATTGCTAGAAATAAAGTGTTTCTGTCGATTAATGTATTAAGCTGTTTGTTTTCAAAATAGTTTAAAGCAAAATTATCTCTTTTAGAACACACAATATTTATATGTATATTATTTATGAATATAAGTATTGAATGATTATTTTTTTAAAATATTTTTATATTTTAAAATTCAAATTTTTTTTTTTTCTTTTTTAACTCATACTGATTGTAATTTTATCATAATTACAATTTTAATAAAGGTATGTATTGTAATATAGTAAAACAATTTCTAACCTTTAATTTAAGGAAACCTTTAATGAAAGAAAAAATAATTTTAAATTTTCTACATAAACTTCCTAATGTAAATTTAAAAAGTGATGAACAATCAATTGTTAAACTTTTTAAAATTCTTCACATACCATAAAAGATACTTACTTTTCAATCATTGTAGTGACACGTGTTTTAGCACCTGAAGAAGAAAGGCTGCGGCTTTTTTTAACCAGTAGCGCATACATTTATTTCTTGATGTGTGAGGGAATTTTAAAACTTAGCTAATCATCCGACTTTTTTTAGTTCCCCATCATACTATAGGTATGGGGAACTTAGGTAATCGTGAAAATTTTCGACCTCGGTTTTTTGACTTTTCTACACGTTTTCAGGTGTGAGGAATCCGAAAATGACAAAATTTCTATGGCGTCTGTCTGTAGGGTGTCTGTTAGTGTGTTAGTGGGTTAGTGGGTTAGTGTGTTAGTCTGTTAGTGGGTCAGTCCGTTAGTTTGTTAGTCTGTGTACACGATATCTCAAGAACAAATTGTCGCAGAGAGGTCAGATCAGTTTTAAAATATTACTTTCGACACTGGCAAGAACCCTATTGATTTGCAACATTCGAATTTAAAAACTTCGTAAGTTATTAGAAATTTACGATTTTCTTAACATGGGAGAATAGGACAAAAATTCACTTAAACGTGCATTAAATGGAAACTTTTTACTGTAAAAATGTCAGACCAGTTTTAAAATATCAGTTTGGATGCCGGAATGAACATCAGTAACTATAAATATGCTACTTTGAAAATTTCGCAAGTTATTAGAAATTTACAAATTTCTTAACATGGCAGTATAGGGTAAAATTTCACATAAACGTCAATTTTGAGCGATATTTTCATCGTAAAGATGTCAGATTACTTTTGAAATATTATTTAGGACACTGGCATGAATATTAATGACTATTAATTTTCCAATATAAAGATTTCGTAAGTTATTGGAAATATACGAATTTCTTAACATGTCAGAATAGAGCAAAATTTCACATAAACGTCAATCTTGAGGGATATTTTCATCGTAAAGATGTCAAACCACTTTCGAAATATTATTTACGATACTGGCATGAATATCATAGACGATGATTTTTCCAATTTAAAAAAATTCGTAAGTTATTTGGAATTTACGATTTACTTAACATGTCAGAATAAGGCAAAATTGAGCATAAATTTCCATTTTGAGGATCCTAAATACATTAGACAACTTCAAAATTAAGTTTATGATATTTGTTTGAACATGATTGAATACAAATATTCTACTAGGAAAATTTCGTAAATTATTCGTAATTTACGATTTTATCAACATAGCGAAATTGTAAATTTTTCATATAAATATGAATTTTGAGGATTATTGCATTGGAAATAGTAGCATGAAAACTAAACAACAGAATCGTCCCTGATAAAATAAATTAATAGATTAGAATAAGATAAATAAATCGAAGTGAACGGTGGATAGCCTATTAGGCGGGGATTTCATTCTGTCATTGCATCAAGCTTTGGTCAAATTCATTTCTTTTAACATGATTATAATATGTCTCGCACTAGAAATTTCTGAGAACATAAATATGATGGAGAACTGAGCAGAGTCCACCTATGCCAACTAGTTTTTTAATAGTTTGAATAATTGGAGTAATATTTTCCTAGAATTATGAATAGACGGGTTTTGTAGAAAATGTTCAGTTCTTCTGGTAAACAAATATTTAGCGTCCTGGGCTTCAGCACTAAGAAGCTGATTTCGAATACTATTTCGATCATGTATGTTCGGAATAGTTCGGATTAGGCTTTAAGTCGTCTTGAAACATCGAGTTTTCTATCTTAAAAAAAAAAAAAAAAAAAAAAAAAAAAAAAAAAAAACTGTTTGTAGGACGATATCCTCAAACGAAATTATAAAAGAAATTTCTCATATATTCCTCGAAATTAGAATTTCAAGTGATGGTACATCCAAAGTATACTTCAAAAGTATATTCAGTTCCAGTTATACTGAAATTAGGTACAGATATTTTACAGAAAACAATTTTGTGCTGAATATTAGGATTGATTCAATATTAAATTTTAATGAAAGCTATCAAAATTATTTTAAGTAGATCTTATATATTGCTGTATATATATAATTACTTTTAAAGCATTAATTTTCCTTAAAAAATCACTTTAATGAATCTTACTTATGAATAAAATTCCATTCTAAAACAATTTTTGTCAAGCCCAAAAACAAAACTCAACTGTATTTCTAAAAAGAAAATGATTTTACAGATTATTCTCAAAACTTGATGAATAACATATTCAATGAGTAAACCAGAAATATTATTTGTATTTTTATTTTATTTTATTTTATTTTTTTAACATGAAAAAAAAAAAAAAAAAAAAAAAAAAAAAAATGGAATAACTAGGACGATGAACGCGACCTGGGCTCGAACCTAGTGCATCGTGTTTACCAGTTTTGAAAGCAAAATATACAATACACTTGTAGCGTGACATAATATAATTGATGCACTTTATTATATCCAAATACTTTTTGCGTGACGCTATAAATATTTTTAAGTGTTGCACACACATGATTTTAGGGAAGAATTCAGATGTTTTATAGTTAATAACACTTTTGATTTATTTGAAAATCGAATTATACTTCAGTAAATTACAGATCGGTCGCACAGATAAAAAACAAAAATCAAACAATTTTTTACAGTACGGGAGAGTTTACAAAGAAAATTTACTTTCCGTTAGCAGAACTTTTGTTTAATATTCCCTGTTTATAAGAACTTGTAAAACATTCTTTTGAAAAAAGATTGTTAATCGAAAGTATATTTTATTAAAAGCATAATATATTTCAATATAATTAGAATTTATATTATAGTCTACTGCACTATAAGATAATTAAGTTAATTTTGCCAATGATTTATATCATTTTAACAATGAATATCCTCATACTATAATATATTTTTAATTCGGAAAAATGAGTTCATTTTTACCATTAATAATTGAATTGTATCTAATTAAAAGAATAATTGTATCTAATTAAAAGTCTATAAAAAGAATAATTATACAGTACAGAATGAAGTTTTTTATTTTATTTTAATCTTTGTATTACCCTACTAAAGTTCTTTTTTTTTTCTTTTTCATCTGAAGAGTCAAACATGATGACATGTCCCCGAAACACATTTAGGTGTAAGTCCAGGACCATCGACAATTGCACATAGCGTAGCACTAAAGCAAATTAAAACTAACTCAACCTCTCAACATCCTATCCGAAATAAATATTTTTCGAAATTTAATTATAATTATTTTTACTTTATATAAATGAAACACGGTTAAAAAATCTAACTTCAAACTTGGACAACTATATGGAGTAAAGTTATAAGCCATACCATAATAGGGTTCAACCTCACTTTTAAGTTTTCTACTTCTTGCGATTGAATTTAAGTTGCACCAAAACTTGGAGCTACCATACATCCACTCACAAGGGAATTATGTTTCAGTAAACTTTTTATTGAAGTTTATCCATTCTAAAGTTAAAGAGCGTGGTCAAAAACATTGGGTAAAGTTAAAATTTTGTGCGACAACTCATCCTTGGTGCAAGATATGAACTTAGAAAATTTAGCCTATGCTGAGCAAATGTCCCCATTTTCATAATTTGGATTCACCCCATTTGGATAATTGTAGCAATTTTTAACGCTTCTCTGTTGTAAAGGTATTCTTGTTTGATCAGCCTGTTTTATCCCCTTTTATAAAAATCAACGAAACTGAATTTGTGGGCAAGAAAGCGTGGCACAGTGCAAGAGCATTTGACTTGAGACAAGAAAGTCGTCATTTCAATCCCCGTCTCGGTCGAATTTATTATTATTATTATTATCATTATTTAAAAATTAATACCAATAATTGGTTCAACCTAAAGTTATCAAATCATTGTGAAAGGTTAAACCTTCGGATAGTTGCCGCTATTTCAGTACAAAATTTTGGTTCAAACTAACACCAAATTCTTAACAATGATGATACGTTTGTTTTACTTTAAATACAAATTAATTCAATAAGTAGTATATAAATAGGAACTTTTAATAGAAACTGTTTATCACTAACATTGCTCTTTTAACCATAACTTGTATTTCAATGAAATTTGGAAACCACCTAAATCAAATTCCTTTGGACATTCAAGTAATTTTCGCAATTTAAACTATTGATTAAATATTTTGTAATTTCATCAGGTACAATTGTTTTAATAAAACTGTTTAGAGTCAACTTAAAATAATTACATTTAGATAGTATTCTAAAAGTTTGTGTCATTAAATTTTTATGCATGAATAAAGTATGAATTAATATATGAAATTTAGTTTAAAATTTACTTTTAGTAAACACTATTCAATATAAGCTTACATATAATCTGCTGTTTAAAGAAATTTGAAATGCAATATTTCTCCATTTAGAAGTTAAAAAAAAAAAAAAGAAAGAAAAAGAAAAAGAAAAAAAAAACAATGATGGAATGACATTAATTTTCTTACTGAGGAAAGAGTGTAAAAAAGAAGATAAAATAAAAAATTTGAAATGTAATAGGAAATTAATAAACACATCTTTTTCTTTCTAAAATATGCACAACTTTTTTTGAATTCTGAGAATACTTTTCTTAAATAATATATTTTATAAAAACACATATCAAGAACATAAAATAATAATTTAAGTACTTTGGGTACAAATTACACAATTATAGAGCATAAATAAGAAGAAAATATATAAAATAAATAAATATTTATGTACATGTATGTATGATTAAAATACCATTAATTAAATAAATATTTAAATATATAATTTGAATATATAGTTTGAATATATAATTCTTCTTTTAATTTCCAAATATATATATATTTGCATCATTTTCCAAATAATTATAATAAATATTTCCAAACGCTATTGAGAATTATTAGAAATAATCAAAAGTTTATGTAACATTATATAATATAAAATTTAAAAAATTTTCCTAAATGCACTTTATAATAGAGATAATATATATATATATATATATATATATATATATTATTCTTTTTAATATCAATATATACACACGATTTTGGAATTTGATACAGTTCTCTAACTTTTGAAATTCTGTTATATCTCACTTTACAAGCTTCACAGAGTTTTATTTTTTTGAAAATTTTAGTTCCATATTTAATTCAAACTATCTGACTATATACAAACGCATCTTACTCAATATTTTATTAATCCAATTGAATAAAAATTAGGAAAAAATAAAAACACCTTATAAAATGAGAAAACAAAATCCTCCAATATGTTTCAATGCACTGATATATTTTATAAGGTATTAAAAGATCACTAAAACAATAAAAATGTGCCAGAGGTTTGGCGTTTATAAATAATAAATGAAAAACTTTGAGTAAAAATCTTAAAATGCAAAACATTTCGCAATGATTTGGGTCGAACAAAAACACAGGCGAGCAATGTAGGCACTAGTGCTGCAGCGCACAAAACGGCAACGCAATAAACAGATGTAAGTAATGACTGAATATCATGCAAAACTGAATATCAATATAAATATTGGTGCGACAATATACATATTGTTACAGTCATAAAAACAAAAGGAAAAAATGCATATTTATTATTATTTATTATATTTTTTCCCCTCTTTATTTTTATAAATCTTGTCACACCTGCATTTACATTCACATTCCGTGTTATTTGTTTTAACTCAGCTCTCAAATCGCTTTTGTACATTGCCGTTTTGAATGCAGCTCTCATGCCAAATTTTTTCGACTATCGAACGGCCCTGTTTTCTTTCGATCCAAAACAAATGTTTCGAGTTTTTTTTTTTTTTTTTTTTTTTTTTTTTATGGTGTTTATTCAAAGTTTTTTCAGTTTTTATTTATTACTGAAATATCAAGTTATCACAAACTTATATCCATCCATCTTCGATACCACATAAGGCTCAAGTCTATTTTTGCAATAGCGTCTTTGCTTTCAGACATTTTACAGTAAAAGTACGTACTGTGTTTAAATCTTTTGCTAAATGTATTAAAGAAAAGTATTAAAAATCAAATAAATTACATATTAACCCAATATTTCATTAAAAATAAAATACTAAATGAATATTTAATAATTTTTTTTTTCGAAAGATCTATATGTATTTTAATATTTGTATTTAGGTATTATGTATTTTATGCATATAAATATTTTAATACATATATGCATGTGTATATATATATGATTTTCTTTCTTTCCTAGTCATTTTTCCAAAACGTCTTCCTGAAAAGTAAGCAGGACAAAATAAATACAATAAAGCAAACTGAAATAAAATAAAATTGAAACAGACAAAACACAGCAGATTTTCTTTTCTGGGGCAATTTCTTACGTAAAAAAGAAGTTTCCTGTGTAAAGCAGAATGTTTCATTGAAAAAGTAAAATGAGAATAAGAAGCCAACTAACCACATTCGTTCTTTGTTAAATATTCATCTTTAAGACAAGTTTTTATTTTTATTTTTTTAAGCACACAAAAGTAGTATTGTGCTTTTTGCAGATATGAAAGACAGAAAAAAGAAATCCTAAATGCAGCCAGCATGATAATGTTTTTACATTTCCGAACATAAAAACTATTTTTACAGAAAAAAAAAATATTAAAGTTTCTTTAGCATATCTTTCTATGCTCATCTAATTAAAGTATTGTTGCTGAAAGATAACTAACATTTTTCTGAACCCGTATAAAAATTATTTTAGCTTTCATTGATTTTTTTTTCTTTGATTTAGAGGAGGAGACTTTTTTCCTTTTTATGCATGTGGTTTATCTTCATAAGTAAGATAATTTAAATATAGAGTCTTTTCTTTCTGTTTTTTATATATTTTTTTCTCAGTGGAGCTCATTAACTTATTTTCAACATATTCATGTAAAAATTTGTATTTATTTTAATATTTTTGTAATACAGATTTGAAAATTATTTGTAAGAAATAAAGTATATTAAAAGAAATTCTATTCGATAATTTTGCAGCTAAAATTTAAAATTACTATTAAAATATATTATAGTATTTTTAAAACATAATTAAATTTGAATATTTGTATATAGTAAAAAGCATATATTTCCCCGAATTTATTAAATTAAAGAAACTTTTAATACTGTTTAAAAGATATAATTATGACTGATATGTAAATTGCAGTTAAATATTAAGAACTAGATGACCTTTACAATACCAAAAATATGGGATATGAATGTTAAATAATTGAATTAAAGTAGATTCATTTAAAATAAGTTTATATATATATATATATATATATATATATATATATATATATTATTAATTTTACACCTTTAAGCTGCTATATGAACTTATATATCATTAATAGAAAAGTATAAATAAAATACTTTTTCTAAAAATTCATAACCTAACATCCTCGTCATTTTTTTTTTACTAATCGAACGATTGATTGAAGCAAGTTTCTTTTTCTTTGTCTTTTAAAGCTATTATAATCAATCTTATTGAATAACTGTCTGTCTCTGTTCGCTTCCCTGGTCCTATTGTTTAAATGAATCAATTTTATAACGCTATGACTCAATTTTTTTATTCAATATATACGAAGAAGCTGCGCAAATTGTTTACCATCCATCTATTGAATTTGTATTAATATCTGCTAGATCAAAAATACTGCATTTTTTGGCCATATCCTGACGATGAATCTCTTCAATATAATGATGAATCTCTTCCCTAATCAAATGGTTAAATCTTCAGTAAGTTAATAATAGTCCTTTTCTTGTTTAAGTATAATCTAGATTAACACTTTTGAATTTTGTATTTTATTTATTTACCTATTTAATAATCGTAACTTTCTTGTTTATGCTATTTATTGTTGGATATCATACTTCAAGTTCTTATGTACGACTTTTATCAAAGCACCCTGGTTGGGTAAGCTTAATTGGTATTTTTATATCTTTATTAAAACTATCACTGGTTATATTTTCATATCTTTTTTAAGAATGTTACTGGTTATATAATTACATTTAATTAATTTTGATTCTTGAGTATTTCGGTGACATTTCATTATTTATATATATGTATATAGTTATTCATTTTAACTTCAAAATTAAAAAAAAAATATATATATATATTTAAATCTGTTGTTTTATAAAAGTATAATACTTTCAATATAAAAGAAAATTTGTCACTTTTACTATCCCTTTACATGTTTTTAAAATGTCAGTATAAAAATGTATTTAATGTTAAATTTTGAGAAAAAAAAATCATTATGTATCCTTTTATCAAGAACATAATATATTCTTATCTTTTCTAGATATCGTTTTTCAACAGAAAAAGTGAGAAGTGACATGTTTCCGATTATCTCTTTTTTAATTTTATTATTCGAAATTTTTGAAAGTTTAAAAGACAGTATAAAATAAGCTGCTTTTCTACAATGATGTCAAAATTTTTCGTCTTTTCACTAAACAAAATTCGTCTTAAAATGTCATTGCTTATCACTTTTTAATGCGATTTATATAGAAAAATAAAGGGAAAAAATCTTTTCAATAACTTCACAGTGACTGCTACAATTTAATCTAGTACATCATTATATAAGTATAAAGTGATGTTCAATAACGGGAATAGCAGCTGCTTTCACGGTTTCAAATTATACCCATTTCCTCTTTAATAATATTTTTAAATCGTAGCATTAAAATAGATTTAACATTGTGTTTTATAATAGCGCATGTGAAAAATGACATATTTTGTGTGAAACGTTTAAGTAAAAAGAATTAACATTTTTTTCTAGTTGCATATTATAACAGATAAAAAGAAGAAGAAAAAAAAATATAGATGTGTGAAAAGTATTGATTTTTAAACTTTTTTGACAAACAAAATATATTTTTAAAAGTTCATTTCGATTATCTTTTTTTTTTTTTTTTTTTTATGCATATTGTAAAATGGTAGTAAAAGTATGTTTATTATATATATATAATTTCCATTAAAATTTTAGTAGCATTATGTAATTTTGTTTGATAATAAATTTATCTACAAAATATTTCGTTAATAAATGAAGTTTTCACAGTGATCACATCAAAATCTTCACAGTGACTGCTTCAATTCAATCTAATGCATCATTGTATAAGTATAAAGTGATGTTCAATAACGAGAATAGCTACAAATAAAGTATTTCTGTCGATTAATGTATTAAGCTGTCTGTTTTCTAAATAGTTTAAAGCAAAATTATCTTTTTTATCGCACACAGTATTTATATGTATATTATTTATGAATATAAGTATTGAATGATTATTTTTTTAAATATTTTTATATTTTAATTCTATTGTACTTTAAATTGTTGTAAAGTTTTTGAAAACGTCTTGTACTTTTAACATTAAAAGCATATATTGAATATATAAATTACTTATTTCATAAAAATTAAATGATGTAAATGTTTGCTCTGCTCAGAATATGTACTAAAATATATTACACAACTTTTTTTTTTCGAAACTCATAGTGATTGTAATTTTATCATAATTACAATTTTAATAAAGGTATGCATTGTAATATAGTAAAACGATTTCTAACCTTTAATTTAAACACATTCTGACTCTTAATTCGGAAAGCATAATTTTTTTTTCTTTTAATATCATTGCACACGAATTAATTGAAAACATTAAAAGTATTATATTACAGAAATTTACAAAAACACTTTTACTAAAATTTCCAGAAGGAAAAAAGAATTCTAAATTTTCTACATAAACTTCCTAATGTAAATTTAAAAAGTGATAAACAATCAATTGTTAAACTTTTAAAATTCTTCACATACCATAAAATATACTTACTTTTGAATCATTGTAGTAATACATGTTTTAGCACCTGATGAAGAAAGGCTGCGTCTTTTTAAACAAGTAGTGCATTCATTTATTTCTTGATGTGTACGAAAATTTTAAAGCTTAACTAATTTCCGACTTTCTTTCTGAATAGTTTGAATAATTGGAGTAATATTTTCCTAGAATTATGAATAGATGGGTTTTGTAGAAAATATTCAGTTCATCTGGTAAACAAATGTTTAGCGCTCTGGGCTTCAGCAGTAAGAAGCTGATTTCGAATACTAGTTCGGTCATGTATGTTCGGAATAGTTCTGATTAGTCTTGAGGTCATCTTGAAACATCGAGTTTTCTATCTAAAAAAAAAAAAAAAAAAAAAACTGTCAATAGGACGTTATAAAGGAAATTTCGTATCTATTCCTCGAAGTTAGAGTTTCAAATGATAGTACTCCCAAAGTATACTTCAAAAGTACATTCAGTTCCAGTTGTACTAAAATAGATACAGATATTTTACAGAAAACATTTTTGTGATGAATATTAGGATTGCTTCAGTTTTAAATTTTAATTAAAACTATCAAAGTTATCCTAATTAGATCTTATATTGCTAATTTTCCAAAAAAAAAAAAAAAATCCCTTTAATGAATCGTACTTATAATTAAAGTTGCATTCTAAAACAATTTTGTCAATTCCAACAAAGAAACTCAATTGCATTTCTAAAAAGAAAATGATTTTAAAGATTATTCTCAAAACTTGTTGAATAACATATTCAAAGTGTATATCTGAAAAAATATTTGCATTAGTTTTTTTTTAAACATGAAAAAAAGAGAAATAGGTGCTGCAGTGATTGACATGCTCCAGTAATTGACATCTTCTATCAAATAATTAATAAATAAGAAAAAATAAAAGGAAATGATTTGCACTTCAGAATCTTAACATTGTATGTCAAACACTGGAGCATAGGGTGCCTATTACTGGTAAAATGAAAAACTATCAGTGTCAAAAAACTGGAACATAGGGGTCAATTACTGGAAAAAAGGAAAAATTGGCAGTGTCAATTACTGGAACATTGAGTATGTATAAAATAAAAATTCATTAAAAAAATAATAATTATCAAATGCATATATTTTAACATATATGTGGTTCAGAAAGACTTTCATCGCATAAATATTAACTTAAGATTTCTAAAAATAGTTTCTGATGATAAAAATAAAAAACATCAGAAATTACTCTAAAAGTGTCAATCACAGGAACACTTACCCTAAAAGAAAAAAGAATCTGAAGTATAGTTTAATTGGGGTTAACCTTGAACTAAAGCTGCGCAGTGGTGTAGCAGCGGATGTTTATAGTAACACTATTTAGGGTAGTAGTAACTTTCTATAAACATAAGTCTGGATGGTACTGACACAGATATTTACATTTTCAATCATCTACGGTATGGATAGTTTTTTTCGTTTGCTAACCGACGACTGACGGTCAAATTTATGAAAAAAAGCAATAACAATTTTGAGAAGGATAAAATAGGTAAAATTATATTTTTTTAACCTAGTCTGTTTCGTTTAGAGCCGTTACTTAAATAATTAACAAGTTATTTATATTTAGATAAGAATTACAATGTGAAATACAAAAAAAAAAAAAAAATCTTAGATATTGTAAATTAAGTTATTTATTTTATCTAAAGCTAGATGACAAAAATTATACAACCTTATATAACATTCAATTAATTGTAGCATGATTTATATATATATATATATGCAAACTTATTTTATTCCATATATCTCAATATCTACTATACATTTGAATGTATGAAGTTCAGAATTTTCCGTGGTTTTCCCTAAAATTTGGACAAATACGGGCTAGGACCTCATAATAAGACCCCAACGGAGGGAACTTTCCCTAGCGCTGTCAATTGGTCTTAACCTTAACATCAATATAACGTCAACGGAATATCTACAAACGTCTGCTATACATCTGAAAATGATATATTTATGAAAATGAATTTTTTATAACTAAAGTAAGTTAATTTATCATGCGTTTTATTTAGTTTCTGAAAAACCGATATATGTACAAGGGAACTTTTTCAAACTTAATGCATTCATCATATTCATTTTTATAGGTTTTCTTTCTTTCTTTCTTTTTTTTTTTTTTTACTTACTTTCATTTTCTAAAAAAAAAAAAAAAAAAAGCTTTTGAAATTTAAATGGATGTTGTAATAACTATACAAAACGATGAAAAAATCTGGATAAATAATTAAATGACAATGCAACGAAAATAAACAGAATAATTAATTGTAGAATAAAATACGATATCGGTATTTTAAACAGAAACAAGCATAAATTGATTTCCGTTAGTCAAATAATATTTATACTATAACTATTAAAAAAATATATTACTTCCTTAATTGTATGTTTAACTTAATATACATATTTAATTACAATATAAAGAAAAATACAGTTTAGGAGAACATTGTGATACAATTCTTATTCATTATGATGAATAAGGACATGAAAATAAATATGTTAGTGTCATTGAATGTATCCGAACGTAATTTTAATTCATTTACACCGGTGCCATAAAACATACTAAGTAAGTTCACATGTATAAATAAAATACGACATATAACTATGTGTATTTACATAAATAAAATGCAAAAAGTTAAAATACAAACTCTCTCTTTCAAAAAGAGAAAAAAAAAAAAGGACAATGAACAATTGTGTAATGATAATACTGACTTTTTTTTAAATATCATATTTCATAATTAGGTAAAATTCTAATAAGTATTATAGGATATCCGTAAAGTACTATATAAAAATAAACTAGTGTGTCACTCGCACAAATTTCTCTTACCCTGAAATTTAATACTATAAATGCAGATTGGAGATTAAGGGGTAAGATAAGAAGTGTTATGCAAACCTATGTTAAAACAATTCAAATTAGGCTTCGGAACAGCTTTATTTGGCAAGTAATTCTTTGTGAACCAAGAAACCCCGTTTCAATACTATACCTACATTTATATAGAATTCAAATCTGTTATTAAATTCGAATGTTCATTTAAAATTACTCAGACAACTTTCACAACAACATATATACACAAGAAATATATCATTCTTGAACAAACTTTTCTCGTAACAAACGTATTAATTTGAAAGTACATCATTTAGATCGCCTGAAATTATTTATTTTTAATTTACTCTAACAGACACAAAAGGCAAACGTTAAAAACTTGACTTCGGTATTCAGGAAACCTCAAAAAGTGTAACTGTACATAAATCCAAGCAATGAATATTTAGCTTAAAAAAATATAATATTTACCACATGGCTATTTCCTTTCCTGGACATGATAAAATATTACAGTAAAGCACTTCCACTAACAACAAAAAAGAATATTATGGCTTAAATATTGGTCGCCCTGTATATCTTCTGAAAGTTATGTACACATCACATGGTACACATAAACATAATTCTATATTAATAACACAAGGCAATCCCTGAAATATACTTTCATTGTCGTTCATTCATATACAGTATTGTCGCACTATAATCCAGTTCTTTTGTGTAGCTCTGTAAACGAACAGTGAATTTTTTCTATAAAGTAATCTACGTGAAACATGTTTTTACGAATATAAAAAATATGTATTCGTTTCATTTGGTTTAATGCAGTCTATAGATGTTAAACTCTACTTACCTGCAATTTCCCCTCCATAGACGAAATGTATTTGAATTCTCTAGGGTGCCCCTGTACACGAACCATTTGCTTGATCTCAACGAAAAGTTTAGTGAAGCATCACTGTATCATACACATTTAGAATATGAAGTTTCGAATTTCTCCTGTATTTCGTTTTTCAGATATGCTGATAACAGACAGACACACACACAGACTAACCGCTAAAATCATGTTTTTTGTATTCAGGGGACCTCAAAACTTGTAAATATAATCCTATATTAATAACACACGGTAACCCCTGAAGTATACATTCATTAATTTTCAAGTATTGTCGCACTATTATCAATTTTTTTTTTGTGTAGCCCTGTAAACGAACAGTGAAATTTTTCTATACCATATTCTACGTGAAACATGTATTTACGTATATAAAAAATATCTATTCGTTTCATTTGGTTTAGTGTAGTCTATAGATGTTAAATTCTACTCACCTGCCATTTCGAACTCTATTTCCAAAATTTGACCCAAGAACAATACTTCCTCTATCTTATGGGTAAGACCCAAGTAGCACATGAACGTTCTCTGAACGTCTAATAACGGTTACACTGGTTCAAACACCGTGTTTCGTGTCAAAAGAACGTTCTACTCGACGTTCAAAAGCAGTATTATTCAGAACGTTCTAAAAAGGTGTGTTTTGTACCATTCATAAAACGTGCAATTTCAGTTTTATAAAAAACGTTAAGGGAAACACCGTCGTAACACGTTCTGTTTCAGTACAATTATAACGAAAATGACAAAGTGCTCTATTTTCCGTTATAATGTATAAAATTTTTGAAAACAAGGCAGAACTTGATTTTGTTGATACAATTTATAATAATATTCATTGGGAAATAAAAGTGAAGAGGTGGTTTTGTTTTTTAACATAATTTTAAATTATAATTATCTGATATTTGCAATTGAATTTCTCTTCGCGAAAACTCTAATTAAAATGAACGCATAATCATGTAATTTTGTTGACTTACTCTATATAAAATTATTATTTGATTGTTATATTAGTTTGCTGTATTGGAAAATATTTTGGAATAAAATGGAATTATTTAATTCGATCAAGTATTTCGATATTACACTTTTGCCTAATTTATATGTTTTTAGAGTACAAAGAAATGGTTTTTGCAATTCGTCAGTGTATATGTGTATGCACGCAATTTAAATGCCCTTCCGTATGTATTAGTTGGTTAGTTAAAAAAAAAAAAAAAAAAAAAAAAAAAAAAAATTAAGCCTTCTACATGAATATGGAAATTTTAAACCTCGCAAGTGCGTAAATATGATTCCACGGATTTTCTTCAAACTCGCCATTTTACCTTTCATCTAGATGTACATTCGTATGTAATTTAAGGTTTACGGTGAAAAGGTTAATTTGTAGAAAATCGTAAGTGAGAATATATATAATTCTATCAAAAAGGGCTCGAACGATTTTCTTCAAATTTGCTACATAAACCCTTTTTAGATGTCTTTCCACGTATATTACCTAATTACTACAAGAAAATTGACAGGCATCCTAATTAAGTAGCTCGGAAATTGGTGTTTCAAAAAAAGGTTTTATATATATATAGTTTAACTTGCTATGTAAAATCCTTTTTATGTGTTTTTCACGACGCATGCATTAGGTTTTTTACAAGAAAATTGTTATATGTTTAATATGTTAAATCCAATTTATGTATTCTGATCGCACAATATCTGAAAAGAGTATATAATATGTATAGTAGTGAATTATGGAAGTCATATTGTTACAAATTAAAAAATATATATTTTTTAAAAATTTTACACTATTCGTGATTTTTTTTTTCAAATTTCACTTCATTATTTTGTTTAAAAAAATCGTAAAAAATATTTTAATATAATAATATACACATATTATATATTTGATGATAAAAATTCTTTGATTTAGAAGTTATTCAAATATTGAACTACTTACATACTGAATGTTATAATATTACTTGAATCTACAAATTCATTATTTTTATATCAATCTACCTTTTAGAAAATATTTAAAAAAATAATATAATTTGAAATAATAAAATAAATTTGAATTATATATATATATATATATATATATATATATATATATATATATATATATATATATATATGAAATATATTAAAGGATTAATTTTTGAATGTAAAATTCTAGCTATTAGAAACGTTAGAGCTGAAACCGGAAACTCATAATTATTTGCATTCGCAAAAACATCTGCTCTGGTACAGAGACGGTTGGTAATTTATGCGCGTATTTCGCTTCTTGGCGATTTTCTCACTTGTGGTTTTTCCCTTTTGCTTTTAAATAGCAAATGGTCAATTTTAAAAGCGAAAAGTTTTTACTAGAGATAGGGCAGTAAATATAAAACTGTAATCTTTAATAATGTTTAAATTATAAACTTTTATTTTTATTAATCTGACATTAGTTTTCACTTATTAATAACAAAAAATATATAAAAATATGCAACGCAATTCTCAGTGCAAAAAGGTATTTTTATTTAGTTATTTCTAATTAATTAAATAATGAAGTTTTTTTTTATATATAAGTTTTATATATTACATATTTTAGATTTTTTTTTCTTTATAAAGAAGTAAAAATTCTTTTTTCTACATCATTCTTAAGAAAAAGAATACCGATTATCAGAATATAGATTAATATCTTTTGAAGAATTACTTAAAACGTATAACTTCAGCAATGAATAAAACTTGATACAAGGTATTCCCACTTTCATTACTTTCTATACCTTCACTCGCAGTTATTAAGCAAATTTAATGCATTTCTGTAAAAATGTTTGTTTTGCACTTGGAAAAATAAAAAAATAAATAAATAGATTTTCAAAACAATCTGTAGAATTTTAATCTTCTTGCTATTAATTTGATTTGATATCAAACATCAGCTTAAAAATAACATTTTCATAAACACTTCATCGTACACTTTTTACGATTCCATGTGCTGCTATTCATTTTTTCAAACGGTAATGGATTAAAGAAGGATTTTTTTTTCATAATAACTGGTTATTTAACTGATCATTTAAAACGCATAAGACTATGAAAATGCGCATCAACAAATTTTCAATCATATCGAATATTTTTAAGGCCCTTTAAATCAATTACAGTTAATCAACCTTGGTTTAATTTATTTCATCAGAAATATGTATGTTAGTTTCTTTATGATTATTGCAGCGTAGTATTTTAGAATTTAACTAGTAAAAATATCTCTTTTAGACCAATATTTATTCGAATTATTTTTTATACTTTTACATAAATTACTCGTACCACATGCAAGATAATTAATAAGGAATTTTCTAATAAAACTAAATACCTGATCGACACATATTAATTTCAATGAATTCTAAAACTATTTATGGAAATGAGAACGCAGGCAGATTGATACACCATTCTACAGACAAACAAAAGTTATTAATTCTTTTCAATTTTATTTGAAAATTTTAAAAACGCATAACTGATAACTCAACAGAAATGCACTTCGATCAAATTCCATTCATATTCAGGATATTACAGCGAAATTTTCAGGATGTTTTAGAAAATATTCGTCATAGAACGCAATATATCCTAATTCTTTCGTAAATCCTTGTATAAAATCTAGTCGTATTTTTATACTATTTTCAATAAAGAACATGCCATAATCAGCTGAATAATAATGTATCAGTATATCAGATTAAACTTATTCTAAAAATAATCAAGGAAAGGAAAGAGTAGACAGACAGATGAACCGAAATCTTAAATGCTGTTCAGTTTTCTTGGAAAGTGTTAAAAAAGATAGAGCGTTAATTGTGTTGAATAATACTTGCGCTGTGCGATCCCAGATATGTGTTTGTGTGTGTTTATTTAGCAATACACAAGCCATTATTTTTTTTTTTTCAACATTTCCCAGCAAAGTTGACAAGCTTATATGATACCAGTTTTTCTATCTCTTGATCTGCTTCTTCGCGCTTTAATTTTATAAATATTTTTAACATACTACAAAACCTATATATATATATGTATATATTTCAATTTAACTATGTCTTGCTCTTGACTGAAAATGGTATAAATAGCACTAGTGCTTTAGATGCGGTGATGCCTGAAAAGAACACTGATATATTATGGTCTACCAGAGATATTTCAGTAAAACTTATTTTATTATATTTTTATACAGCGTAAAACATAAGAAAACATATATTACATACATACGTTCACTTATATTACATAATTTATGTAATTCATATGCCTAAATACATGCTTTGTATAAAATGTGGCATGATTAGCATAATATTCACTTTGCGACAAATAAAATATTAAGGTGCATTGGGGGATATATGTGAGAATTTCTGAGTTCATATTTAGTTCTTTTATGCTTTTCAACAATCTAACAAAATCAAAAAGCGTTTGTGATTTGGGTTTGTTTGTCTATCTGTATTTTTGCTCATTTATTCAGTAAATAATTTTAGAATATTATATTTTTGATATGTTGTTCAGGTTTACTTTGGCTCTATTTTTATTGAGAATAATAAAAATAGTACTGTTTTATGCACAGAAACTCAGAAAACAATTCCGACACATTAGGATCTATGGGAGGTCTTTCCTTAAAGCATATTTTAAAAGTTGTATATTTTGCACAAAATAACAGAATTAGCATACATTATTCTGCTGTAAAATGAAGTGTTTCCTGTAGAATATGATTAGCAAAATTAATAAGTTTATAGGGCTTTACAATCCTTTTCAGATACATTATGAGATATAAGTCGAAATTGCGCATGTAAACTTTCAGTGTTGTAAAGGTTTTTTCGCCCTTTCTTTTTTCTTTGGTATTGTATGTAGAACGTATGGAATCTTTAAACAATATACAAGCTTATAAAAAAATAATGATCCACTTCATGCTTTCCCTTTCGTAATAATAATAATAATAATAATAGTAATAATAATAATAAAGGTATAAAGCAAGCTTTTATGAGATTTCTTTCTCCGTAATTAAAAACACTATACAGTTTAAGGCATCATCATTGAGGTAAATTTCACTTCAGATTGAACGATATAACGGACAAAGTGTACTTGGAAAGAGTTTTCTAATTTATACAAACTGCAAAACTTTTCTCTTTTATTAATTAATAAATTGGTAAAACATGTGTGATTGCTGCAATAATTGAATAAAATTATTATTATTGTTTTCAAATTACATAATACAATAGTTATGTTTCATACCGTTTAAACAGATTTTTCTATTAACCCATTATTTGCCAAACTAATTTTCAAATTTTTTCTTAATTAGTGAGTTTTATAAGTTTTAGTAAAAACTATTTAAGAATTTAACAAATTTCAAGAAATTAAACATACTACCGCAGATCGTCTTATTTCTGGGACAGTGGCAGAATACATTATCTAAAACTATATTTTCATTATCACATTGTCTAAAACTATTAAAAAAAAAAAGTAACGTCCCAAAAAAAGTAATAAAAACAAAACACAACAGCAAGAATAAATATAAATTTCTAAATATTCCATATGAATTTAAAATATTCAGTCTGGAACAAATAAAAAAGCTAACAATTTTATTGTGTTTCTTTCTTTATGATTATAGTTTTTCTATGCAATTTTTATTAATTTTCATTAACAGTTTTCTTTCATAAAAATAACAGTGCGTGTAATTCATTTAAGCAAACGAATTAAACAGGCATTTAGTATTTTAACTACGATCAATTTAAAAAAAATTATTAAAAATTTTTGAAAAAAAAAAAAAAAAATACATAGACTAAAAATAAATTAATTCCTTTTTAATAATAAAATTAAAATAATAATAGTGTGTTTTGTTAAATCTCGCCAAACGCCAAATCGCTGTCGCCAAACTTCCTCTAGGTTGCCAGCCTATGTTGCGAGCCAAAGTGCAAAGTCAATGGCATAGGCATATGGCAATTGGAAATGAGTGTTTAACATCACATCACCCGACACGTTGAAAAAAGAGAACTACAGAACACAGATAAGTTTTTCATTTTACATTATATATATACATCAAAATTTAACAATTCTATTAAGCATGTAAAAAATTCTCGAAAACTGTTTAAATTTAAAGCCAAATTAACCTAATATATATATATTTCAAAATTTTAAAATGTTCCATTTTAGTTCTTTTATTTTTTTCCGTTAATTTTATATTATTATAGTTTAACGATAAATATATTTGAGTATTAATTTGTAGTAGAGTGATAAGTAAGATACTTCTTAAAAATATTTTTGTGTTTGAGTGCTGAAATTTAATTTTAGCATTTAAGCATAAAAATATTTTTAAAACATTAACTTATTAATGAATCCACAAAAAAATTAAAATAATAAAAATAATAAAAATCAGATATGTTTAGATGTTATTATTACATTATAGTAATGCAAAATCAAGGGATAATATTAAAAATTAGTTGGCAGGAAGTTCTTAAAAAAAAAAAGAGTACGTTTCTGGAATTTAAAATTTTATTTTGTTTTATTTCAGCGCATATAGATGGAAAATTTATAATTTCGCAAGTCAATAATTTAAATAAAATTTTCATACATATGCATTAAAATATAATATTGTTAAGTATATTGAAATTTCTCGAAATCTATTTAAATTTACAATAGCAAATTTTTTTTTAATTTTAGTCTTTTGAAAATATTTTAGATGTACCTCTTGACAAATGTTTGTTTTAGTTTTCCATCTGTTGTGCATTATAATAATTTCGAAGTAGAATCTACACACGTTTAGGTAAATTTATTCATAAGTTAATGTTTTAAAAATATTTTTATATTTAAATGCTGAAACTTGGGAATAAATTTCATCATTCAAAAAAATTTTTTTTTTAATTTTATCTATGAATGATTAATTAATAGTCAGAAATATCTAAATTATGTAACTAAACGTTAATAATGCACAATCGATGGAAAAATAAAATAAAACTTGGATAAGAGGAATCTTAAAATCTTAACAGTGTCTTTAAATGTTAACAGTGTGTTTTAACAATGTCTTTGTTAAAATATACATTTAAAGTATTAAAAAAACTTTGAAATTAAAAAAATTATTGTTATTGTCAATTTAAATAGATTTCGAGAAATTGCTTTCTATGTAATAATATTATACTTCAATGCATTTATGTAAAATTGCATAATACTATGACAGTAATTTACAAAAACAAACAAACACACACACACACACACACACAAAAAAAAGGAGAAAAAAGAAAAAAAAGAAAGAAAGTAAAGGAAAAGAGAAAAAAAAAAATAAATAAAGTACACACGTCACACAATTTTAAGGGAACATACGACCCTTAGAACTTCAAAAAGCATCGATTTAATTATAGTCTTTTTTTAAGTAAATCATTGTTAACTAAGCTTTATTGGGCATGTCTAATTGTTACCTATAAGATTATTATGTATTTTGGAATATAATTTAAATTCTGTGGTGAATTATTTAATAATTTATGTGTTAATAATAAATGGTTTTTTTTTTCACCTTGCACGCAGGATACCTGTAAAACTATTTAATATTTTTTCTTGAAATTTTTACAGATTATGTAACATATCAGATCCTTCAAACTGAACCTAAATTTGTTCCAGTTTAGGTTAAAAAAAAAAAAAAAAGTTCAAAGATAATTTATTTTTTAATAAAATCTGAAGTATCACCTGTATAAAAAAATATGGGGGGGGGGGATAAAAATTTAGATTCAGTTTGAAGGATCTGATATTTTACATAATCTGTGAAAATTTCAAGAAAAAATATTAAATAGTTTCAGAGATATCTTGCGCGTAAGGTGGAAAAAAAAAACGCATTTATTATTAACACATAAATTATTAAATAATTCACCACAGAATTTAAATTATATTCCAAAATACATAATAAACTTATATGTAACAATTAGACATGTTCAATGAAGCGTAGTTAACAATGATTTACTTTAAAAAAGACTATAATTAAATCGATGTTCTAAGGGTCGTATGTCCCCTTAAAACGTACAAAGAACGTTCGAAGAACGATTCAAAGAACGTTTTAAAACGTTCAAAGAACGATTTTAAAACGTTCAAACAACGTTCAGGACGTTGCAAAAACGTGCATGAAGAACGTTCTGAGAACGTGTCTATAGAAACAATGGTGATATTTACACGTGTGCAGAACGTGTTTTGTACCGTACTATTCGACGTCTTCAAGATGGACAAATAGACGTCTATAAAACGTTCAAGCTGAACGTTCATAGAACGTGTTAGTAGAACTATTTTTAAACGTTCAGAGAACGTTTCCGTGCTGCTTGGGGAGAAAGTAAAAATGCTTTAATGACCACATACTATTATTTACTATTGTTTAGAACGGATGAGTATGTATTTGGAAAATACCTACATAAAAGTTATATAAACATTTTCCTGGATAAATTTCCTGTGCCAGCACTTTAATTCAATACTACATGATTTTCCCGCAAACTTAATATGAAATAAAAGTCGTTTTAATTGTAGCGTTAAATGTTAAATTGTTAAAAACTAACATATATGAACTAAAAGTAACGTCTAGTGTTTCAGTGAGTTGCTAAGTAAATATTGAGAATAAGCTATTTAAATTATGACATAATTTACCTTTCATTTCAGAAATTTTGGAGTGGAAGGCTGATTTTTTTTACCATCTAACTATGTGAAAAATACCAGAGCAGGAAATCGAACCCGGGCCATCCGCTTTACGTGCGGATTAAAAAATCAGCCTTTCACTCCAAAATTTCTGAAATAAGCTTTCAGGGTTGATAAATGAATTTCTAAATTAATAATTTACCTTTATTTATTTATTTATTTTGTTTTTGTTTTATTCCATTAGTTAATGTTGATATTCATATTTGTAGGTCAAAAAATACAAACGTTTTTAAATTTAAAATATGAGTCATCTCTTCACATTGTAGTACTTGTAGGTAATTGTTTTATTATTATTTTTGTTATCTATATATTAATAGGCAAGCATAAAATTTGTTGTCCCTTTTTAACATATTAATTATGGGAGTAGAGGGTTGAAAATGGTATCATTCGAAAGCTATGGTTAGCCGGAAGGTGCGAATACAAATATTATTTTCTTACGATGTCAAGAAGGTATTTAAAAATACATTTATTTTTTATGCATTTTCCCCCATTTTTCCCTTTTATACACGTATTCCTTCACATTAAAAAATACCTAAAAGTAGAAAGTTGTTAAATCTGGCAATTTCATAAAGCTGAAATAAAACCATAGACACAGTAATTTGTATAATGTAGCATCACTATACGCAAGCGAAGTGATGACGTCACTGTCTGTCCATGGAGCCATGTAAAAGATTTTCTATGTTAATTGTCCATTGAGTTTTTGTAAAAAATTATTAAAAAATAACGGAAATTATCTGCCGATTTTAATTCCGATATTTGGGTATAGTTATATATAAGTTACTGTCTACGTGTGTTTGATTGTGTTATTTTTTCTGTAAAATTGATAAAATTTTAATTTAAAATCACAAAACTCCAGAAAAAAAATGGCAAACTTCCAGTTTCGAATGTAAACATAAACATTTCATTTCAAAGGGTGATATTTAAACAATAAATATTGAACTAATATACTAAATAAAAGGAAAATGGATTTGTTACTAACTGCTGCATGTATAAGTAGACGATATGGAAAAAATTCCGATTTCCGTTTTTTGCTGAATTTACATGTTTTGAGCTTTCTTTACGTTTCAATTAACTGAAATTGGCTACTTATTTTTAAAAAAGTGTCTTTAAAAAAAAGTGTCTTTATTGGGTAGTGCTTTTGTGGGTAGAAGAAGCGAGTAGAAGATTCATAAAAACTTTTGATTTCCGGTTTTCGATGAATTTTCACGTTTTGAGATTTCCTTGCATTTTAATTAAGTGAAATTAGTGAAATTGACTACTTATTTTTATTTTTTAAAAAGTGGATTTATTATTCTTTCCTCTGCATATATAAGTAGATAATATAAAATTCAGAAATGTTTCAGATTTTCGGTTTTCGATAAATTTACACGTTTTGAAATTTCCCGAACTCAATTCGACCATTTTTGAAAGATATCTTTTTTTTTTTTTTTTTTGTTCAAACACTGTACTTTATGAACCAATCGAATTAATTTAACAGAATTTGATACTTGGTTGGACCTTGGTCGAACATGGTACCTATTAGCGTCTGGGCTGTATCACACAACAAGGGGCGTTTTCATGTTGCGATTTTCTCTCATTTCAGGAAAGGCTAACATCTACAGAGAGAAACAGTTATATTAAGTAAAACTCTGCTGATTCAGTTAGAGTAAATATTGGCAAACAATTGCCGCAGCTGTGTTGCAATTGCATTCCGTTTAGGACAAGGCAATAACTTTGCTTTGCCTCGCTTTGCAAAAAAAAAAAAAAAAAAAAAAATGGTCGAGTTCCGACCACTGGGCGATACTAGTTATTATTATTATTCGAATACACCAATCTTAAATTTTTCATATAAGTTATAAGGAATGCAATTTACGCTTACATTTAAAATCAGGTAAATCTTAGCAAACGTATTTTCTTTGTTTTAATATAATTATATACTTTACTAGCTGGCATTATTGGCTTCATTGGTTACTATATTTAAATGAATCCTTTTTATAATAATAAATCTCAATTGTTAATTCTTATATTAAAAAAAAAAAAAAAAAAAAAAAAAAAAAAGGTCTGAAAAATATGAACAGTCATCACAGTCTAAAAGTGAATTATTATTATTTTTCTAAATAATTCGTTTGTAAATCAGAACCTTGAAATGCAAACATTATTAAATAATCTGGTGTGTCACTCACACAACTTTCTCTTACCCTGAAATTTAATACTATAAATACAGGTTGCAGATTAATAGGTAAGATAACGAGTACTGTTATGTAAACATGTTTTAAACAATTCAAATTAGGCTTCGGAAGAGTTTTATATGATAATAAGTTCTGTGTGAGGGAGGGCTACCGCTTCCCTCAACCCCCGTTTCATCAATGCGCCTACATTTATATAGAATTTAATTCGGCTATTAAAATATAAATCTGTTTTTTAAAAATAATTTATTAAAATTATTATTTTAAAAAAAATTATCTTTTATAATAATACAGACGATTTCCATATTAGAGAAGTAGTATCCGCGATTGTAATGAAATGCTCGCCCTCTGGTGCGCTAAGGTGAAATTACAATAAACATGCTTTAATTCGGCTTTCATTAAGCCGCCATTGAATGCCGATGTTAAGTTTGGTTTCACATATATTTATTGAATAAAAATGAATAAATCCGGTAAAAAAGATAACACATACTGTTGTGTGCTCCAGTGTAACTCCAAAGGAC